>JAKTWK010000006.1:0-475992 GCA_030561035.1 Wickerhamiella bombiphila
CACACTTTATTGAATCTTCATTCATCATCATCTTCCCCCCACATTCAGCCTTAGATACTCCCCCAGATTACGATTACGAACCGGGAACATGCCGCCGCGAAGACAAGTGCCGCCTGCTGTGAGGCTATTTGTTAGGGAGCACAAGGCACTGGCAATACTTATCGTTTTCACGGCTGCGGCGGCAGCGGCAAGGAGATCCTTTATACGGATTGCTGATGAGCCACTGCATGAAGCGGCTGGCAGGGGACCCCTCCCGGACTCGGTAGTCGGAGAAGGGGATGTCAGAGTCATATGGGTTCCTTATAAGAAAGGGTATGTGTCTATACGTATCAAAGAGACACCACAGGAAGTTCTAGATTCCCATGCTCCTCATTTTCTTCGGTCGAATCCTGGTCTTTATGAGCAGTTCTCGGCTCTTGGCCGGATCCTCGTGCCACGGCTCTCATCCAAAGTTGCTGTGATGCTGGTATTTCACGCATCACTTCTAGGACTTCGCACATATCTCAGCTGGCTCGTGGCCAATCTCGATGGACGAATCGTGCGGCATCTTATTGCCGCGGAAGGAGTGGAGTTTGCTAGTGGTGTTATCGAGTGGCTAGCTCTCGCTGTACCGGCAAGCTACGCTAATGCCATGATTCGTTATCTTCAGGGCCGTATTTCCCTTGAATTCCGTGCCCATATGGTACGGTACATCCACGACTTATACCTTGGGTCCAATTTCGAGTGGTACCGTTTAACCAACATCGATGGCATGGAGGCCGTAAATCACCACATTACCACTGATGTTGTACGGTTCTGTGATGCTGTTGCAAAGCTCTATTCGAATCTTGGCAAACCTACCCTTGATCTTGCATTCTTTGCATGGCAGCTCCACAAGAATCTCGGGCGAACTGCTCTACTGGGAATCTTTGTGAATTATGGATTAACTGCACTTATTCTCAAAGCTGTTGCACCACCATTTGGGCGTCTAGCAGCCATGGAAACTTATCTTGAGGGTGAATACCGCAATCGCCACGCACGTCTCATCGCTAATGCCGAAGAGATCGCATTTTATGATGGCGCTGGCATCGAAAGACAGTCTCTGGGATCGGCATTCCGCCAATTGGCTGATCATATTGGCCGTGTATTGCGTGTGAAGGCCCTCTATTCTGTCATCGAATCGTATGTTCTCAAGTATTCGTGGTCGGGATCTGGGTTCTTATTTGCGTCGATTCCGATATTTTTACCACATTGGACTTCCACGAAGGGCCCAACTTCAGAGAGAGGTCGCATGGGCCAGTTCATCACGAACAAGCGCCTGATGCTGTCTATGGCGGATGCTGGTGGAAGAATAATGTACTCCATCAAGGATATCGCGGAACTAGCAGGGTTTTCGCACCGAGTTTGGGAACTTGTATCTGCTCTACACCGGGTTCGATCTGGTGCCTATCCCCGAGGAGGCCAAGTTGAACCATATTCTCTTATTGATGCTCACGGAGAGATCCGTCAAGATTATGATGGCTTGAAATTCACTGGGGTACCGATCGTAGTTCCAGGATTTGGCCGTGATTTGAGTGGTGGTGAGCTTATTGTAGACCCAATAACCTTCGAAGTTAAGGCTGGTGACCACCTTTTCATCACAGGGGCTAATGGCACAGGAAAGACATCGGTTGCTCGTATTGTTGCTGGACTTTGGCCTGTTTATCGCGGGCTTCTCCAGCGCCATCCAGATCTTGCATTTTTACCTCAACGAGCATACTTCCCGACAGGCACGCTCCGTGATCAAATCATATATCCTCGCACACATGCTGAGATGTTAAAGGCCGGCCACACTGATCAAGACTTGCTCGAAATTTTGGAAAAGGTAAAATTGGCATATGTGCCTGAGCGTGAAGGTGGCCTGAATGCGCGCGCTGAGTGGAAAGATGTATTTAGTGGTGGGGAAAAGCAACGCATGATGTTTGCGCGCCTACTATATCGCAAACCTCGCTATGCTGTCATTGATGAGGCTACAGCAGCAGTGTCTAGTGATATGGAGGGCGTGTTATATGAGGTACTCCAGCGTGAAGGTATCACACTTATCACCATTTCTCATCGTATTAGTCTTCTCAAATACCACAGCTCGAAACTTGAAATCGGGCTGGGCAAGGATGGACGCAAATGGAAGTATGATCATGATGATTCCCCAGAACGGCGTATATCAGGGGAGAAAGAAGCCCAAATAATCCGTGAGTTCATGAACAAAATACCCGAATTAGAGCGACGCAGAGATGAAATCCTGCGTCTTCTTGGCCACTCCCAAGCCAAAGCCCAGCCTCAAGCATAAAATTACTTCCCATAACTATAGATAAAGCAAAATATTTAACATATAGATAATCGTGATATGCTAGGCCCAAATTGTATGGCTGTTATAGCACATAGTCTCAGTTATCAATTATGCATAGATTTCGGTGTCACGAGATTTTTCGACTCGCCATCATATGGTGTTCCGGCTTTGTGAGCGCCATATAGCTGGACTCTCGCCTGTTGAACGGCGGATATACGGCGGACTTATTGGAAAAGTCCAGTCCAACTCTCTAAAAGATGAATATGAGGCGCTCTGTGCATCTCGCTATCATGAGGGTGACGAGAACATATTGCCATATCCAGAGCGGTCGAAGCGGGGAATTATGCTAACAAGCGCAGCCCAAAACTTGGCTTTATGTCAAAGTGCAGTTATTTTAAAGGTCCGTCATGGCTGGGCTCGTTATTTTATTCAACAGAAACTCTTGAGTCTTGGTCAGTCCCGTGTATATTCTCTAGCTAACCCGGAGCTGCTGGCAGCTCTTTGGGCAACGCTAGGTTTAGAAGAATCTGAAAGAACCCCATTTGATTGGTATCGACGTAAAAAGCCATTGTCGGAGCTTCCAGGGCTTACAGGACGCGTGCTCTGCGCACTGGATCCTCCTAACAGAATTGTTACAGATAATGATGAATGGTCAGTGGCTGGGGCCCTAGTGCGGCCTGCGAATGATCCCTCTGCAATTGCACATTTCAGTGAACTGGCCAAGTTAGGGCTAACACGAGTTACAGCATTGGAGCAAGAATATACTCCTCAAGGAATTGCTACTGAGGAAAATTGCATTCAAATACGGGATAATCCTGAATCAAGAGATGTCCCAAATCACTCTAATAATCCTTCCAATTCCAAAGGTTGGCTATGGGTGCACCGATGACTGCAGCAGAGTTATGCACATGACTGGCGATTAAGCGCTCGGATTTTGGTGGGGGATCCTTATCAGCATGTTACAAAATAATCATTACGATATATCGGCATTATTGTATGAGACCACAGTTAACTTGTAATTGTAAAATATTGTTTCTGTATGGTACATAATAACAACATATTCTACTATACTGTATTTGTAGCCTTGATGGAGAGGGATTCGCTCGTTCGGATAAGTTACCATATATTGATCGATCATCTTAGCAAGCACGAAGTTCCAAGTGTTTGTCTCTCATGACCGACGAAAGAACGCCGCTTGTGGCTCCTGATGGAGAAGTATACGCTCGGGATGAAATTCCAACAGTAGCAGGCACGCAACCTGCGCATAAGCCGCCTGATATGGGCACTGGTCGTATGGTTCTACTAGTAGGGTCACTATACATATGTGTGATTTTGGCTGCCCTTGATACTACAATAGTTACAACGCTGCTAGCACATATTGCCAGTGACCTCAAGCAGCTAGATAACATTTCTTGGGCCGCCACAGGCTACACAGTTGCCTACTCGGCATTTCAGCCCTTATATGGAAAGTTCAGTGACATTGTGGGCCGTAAACGGGTGATGCTCTTCTGCATTCTAGTTTTTGCAATTGGCTGTCAAATGTGTGGCATGGCACAGAGCCTGGGTATGCTGGTGGCCGGCCGGTTTGTGAGTGGTGTGGGTGCTGGCGGTATGCTTTCCATGTCCACAATTACGGTTAGTGACTATGTGCCATTGCGAATGCGTGGAATATTCCAAGGCTTAGGAAACGTATCATTTGGGACTGGTGCTTCATTGGGTGGTGTATTTGGTGGATGGATGACTGCATGGGGTGGATGGCGCCTTAGCTTCACTGCTCAAATACCATTGGCTCTCGTAGCCTTGTTCTTTGTGTGGCTTCTGGTGGTAGATAAGCCAGTTGATCATAGTCAAATTATGCAGGGAGAACACACGGATCATGTTGTACGCCGTGACTCTCTAGAACGCATTGATATTGTAGGTTCGTTGAGTCTTGTGTCAACCCTCTTGCTATTAATGCTAGGGGTAACAACGGGAGGAAACCAGTTTCCGTGGCTGAGTGTGCCAATTTTCGGCATGTTTGTGGGATCGGGAGCGATGTTAGCACTCTTTGTCTGGTGGGAAGTCAATAAAGCAGTCGAGCCGGTGATTCCCATCGAATTGCTAATGCATCGCACTGTGATATCGGCTTGCCTCACCAACTTCTTCGGCAGTGGATTTGCATACGGGTTCCTTTACTATGGGCCTATATTCCTTCAAAGCATCTATCACTATACTTATCAGACGGTTGCTCACCGTTTAGTTGCCAACTTTGTAGGTGTGGCAGTTGGATCGTTAGGCGCAGGCTTCTATATGCGCTACTATGGTAAATACTGGGCATTGGGTGTGTCTAGTATGCTACTAACAGCGGTATCAGCCGTCTTGTTCGCGATAACACCCTATCTGCCTTTCTGGGTTGGTGCATCCCCATATTATCAGAGCCTCTCATACTTATTATGTGGTCTAGGCTATGCATCCATGCTCACAGTCACTCTTATTGCACTAATTGCTGCGGCACCGCCGGAGTTCCAAGCCACTACTACTTCAGCTCAGTACACGTTCCGAGGTGCGGGATCCTCCATTGGAATTGCAGCAGCTGCTGCCATATTCCAGAATACTCTCGTCAGCCAACTACGTTCAAATGTGCATGGAAAGCACGCAAAGAGGGTCATCAAAGAGGTGTCGAAAAGTGTTGATGCGATCTGGGATATGCCCAAGAAATTGCAGCCTGCTATTTTATTGAGTTACGAACGTGCAGGCGTAGCCGTATTCTGGTTTGATATCGCCCTGGCTATAACAGGTGGAGTATTTAGCGCCCTTCAGCGCGAGCATCCGTTAGAGAGACACTGACCAGAGTATCTGTTCACGTGATGAAGATAACAGGGCTGAGGTTATACTCAAACCTAGAGAACATAGAGCTTCAAAACTGGAGTAAGTTTCCAGAGACCTGAGCATATTTCAAAACTAGGAAATTATGGGAATTGGAATCAAGAAGTGTATAGATCACTCTGTCATTTTAAATTAGATACCTCTCTGCTGCAGAGAACTGCACACAGTATTAAAGACTACACTGAGTCAGCCTTTGGTGTGTGTGGTGAGGTGGTCAACATGGCTCGCCAGGAGGAGATCTTGACGTTTCGTAGGGCCGTCCTCGTAGCCCTGTCTATGTTGGCATTGTTCCTGTTTTTTGGAGGCAGCGGCTATAAAAGTGCTGAACAAAAACTCCTGGAAGACCGTGTTAACCAGGTATGGCACAACGCAGAGTATGCGCTGAAGGAGTTGCAATCGTCATCTGATTCGCGCGACCGCCAGCAAGTTGATGAAATAAGAGGGCTTCAAGCCCAAAACAGAATGCTGGAAAAGCAAATCCAGCAGCTTCGGCGGCTTCCTGATTCCGCTAGTCTGCGTGACCAGCTTCGATATCAGTTCCCTTACAAGGTTAACACTCGATTCCCTGCGTATATATGGCAGACTTGGAAAACCCCTCGGGATTCACCAGATATGGATGAAGATATTCGTGAATATATTGAAAGCTGGGGCCACATGAATGTGGGATTTGTACATGAAGTTCTAACTGACGAACTAGCGCTGAAAATGGTGCGCCATCTTTATATGAACATTCCCAAAGTGGTTGAGGCTTATGAATCCATGCCTGAAGTAATTTTGAAGGCAGACTTCTTCCGTTACCTTATTCTGTTAGCTCGGGGCGGTACATACACTGATGCCGACACTGAGGCCTTGCGTCCTGTTCCAAACTGGATGCCTCCTAATATCAACCCACTAGAGGTGGGGTTGGTTATTGGTATTGAAGCTGATCCAGATCGTCCGGACTGGCACGACTGGTATGCTCGAAGAATTCAGTTCTGCCAGTGGACTATAGAGGCTAAGTCGGGCCACCCCGTTCTGCGTGAGATTGTAGCCAATATCACAGAACACACTCTGAACCTAAAGCATCATAATGCTCTTGTGTTACCCCAGTCTTCAGATCGAGGATCTCTGATTATGGACTGGACAGGCCCTGGTATCTGGACCGACACAATCTTTGCCTATCTGAACTCAGACAGGCGTGAGCTTGAGGGTCCCGTGGGATGGGAGGTATTTACTCGCCTTGAGGAACCCCTCAAGATGTCGGATGTCCTTACACTGCCCATTACTTCTTTCTCACCTGGTGTACAACAAATGGGTGCCAAGGAGATAAGCGATCCCATGGCTTTTGTACACCACCACTTCGGAGGATCATGGAAACCAGAGAGAGAAAGGTAATATAATAAATGATAGCTCAGGACATGAGATAGCCTATTTCTGCATGGGGCTATTTAGTGGCAGCGGGCTGTTTTTAGTTTAGTTGGCTTCCAGTTTAATCTATCGGATATTCAATCGAAGTGTCGTGGAAAATGCAACCGGGTGGTGTGTTCTATCTGATGACAATATGCTGCTCAGCACTCGCTATATAGCACTTTTTTCATAGGGTGTGAATGGTATCCTAGTTGTAATGGCGCCTAGCTTCAATTAAATATAGGTACTGTTTATAAATTTTTGGAAAGAGAATAAATCATAATCTTGTAATAAAACTTCAGGCGAGAGTGGGTTTGAATATGGCCTCAATACTCTTAGGAAACAACAGTTAAAAACCACTTACTACACCACCAATCTACGCATACCATATGCTTTACACATGATCGTTGGTAGCCACAGGCCTCGAGGACTGGCTCCAGCTGTGTACGCCATATCGTGGGACCAAAATTCTTGGGTATCTGCGCATACAGATGGTTCTGTGACCGTTTTTGATGGTCTTGGGCCCCGAAGTATTGCACTTCACCCCGGGGACTACCCTACTTCTCTAACATTTCTTGATCCTACCCGCGCCTTGGTAGGATTTGAATCAGGAAAGTTACGTTGTTTCGATCTAAAAGGAGGATGGGAATTTGCCTCTGTTGATCTGGGAATTGTACCCGTAGGTGTTTGTGTTCTGGAGTCAACATTAATTGTATGGGGCAGGTTGGCGCTCTCAGCAATAGTACTTAGACGTACGACCCTGGATGTCATCGAAACACGTGTATATGATGACGTTGTGGTGAGAATATTCCCCGAGGGTATCGTATATCCTTCTGGCGTGGCCACGGACTCGGGGTTTCTCTCGTTCCCTGGTCTAATTGATGCGGTACCTACTTCTGATGGCATGTGGTGTGTTGTTTGGCGTGATCGTTGGGCATTGTGTGACCCCAAGCACGGTACCGAAGAATTTGGCGCGAGCTCTCCTGGTGATCAAGAGCACTTTACTGGTGCTGTGTCGACACTGACGGGTGGAGTATTTGTCCGGTGTGACGGTGGTTCCACTGTACATGTACGCCGAAATAATATGCAAGTACTCAATCCGCTTCCTTGTTATATTGTTTCTATGGGACAGCACTCACTAACGCGTGATTTGAGGTTGTGGGACCTTCTCGAAAAGGATTCCGGGGAGACTTGGGTATCACGGGGAAGACTTGCTGATATTGGAGGCCCTTCTGAGCAATATATAGGGTCGCGTAATGATGTTACTGCCGTGTCAGAATCAAACTTGGGGTATAGCTCGGGTGCGGTAGACCGTGAAGGCTCTACCCGGATGAATTTACTGCCTGGTCCTGTTCTCAAACTGGAGAATGGTAAGGCATTCTCGCGAGACTTCATAGTATCGCTTGATGATGGAACTGCTCAAAAGTCACCGCATTCTATTAGTGCACACACTTCTCCTGTTCCACTACTTGAAAATGAATGGCCAGGGGAATGGGGTGGGACTCCAACTTATGTCGCTCGTGTCTGTCCAGAATGTGCTGCTTATTTGGCGGTTGTTGGTGCACCTATAAGTTCAGAGTTGGTAGCTGCAGGTGGCATTGTCAATTTAGAGGATTTGGCCGTTGCAATGTTACCGCGGGCGTCCCCAGAAGAGCTGGATAACGTTGCCGAGTGCTTAAAACAGCACTGGGATTCTGGACGTATCAATAGTCTCTTAGAATCGGGGGGAACACGTGCTGCAGCAGTGTTAGGTGCAGCGTATCCTAACGTTTCTGCATCAGGTCCCTGGCTGCGGCGACATCTTCCGCTACTTTTGGACACAGGATCTGTTGATGATTTATGCATTGCCATCAGCATAGTTGGCAGACATCCGGAGCTTCTGAGAACTCGTGTACCTTCTCATATCTTGGACCTAATTCCAGAAGCGGCTTCGAATAGATTCGCTCAAATGTACTCACGGGTGAACCCCAAAGAGTTCATCTGCGAGTATGGTACCAATTTTGATTTGGTTAACGAAGTGGTAGATGTGCTTGGCGATGTGCTGCCGGATATATTAACTCTGGTTGTGCCACATCTTGCACAGTCCGGCAGCGCTCGACGATTGATCACCTCTTTACGAAGCCGGTTTCCTTTAAAAATCCAATTCCACCGCCCACACCAGCGCCTATTTGTACTTGATGCTGGTGTTATTACAGCTTGGGATCTATCACATCCAACGCGGCATTTTCGCTTTGAATCTAGTAATAGCGCCATTGTCTCAGCAGAATTTTCAAATGATGGCAAGGAAGTTTGGGGAGAACTAGAAGATGGAAATCTTGTGGTATGGCGTTTTCCTCATGGTTTATACAGTTTATTCCGCGGAGATGTAATAGAGGCGCGACCCAGGTACTCAGAGCATTGACCTACGCAGTGCGTGGGTTCAAATATAACACGGTACAATTGTAATAAAAAAGTCATATAATTAAGTGGAGCCAAATTAAAACAATAGAGCCAATCCATATCAAAATTTAAACCCCGACCGGCCGTCATCAATTTTTGAACAACGAAGGGTCAATAACCTTGAAGGTGCCAATAACATTTCGGACAATATCTCTCGCTGCATCCAAGGTCGCAGAAACATAGATAGCATCCTTTAGTTCTGCAGTGCAAGTTACCAGTACGTCAGTTTTGTGTTCGTGAAGTCTGAAAAGCGCCCATACCAATCCCAGTTTTCCATCATTGATAATATCAATACGGCCAGCGACTTCGTATGGACCAGAGTTTCCTGTCCATGTGTTGAGAGGTTCACCCAATGGCAGGTCTCCTCCTGCAAACCGATGCGCTTCCTCGGCATGATCCATTAGTGCCATCACCAAATTCTGCTGTTCCACAGGCTCGGTTAAGTCGATGATAAGGGCAATATCGGCATCAGTAAGAGTTCCCACAAACACTTCCTGAGAATTGGGAACCTCTCGAAAGTCCGATGCATCAAGCATGTACTCTGGGATCTCTGCCTCGACAGTACCCCCCCACAATTTCATTGAGTACGCGATTTAGTAACACAACGCTGGGTCTGGATATATATATATTTATATAGTGGGCAATACTGTGAATAAAGAGAAAAGGTCCTTGAAATAAATTAGAGACAAGTGGGAAATATTTTAACAAACATAAAAACAGATATTTCACAATTTCACACGTATGCAACTGTCGATCTCATAACAATGGTGGTGGGGGCCTGTTTTATGTCACTGGCAAATTCTATCATTCCAACATTGTGGAATATAAGAGGATGGAATACATTCATCAAAACTCGACTTCTGTACCTTGTGCTAACGAAATAAGCTGTGTTGCCAACAAGAGATCCATCAATCCCATCCCCACGCATTTAAGAACGGCACCCTCAGCAATGCTAAAACCAGTCTCCCTCAGAACTTCTCCTAATTCCTTCATTTGATGTGGTCCAAGTCCGGCATCAATAATCTCCCCACTCTCTTCGAGACATCCTTCTCGATTATCCACATACAATGGTTCACTGCAAAGAGTTTCTCTGGTTACTTCGTGCATATGCGGGGCATAGGACCCAATGAGTGAAATGAATCTCTTTTTGGATGCGCTTCCAAGGTCTGCATGTTTGAAGAGAGGTTCTCTAGAAGGAGTGCATCCAAAAATCACGTCGGCATCTTGTAGCACTTCAGTCAGTTTAGAACTGTAATCAGGATCGGTACCAGCAACAAGCTCAATATTACCCTTTAAGGAGGCAGCCAATGTCTCGAGTCGTGGTCGCGTGCGATTGAATACCCACACTTTATCCACGGGAGCAAGAATGCGTGCAAGTCTAATATGCCATTCTGCTTGGCGCCCAGATCCAAACACAGCAATCTTGTGTCCCTGAGTTGAGCATGGTGAAAACCGTCGGTATAGTATCATGGAGCAAAGAGCTGTGCGAAAAGCAGTGATTTCTGCAGCGCTCACAACTCCCTGTAGAACTCCCCCAGGACCCATTATCACAATGGTCCCATTAGTACCTTGTGGGCTTAAATTCACCACTTTGACGGTTGTAGTATTATCTGTAACATGAGTAGTAGGCATAACTAACGTTGTTCCGCCAGCTTCAGTAGTAATGTTGATGCGCTGTGGTTGGCGCCAAACATCTTGATTTTGTGACCGCTCTATGAGAGCATTTTCAAGAGAAGTCACAAGCTTTAATACTTCTCCTTTATCAAGGCTACGAAGAGTAGTAGCCACTTCGAGCTCAGATATTACTTTCATGGAGTGTTATCACTGTATGTTGTTCTAGTAGATAAAGTCCACCTCAAGGGAGTTGCTGTTGACGCTTAAGTAAATCAATTGATCGCCTTCGTGTCGATCAACCACTATCAAACCATGACTTTGTAACCAAATAATCAACTAAATTTAAGTCCACACTCCTTCAATAATCAATTGTATTAATCCTACCTTTAACTTCAACTAGCCATCGGCCTGTTCCAAATGCAGCTCTCCCATCCCCTTGCTGACACACCGTCAGCGGGTAATTCCTTGCGACACTGTCTGGGGTTAATTGACGAGAACGAAGTGGAAAAATGAGCAAACTGGTAGGGGTGGTGGATCTTGGCACTCAGAATGGCGTACGATTTAGCATTACCTCTGTGCATCCCAAGCATGCTAGGATTCTTCCTTGTGTATTTCAAGATAAAGCCCCACTAGCACTGTTTGAAGGTCCAACAACTCCCATTGCACAAGAAGTGATTGATGAAACTGTAACACTGCTTTTACGATTCAGAAGCATTTGCAGGGACTATGGCGTTCCTGAGGGCAACGTGCGCGTGGCGTCAAATTACCAAGAAGCACCGAACGCTAATGAACTGTTTACCGCCATAGAAACCCATCTTGGGTGGCCAGTAGTCCGTCTAAGCCGTGAGTCCGAGTCATGGGCTGCTGTGTATGGCATTGCGTCCTCATTCTATGAGCCTAAAGGGGTGTATATTGAACTGATGTCTGGCGAGGCTCAGCTATATTGGATTTCATTTTCGGAGGGTCACGAAGAAGCATCAAGTCCTGTACGTGTACCGTATCCGTCACCAATTACAGGTTCCGAAGTCACACTCTCAGCTGGGGCTGCATTGGTTGATGAACTCAGGATGGCTTGTGACCGTCTAGACCCGCATAATACTGGTCGCGTGTACATTAGCGCATCGGGATTTTCAGGGACCCATGAAGTCTTAATGGAACTACTGGGTGACACACCAATGCCCCAGGCAAATGGTATGGAATTAGAAGCTCGAAAACTTCGGGAGGCTGCTCCTCTAACCGATCATGTCTTGGAAACCAATGTGGCAAACCTAATCAAAGCGGTGGGCCATGCGTTAGCACCCGAAACCAGAGTTTTCTACTGCCGTCACAATATTCGAGATGGCTTGATTTTCCAGGGGTTAGACCCCATAGTCCGCAAACAGGATCCTTTACTAGTATCCACTCAACTATACGCGTTACCTGGAGCTCCGCAGCTGGCTGCAGAGCTTACCAAGGCGCTGCCTCCTGATACGCCGCCAATCATTGCAAAGCGTTTGGTGCCAGCAGTTGCTAATGCCGCTTATATCCACTCTTCATATCCGAAGGCCATGCAAGCGGGCACAGCCCTTTGTGTGGGACTCACGGGGGTGGTTTCCGGAGCGCACGGACTAACCCATCTCGACCGAGCATTGCTGGGCCTCGCATTGTGTAACCGCTGGGGTGGCGATTTGATTTCCTATTATGCTAATTTGCGTAAAATGCTTGTGGCAGGTATTTCGGAACGTTCACTAGCGTGGTGGGCATCATATCTTGGCCTAGTGGCTCACTTGTTAGGTGGTGCCTACCCTGGGGCTCATGTTCGACCAGGAGTTGTCCAAGTGCGAACATCTCCCGCAACAGGAGGATTCAAACTGCACATACACACCCCGCCTTCGCTCTATGGCCACAATGCTGTCATGAGCCAGCGTATTCGACAGTTACCAGCCCGTGTAGACCTGTTAGGGCGCGAGTTTGGACGGTCCGCACCTAATCTGTCCGTATATATAACTTAAAAGTATAGCCGATATCAGTCTCATTTGTCGGAGTGGGCTGGTTAGGCAAAACTCTATCTAGTTTTCAATCATGCTAAAGACACATTCCGACACGAGACTCTGATTTCGCACTCCATACGAAAGTTATCGGCAAATCATACTATTTAGTACTTGACTCCCTTTTCACCGAGAGAAAGGCCCTTCGAGCGTCTTTCAGTGCTCAGAGCAGCAATAACAGCGGCACCCACGCCGGAGCCATCCTCAGCTGGCACTAATTTAATAGGATACTCAGACGCAGGCATGTCCCAGTCGAAGATTTCGGCCAAGGCTTGCGCACCACGCTCACGGAAGTGAGGGTACTTATTGAAGACGGAACCATCAGCGCCAGCTTGAGCCTCCTTCATATCCATTTTCTTCACCATGGCCGCAACACCGCACACGGATAGCCGGGCAGCACGAGTACCCAGAAGCTCAGCCAGGCGACGGATCAAAGTACGTTCGGGCTCCGTAGTATTGATGCCAAGGTTATCCTGGAACAGTTTCTCCACATCGCTCAGGTTCTGCCAGGGATCCTCTTCGATCTGGGACAAGAACTGTGCATCCATGGCCATGGGATCATGGAGTTTGGAGATGTCCTGTGACTCGAAAATGTGGTGGTGCTCAGTCAGATCAAGAAGAATCAATCGCATGAGCTCTCCAAGAGTGTAGCCAGCAATCATCTTCTCAAAGCTTTGTTGACCAGGACGGGGAGAGTCATTGTCAAGCTTGTCATCATAAACTGTACGAGGCAGTACCACATGCTCATTGTCAAAAGCACCATACTCGCAGTTAATTGCCATCCACGAGTCAGGGCTAATATCTTCAGGCAATTTACCTTCCAGCTTGGGAATATTACCAGCCTTCTCGAAGTAGGCGGCATTGCAGCCAGTTCCGAAAATGCAGCCCATAACTGTACGCGGATCTACGTAGTTGGAGGCAACCAAAGTACCCGTAGTGTCATTGATAATGGCCCCAACTCGCACTGGGATATTACGCTCATCCAATGCGGCCTGCAACAGAGGAGCCACATCACGACCTTCAACACCATCAATGTCAAAGCCCTTAGTCCAACGCTGGAGAATACCGTGGTTAATGGCGTGCTGGGTGCACGGGTAGCTAAACGTGAACCCAACGTAAACATCACCATCGGCACCACGCTCCTTGGTAGGGTGATACTGCTTCATGAATTTGCCAATGCAATCCGCAATGTATCCCCAAAGCTCATCGCTTGTACCTGTACGAATGTTCGAGGGCATGTGGAATTTGGACTGGGTCACGTCAAATCCACGCTTGCCATCGAGAGAAATCTCGGCTACACGAAGATTAGTTCCACCCATATCCAGGGCCAAATAGCTTCCAACCTCCTTGCCAGTAGGATAGTCCATGACCCAGGCAACATTCATCGGGATCGATCCACCTTCTTTGCTCAGACCTTTGGCAAGTTCCTTGACAAAGTGGTCACTGATCTCCTTGAGCTTGGGACCATCAACGGTCAAAATTTTTTCAAAGTGCTCGATCTGAGAGAGCAGATCAGGGGAACACATAGCAAGCGTAGCTTTACGCCCGGGAGGGGCCTTCGGACCAAGGTGCACCATTTCTTGCAGTTGACGATTGTTGCTGACAATGGCCCAGAGACTCTCGTTAATATATGCCCATGATCAAAAGTCAACTACCCTCTGCCCGAAGAGTGCATAGCCCCGCTGTATAGAGGAAGGCTGTGGGTTTCATGGTATTTTCTCCAATAAGGACGTTGATACAGCTAGAAGAGAATCATCTTCCGTATATAATACGGCCTTCAATACGACATCCGACCCCACTGGACCTACCGATATAGGAAGTGATAAGCCGTAAGCATATTGTAGGTTATCAATTACGAGGCAGATAATGTACGCACAAAGTATATTTATACTATATGCATAAACCTTATGAGCACATGTCAACGCATGTCAATATATATTATGCACGACGATTATGTACACAATTTATGCATTAACTTAGACACTCAAGTTATGCGTTCAAGTTATGCATTTGACTTATGCACATGTGTTATGCATTTGCCCTTCTTATACCGCTGACGCACACCTACGACGCCACAATGGAGGAGAGCCCGGATCTGCGGTTGGCCGCACTTGTGAGCACTATCAAGAACCCGCGGATTAAGGACAGACATGAAGGTGCACTAAAAGAGCTTCTGGAAACTATTGAAAAGCGCGAGCTGGCTCCGTTGTACCGCCACGTCACGGAAATAGAAGGCCTTGCTCCATTTGATCGTGCCTTATACGATAAATGGGCTGAATCGAATGATAAACGCACTGCTGAGCTACGCAAATCAATCCAGGAAGCAACTGAAGCTGAGGATGATGCCGCGGTTGTCGAATCATGGGTAGCCCTCGGCGATTGGTTTGCGCGGCTAGGTGATAGAGCCGAAGCTGAAGCCACTCTTCATAAGGCGTTTGAGTTAACAGCATCAGTAGGCTCGAAAATCGACATCACACTAACCGTGGTTCGTCTGGGATTCTTCTTTGAAGACTCGGATCTGTTGCAGCGTGAACTCCAGCAAGCTCAGCAACTCATTGATCGTGGAGGTGACTGGGAACGCCGCAATAAATACAAAACTTACCGTGGACTCTATTGCATGAGTCTCCGCCAATTTGAGGAGGCAGCAGACCTTTTGATTGATTCGTTTGCGACGTTCACTTGCACGGAGCTTTTGAGTTATGAGCAGGTTGTTGGGTATGGAATGGCATGTGGTGCGCTTGCTCTTGACCGTGTGAATCTGAAGAAACGCATTGTGGACAGTCCTGAAGCGCTTTCACTTCTTCCAACCACCAAGGAGCTGGAACCTTTGTCTATACTCGTCAACTCACTTTATACTGGAGAGTATGCCACATTTATGCAAGCTTTGGCATCCGTAGAGCTCAGTGTGCTCCGTCCGTCGCCATATTTGGCGCCGCATTCGGCATACTACGTCCGTGAAATGCGATGTAAGGCCTATGCTCAGCTGCTGGAAAGCTACATGAGCCTCAACCTGCGGTCTATGGCGTCTACTTTTGGGGTCAGTGTGGACTACCTTGAAGCTGACCTAGCCCGGCTGATTCCACAGAAGAAGCTGAATTGTGTGGTGGACAAAGTGAACGGCGTGGTTGTCACCAATCGACCGGACACTAAGAATGCCCAATACCACCAGCTAATCCGCCAGGGAGATGCATTGCTATCAAAGTTACAAAAGTATGGAGCAGCCGTGCGGCTCTATGGTGCTGATGAAGTTTGATATTGCTACCTTCTCAATCTCGAAGTAATATATTTCACATGACTGTAGCTATTAGGGAAGGATGAGCATATTTTGGCGCGTAGTATTAGCGATTAGATATACGCATCAGGTTACCTCGTCTGGAACTGAATCCAGTTATTGGCCGGTAGGTAGGTCGTTGGTCTGAAATGTGACTTGAAACCATGGTCTAAGAGTGTATATAGACTCATACACGCGCATCGTTTGTTATACGCTAAGCACTCCACATGAGACCCGCACGGGTTCTCTTCCTGAAAGCTCAGGACTACCGCTTGAGGCGTATGCTTCAGCTGCCCGCTCATCACGTTTATGATGTGGTCGGGGATGTGGCACGATACGACCAGTTTGTTCCAAACTGTCTTAGATCTGAGGTTGTGGCTACGGATCCACATACTCAAAAGCCCCAACGGGCTATTTTGAGAGTTGGATGGCGTGGTTTAGATGAGGAGTTTGAGTCTAAAGTAGACTATCTCCCTAACCAGGTTATAGCCCGTGCTGCTGACACTCAAATGTTTCGGGAGCTGCATTGTGAATGGACTGTTAAAGCGGTGCGTGAGAGGCAGTGCATAGTCGCATTGCTCCTCCGATTCCAGTTCCAGTCGTCACTTTATAATATAGTGAGCCAACAGGCGGGACCACTCATTTCACGCAGAATGGTAGAGGCTTTTTCACAGAGGGCTATAGACCTTTGGGAGCCAGAATCCAGAAAGTCCACAATTTAACTTGTCTACGATTTACGACAAAAAAAGCAAAGAAGCTATTAAAAAAGGATCTGGATCTTTGTTGCGGTATCTCGTGAGCAGCTTGGACCTACTTTTAATGATCGATATAGACTAGGCATATGTACAATAATACGCGTTGGCGCCTAATGCATAGTGCCAGATATCCTTAACCTCTCCTTGGAAAAGATCTCGACACCACCAGTTAGATGGAGGATACGAATACTGGACCAGTCTGGGCCAGTCCTGATGTAACAACGACACAGGATTTTCGACTGGTTCCAGACAGTGATCCTAATGAATCCATGGAGACCCAGGGCCCTTCTGACCCCATGCATGAGGAGGAGCCCCCAGAAATTCCACTTCAGTTCCGCGCCATTTTTCAGGAATGTGCACCTTCGAATGGGTCAGTTGGGATTGAAAAATTGGGCAAAGTGCTAGCGCGCGCAGGAACTCCTGCGGAAAATGCCGCAGAACTGCTTCGAACAGCTTCAGAGGGGACACTTCATGTGACAGAAAAGCATTTTTATGATGCTCTAATGGAAGCTGCACGCATACAAGGAGATGCTCACGGTGAGGAACCATTGAAGTTATCGCAGGAAGCCGCTGGAGACGCCGACTACGATACAGCCCCACACTATGACCCTACTAGTCCGGACTCAATTGCTGTTACGTTGATGGATCGCCGTGAAGGGTCGTTTCTATTTCGACATGCAGTATACTCAGTGTCAGGTCAACTCAATGGGAAGAGTTTCCGTGTAGTACGTCGATTCCGCGACTTTTGCTGGCTGCTTGACCAGCTTGTTGCACGGTATCCATTCAGGGCACTGCCAGTGTTGCCACCTAAGCGATTAGCTGTGGATGGTCATTATTTCAGTGGTGATGCATCTGGGTTTTTGGAGCGTCGCCGACAGGGTCTGGTACGGTTCATCAATTTGGTTGCGCAACACCCTGTGCTAGTTCAAGATCCGATGGTGGAGACATTCTTGTTCATTGATGCTCAGTTTGAGACCGCTAAGAAAACAATGAAGCCGAGTGAAGAGGAATCCCTTGAGGTTTCTGCTCTCTTCATGGCTCAATGGCATGCCCCGCGTGAGGCACGACGATGGAAGAGTGTTCGTCTCGCAACTGAAGAGTTCTTGTCGCAAGTAACTGCTATATGTCATGCACTAGAACGCGAAATTTCTCGCCACCGTGCGGCTGCTGTCGATGCAGATACTGTAGGACGTGGATTGTTTGCTCTAGCTCGGTCTCTTCCTGCAGCGTATCCTGATCAGGACAACTTGGATGAATTGCAAGTAGCAGTTGAGGGATCGGCATCCGTATTTTCCGATGATGTCCGTGCTCAACACACTTCGGCTGCTCGGCTAATAGCGCAGAAGCCTCTCGAGCAGCTACGCCGGTACCGCGACATGCTGATGAGCGTTCACCAGTTGTTCATTCGGTTGGATATCCATGGTGGTAATAATATTTCACAGCTAGAGAGCCGAATCCGCAGTACCCGTGCTAAACTTGCTGATCGTGCAACAAAATCTGATACAAAACCTCATGATTTGGAGAAGCTACAGACTATTATTACGGAGGCTCAGGCAGATATCAAACGACAGACCATGCGTGATTGGTCCATTCGACGTATTGTTAGTCGTGAGCTTAGCACTGTGCAGGCGACACAGCTCCAGGTTTCACGCATATTGGCAGCTCTCGCTCTGGCTTTGCAGGATGATGCGTCGAATCTTGGGACCTTGGCAGCCAAAATAGGTGACTTATTGTGATTGGATCTATGATGTAAATTAAGGTAAATAACGGCCAATAATTATTTAATTATAAATATGGATGATAATACAATGACAGTAACACTAACCATATCAATCTGTTTTAGTACCGATCCGTACAAACCTATGTATAGGTTGATATGGTGTACATATCTAACGTGATGCCACTACATTCGGAGAGTATGAAAATGTCATGAAATACACCTCATGCAATTCAACGTTCACGTCATATAGTTATCTTTATAAGATTATACCCACCATAATAATGGCGGGCGAGATTATACACAAGTTAATCTATATCTGTTGAGTCAGCATAAAATTGTCCGCTCTTACGCATGGCAACCGGTCGCAGAGTATTGAGCAAAAAAAAGGCCAAGAAGGCTGCTCACAATGTCAGTCTGAGGGCCAGAGATCTTGAGACTACAGCTAAAATTTCTATGCGCCAACAAAAGCGTGCTCTCCGCGAGAAGCAGCGCAGTACTACCGAGGCTGCGCCATTGGAGATGAGTATGGGTGCGGGCACCACCATCGGTGGACCAGAGTCGCATGTGTTTTAACCCATTCAGTCTCATTGAGTGTGGATGAATTTATGTTAAACAGATGTGAATGGCATACTCTACTTTTTGAGACTGCTTAAAATGCCTTATCTAGTCCACTCCCACTATTTGTGTCCAATAAGAAAAGTTCACAATTGTTGTGTGGTGGAAACCAAAATCATGCGACGAACTTCAATAAGAAATATGAATATTATATTATAGATATACAGTAATACTGCTGTAGGAACATTAGAGACAAGAAGGAATAAATGACATGCATTTAAGGCAAACTATCATTCCATGAGTATAGCACTCTTGATGTAAGCTCTTGGTTCCGGGCCATCATATAAAGCTCCAGCCACGGCATCAAGAACAGGAATCTCAGGAGTCCCATTGTCAAGAGCTTGTCGTGCGACCGTGAGTACTGGGTGAGCCAATGCTGGCACTTCAGACTGACGATTGGGTTGTAACAAAGGGACTGAAAGTAGTTTGAGTATTTCAAGCAAAAGCCAAACTCCTGCAGAGAGGAGCTGGGCTTCTTTAGGCTTAGGTTCTGTTGACGGCTTTGGGAGTTCACTGCCCGAATCAAGATGTGAAAGCAATTCGGATGCTAGATCCAGATTCGGCTCACTACTCCAAACCTTGGGGTTAGATCCAACCTGAGGTCTCAGCCATGTTGCAAGTTTATCAATGACCTCTAGAGAAGGCTGAGGATTCCCAAGAACAGACATAGATGGTATGAAACGAATCGCCAGATATGTTTGTTGACCCCCATCAATAAAAAGCTCCACAATATGCGTCGTTGCCTCTCTCGACGGAGGCATCCGCAATTGCAATATGAGCTCGATGTCTCCATTAGGGTCGGCCGGATGTAGAACTCCATTAGTGGGATTGACTTGAATTAGGTTCGGATCAGCAGATTTTGCTGTCCAATTGAAGGGTTTCTGACCACCTCCACTCTTAAGAAGGACATGTCTAGTTATCGCGCTGAGAGGCGTGCCCTCGAATTCGACCATTGGAGGGTCCAAAGTGACGCGTGGTCGAATACGGTTCTCAGCAGAATCTACCAGGCGCAATGCACGTGCAATTGCTGAGGAACGCTCTCCTAAGTCCACTCTTGAAGCTCCCACATGAGAACTCCATGCTACCGGTAGGTGATCACTTCCAGCCACGGGTAACGACTCGTACATGATCTTTTCAAGCTGTAATCCAGTCCAAAATAACACTCTGTCTGTGTATGATGGTACACGGTCCGCATAACGAGCAGCGCTCCCAGTCTCATACTTATAAGTAGGGGCAAAGGTGATAGGAGCTTCGACAAAGTTGGTCAATACACCTTTTGAACGCTCTAGTGCCAGACTATCATGTGTTAGGAGTTCCGAGAAATCCTTATTGCCGACAAGTGTTCGTGCTGCATCATCTTCAAGTAACAAACGATAGTTCAGATCCCCTAACAGAAGTATCAGTGTATCGTCAGGTGCTGTAGTAGAAGTAGTCATTGAGCTTGGACTGTCTGTATTCAGAGAACTTCCTGCCTCATTAGGGGGTTTAGACTGGGATTGTGATGTTGGTGGAGGCTTCGGGCTTCGACTTGCACCGAATGATGGGGGTTCCGATGAATCCTCATAAATCTGCTCGCCAGAAGTTTCCGATACTGAAGAATCGGAAGATTCTTCTTCGATCAGTGGAATCCCAAACTTTTTGCCAATTTGGTCCAGTTCCCATCGCCGTCGGCTCATTTGTGAGCCACCTTCGCCAGCACTCAGATGGCAGTTCATAATCTGGAATATGAGTCCACCGCCAAGAACCTCATCAGCACATACTCGTAGTCGTGTAAGAACCGCCCCCTTATTACCCCAAACCTTCAGGAACCCTGTACTGGAGGTATCCGTCTCTACATGAGTGGCTGTGAGACCACGGCGCACAAACACAAGAGTCATTAACCCAAGTAGTTGAACAGAAGATACCAGTTCGTGCTCAGGAAGGACTTTCTTGAGCGTGTCTGATGCCACATGCAGAGTTTGGGTACTGGCACTAACGTTGCGATCTAGGCGATCAGTCTCTTGAAACGCCAAAACCTGGATATCCTCCGACCCCACCAGTTTTTCAACAAGCGGGCCTAATGAACCTCCACAGTTCCATGTTGTGGCTCGCACAGTAATTGGAAATGATTCACGTCCTACCGAAGACACTAGCTCGGCGATTTTGGCGGTTACAAGGTCGGTAGGTCCGGCCTTATCATTCCACCACCGAACAAAAGTAGCCAATTCAGCACGTTGAGAAGGGAGCTCCATTATACCACAGTCAGTATCTTCAAAAAACACCCTAACTCGGTTGTGATCTGGCCCATCGGGAACAACGTGCAACTTACGTCCATAAGCTTCCCCTTTGCGAGTACTCAGCCAATCATCAGCATTTCCAGTAGCTTTGCGGAGCTCATATACAGCATCGTCGTTTAGGCTCAGCACGTGGCTTGACGTCCGCAAGTGCATTGCCCTTCACTCGCAGTATCTGTTTCACGATATATGTTGATGTTAGTAATGCGTAACGTCGTTCCCTGGGCTTTAGTGGCCAGAGAAGGAATTTTTAAAGTTTAGAGTCGTTAACCGCGAACTGCGACTGCGACGACCCCATTATTGTAATTTTTATTACTGAGTGCTTGATATTGCGGATATGGTTTTCATTGTAAGTTCGCATCCATATGTTGTGGTGGGTAATAATGAGACATAACATTTGTCCCATTTCTAAAGCCAAACAATCAATACAATATCAGAAATCAACAAATTAGGAATGCACTTTCATAGTTCTAACTTTGTGGATTTCCTCAGCAGTTAATACAGTGTCCATGACCACGTCGTCATCACTGAGTAGAGTCACGATTTGAGCAACTCGAACAAACCGCTGGCGCAGTGAGTATTTTGTTTCAGACATAACAGCGATTACGCGACTAATATCACGGTCAAGTGCAATGGCACCAATGTCATTAACCTTTTGGTCTAATGACCATACATATTTTTCGAGGGCCTGAGCAGTGGCAGCGGCAGCTAGTGCAGCTACACGCTCATAAACGGCGGGGTGAAGCTGTTTGCGCAATGTTCGCGAAAGTTGGCGCCAGATAACTTCGAATTGTGCCGCTCTTCTTGTTTCGGGCTCAGTAGGCGACAAAAGGTATGACCCCTTACTGAACGCTGACCCAAGCGCTTGTCGTACATGGGGAGCTACTACCAAAGAAACTAGAGTCTGAGAGCCATCAACGAGCAATTCTTCAGCATAATTGCGGAACCTGTCACTTAACTCGTAATGAAGTTGCGGCAACAACGATTCATACTTGTCAACAGCTCGTCTGACATACTCGGTAGTAACTTGAAGGTTATTGAGATACACCAAAAATGGTAGCGATTGAGTGCGCAGTGTTGGGGATGCATCGCGCAATTTGCGTTGAATTGTCCCGACATAATCGCTCTCTAGAACACGACGAAAACCAGAAATGGCAGGGTCGCGTGCCTCGGGTACACCACTGTCTGCAGCTTGTTTGAGCAAGGAACTCAAAACATACATTACATCGTCAACCATTGAAGATACCAATGGCTCGTCCTCTGAATATTCTGTATGTGCCGGCAACTCATCAAGTTCTACAGCCTTTTCAACACTACGCCGGAAAACATAAAGCGCCAAAGCAGACCATGTAGGACCCAGTAATGTACGGATCTTCTCTGAGATATCGCTGGCAAGCTCATTATTCGAGACCCATTGACTCACAAAATCACAGTACAGGCTCCACCTATTAAGAACTGTTGCAAGTTCAGCCAGGGATGCTGAAGTTGGGAGTAAATCGATACTTTCCTGCTGCTCTCGGTTGACTCCATTAGCGCTATTTGTTCCTAGGAAGGATTGAACAAGTCCAGGAAACGAATAGTTGCGGCATTCACTAAGGAGACGCTCCATCCGTCTCTCATCCCACAAAACATCGATGATGAGTCCACCTTGTCTGTCCACTTCTTTTTGAATAGCCTGTATGACCGGAGACATAGCAGCATCGCTGTAATACCGTTGAATAAGTGGTGCATGTTGATTCACAATTGCTGCTACATGCTCGAGGAGTCGAGACATAGCCACACCATAAAAGTTTGGCACAGGTTCCCCAGTCAGGAGTCCACGACTGTGACCTGCGATAATCTGGCAGATAAACAATGAGTACTTCTCCAACCCCAGTTTATCATAACCCACAAGAGGGAATAGCTTGAAATAGCGAGTAAGAGCCGCCATTTGTCGACTCTGGGTGGCCTTGTCGAATTCCTTTGCAAATAGAGCTGCCATATCGTCTGCAGCAGCCCGTAATAGCTGGGGCGGTTCATCCGGAAGTTCGATTGTTGGCACCATTCTTGCCGCGAATTCGGATTCCAAGATATCTTGCGGTACATTACGAGCCATCTGACAAGCTGCTGCCGCCCGCTCCCAATCACGAGTCTCAATAGCTCCATACATAGTAACCATAGCATCTTTCAACTCTAGTACGGTGTCCACGTACTCACGAGCCGCACGTGCTCGTTCCCAAACCACTTGACATTCACGAACACGAGATGAAACATCTTCACTAGCTTGATCTGCGGTTTTTACAAGAGTTGTGAGAGCACCAGATGCCATTAGGGCTGTTCGTAGGCGCATTCGAACAGCGTTGGCATCTTCGAGACGACTTTCAGGTTGTGCACGGACACTCAACTCTCGTAATCTGCGAATATTGGCCGCTTGCTTCAACCTGAGCTGATCCACAAACCGCTCAAGGTCGATGCGCGACGCGCAGCCCGCCAATTGAGCCATCCTCCGTGCTACGTGGTTGAGCGTAAGGCTGTGCTATTCGTATGTATTTACGCACTTGTGTTATGCATAATACCGCTTTGTGTGATTTTTCACGACCAGACCTACTTCAAAATGTCTATAGTGGTCTTGATCTCAGGCTCAGGTACAAATTTGCAGGCGCTAATTGATGCTAGGCTTCCTGTCAAACATGTTATTTCCAGCGAACCTGATGCGTATGGCCTGGAACGTGCGGCTCGGGCAAATATCCCAACAACAGTTCACAGTCTCAAGACATATTATGGTGACTTACCAGTAGAAGCAAAGGAGGAACGTAAAGATGCCAGAAGAAAGTTTAATGACGACCTCTCTCAGCTTGTTATCAGCTTTGATCCTCAGTTGATAGTGTGTGCTGGATGGATGCTCATATTGAGCCCCAACTTCTTACAGCCAGTTGAAGAAAAGGGGATTGCTATTATCAATTTGCATCCAGCATTACCTGGTGCATTTCCAGGTATTCACGCGATTGAGCGTGCATGGGAAGCCGGTCAACGTGGTGAGATCACCAAGGCAGGGCTTATGGTACACTATGTGATTGCAGCTGTGGATGAGGGCCAGCCTCTAATTGTGCGTGAGCTCGAGCTTTCAAAAACTGAATCACTCGAGGACTATGAAGCTCGGGTCCATGAAGCTGAGCATGGTGCCATTGTTGAGGGAGCTCTCAAGGCATTGGCGGCTAAGCAGGAGCAAAGATAAGCAATTACACAGTGAGTTCAGCCCAATTATGGGCTGGATAAAGATCAACCACCTATATATATTGTTATATATGTATAATGATCATATTTTACTGTCACGCTACAGGGTCTACTTCCATCGACTCTTCTCCCTGGACAGAGCGGTCATTTTTGAAGTAATCTGTTGTACCACGCGGGAATACATATGACTTTTGCTTCTCAAGACGTTCATTTGGTCTACGATAGCCGCGTGTCAACCGCGCAGGCTGACCCTCTTCGATCACGCATACGTCAACATTGGAGCCTGAGCCTAAATCATTGAAAATACCAGCTTCAATAGCCGTTGCACAGAGTTCGATCGCCTGTTCCTTGGTCAGCTCAGGTTGCCACTGCGATTCTAGCATTGCAAGTGCCGCCATGGAGCCTGAGCCAAGTGACATATATGGTCCCACATCTGTTGAACCGTGTGCATGGATTGAATATAAGTGCGCGCCAGTAGGATCAGTCCCAGCAACGATAAGATATGCACCAATATAGCCTTGATACTTGAATAAGTGCTGCTTCAAGTGAGTCAAAGCAGTTACCACCCGTGGGGCACGACCAGTCCACTGGGAGTGGAGTTCCAAGTTAGACGATTCCAACTCCGTAACCTTATCATTATCTGCAGCTGTACCCGCACCTGCACACCAAATCGTGGGTGCAAGGCGATGCAACTTAGCACAGTTCTTGTCTGCAACGATGGACCCCGCAGTGGCGCGTGTATCGGCCGCAATCACAACCCCGCCATTAAACTTACATCCCACAATGGTGGTTCCCGTAGATGTAAACCGTGGTACAGGCACTCCGCGCTCCTGTAACGCCGTATTCCTGCGATAGTTATCGAAACTAAGGCCAGGCATCCTCGAGAGTTATCCCTGACGTAAGCGGGGGGCGAAGGCTATCATTATGACTCTGGAAAATATGCGTTAGTTATGTGCATAATTGCCCTTCTTATGCGTTGAATCTCATCCTCTAAGATAGCGGTTAATTGCCAACGGCTATATGCGCCGTTATGTGGAAAGGAAGCAAGTGATTTCCTCGTTCGCAAAATTATAACATAACACAAAGAGTCTATTTAGTTTTCCGAACTATTACACTGTCAATTACTAGTAGTATGTGGCCCTAGGCTCTATAGCTTATTTCGATCGTGACAATCACTCCACAGTATCGTCCTTATTACCCCCAGACAGTTGAGTCATCGACCGATATAAGTTACCCAATGGGTCTGCGGAGAGTTGATCTGAATCCACGTGTGCTCGATGCTCAATATGCCGTGAGAGGCGCACTGGCAGTTCGAGCTGAACAAATCCGGGCCGATTTGATTCGTGATCCTTCTTCGCACCCGTTCCCTGCCGTTGTTAATCTTAACATAGGCAATCCGCAACAGCTGGACCAACAGCCTATCACTTTTTTCCGTCAGGTTTTGTCGCTTGTACAGTATCCTCCGTTACTTCGTGATCCTCCAAAAATCTTCAAAGCAGACGCTATAAATCGGGCTCGCAATTTGTTGTCTGATATTGGGACGGTTGGTGCGTACTCGGTATCAAACGGTGCGGGGTCAGTGCGTCAAAGCATTGCCAAATTCATTGAAGAACGTGATGGGTTTAGCGCTGAGAAAGAAGATATTTTTCTTGTTGGCGGTGCGTCGTCTGCGGTGTCTCGGCTGATTCAAATGATCGCCAAGACCGAGAAGTCTGGTGTTCTTGTGCCGATTCCACAGTATCCTTTATATTCGGCCTCGCTGTCATTGGATGGTGCCTCCCAGATAGGCTATTATCTCGATGAAGATGCTGGATGGAAAACTACCGCTGCAGGAATCGAAGCTGAAGTTCAACAGGCCAAGTCCGAAGGCATTGATCCTAAGTTGTTGGTAGTGATTAACCCCGGAAATCCTACAGGTTCACTGTTGAGCGAAAGAGATATTACCGAGATCCTCCACATTGCCAAAAAATATGATCTTACAGTATTGGCCGACGAAGTCTATCAGACGAATATCCTAAACCATGGAAAATTCACGTCATTCAAAAAGGTACTTGCAGGTCTTAGAGCCCAAGATCCTATAACCTGGACAAGTGTATCTCTGGCATCAGTACATTCGACGTCTAAAGGGTTTGTTGGCGAGTGTGGTCAACGCGGTGGCTACGTTGAATTCGTCGGGTTCCCCGATGATGTCATTGCTGAGTTCTACAAACTGGCCAGTATAGAATTGTGCCCTGTGGTTACAGGCCAAGTTTTAACCGAATTAATGGTAAACCCTCCGAAGTTGGGCGACCCGAGTTATGAGGAGTTTTGCCAAGAGAAAGACCATATTTTGGGGACATTGGAGCGCAGAGCTCACCAGCTCTATGATGCATTTAAGGATATGGAAGGTGTACAATGCCAGCCGCCTCAAGGTGCCATGTATTTGTTTCCGAAGATCACGATGCCAGCCAAGGCCATTGAGGCGGCTCGTAAAACCAATCAGAAAGCCGACGAGTTCTATTGTATGGAACTGTTAAATGAAACAGGAATTTGCGTTGTCCCTGGGTCTGGATTTGGCCAAGAGCCAGGAACGTTCCACTTCCGAACTACATTCCTGGCTCCGGGAGGCCCCGATCTCAGTGACCGCTTTGTCGAATTCCACAACAAATTTATGGCAAAGTACTCCTAGACAGAAGCTATCGTGATCGTAAGGTCTATTATACCGTTTCGCTTTTAATTTAAGCCATTGGGGGAACTTAAGCCAACCGCTTGATTACCTCCTCAGTATAGTGCTTGGTAGTGGCGGAGCCCTTAAGGTCGCGCGTAACATTCTCCTTACCAGAGCCAAGAGTCTCAAGTACGGCCTTTTCAATGTTGGTTGCGTACTCAGGGAGCTTCATGTGACGAAGCATCATCACTGACGAGAGAAGCAGAGCCGTGGGGTTAGCTAAACCCTTGCCAGCGATATCAGGAGCCGAGCCGTGCACAGCCTCAAAAACGGACGTCTCGGTACCCATATTACCGGAAGGAGTCAGGCCAAGGCCACCAATAAGCCCACTGCTCAGATCACTCATGATATCACCATACAGGTTGGGCATCACCATCACATACTCACTGTATGGGCCAGGGTCAGTGACCATCTTAAGACTGGTGTTATCAATAAGTTCGGTCTGAACTGTAATATCAGGATAGTCCTGGGCAACCTTCAGAGCGGCATCCAAGAACAGACCATCACCCAGCTTCATGACGGTGGCCTTGTGAACCACCAGCACCTTCTTCTTGCCCTGCATACGAGCATACTCGAACGCGTAGCGGCACACCCGCTCACTGGCTGCACGAGTGATCAATTTGATGGACTGAACAACACCAGGCACCACAGTGTGCTCGATTCCGGAGTACTCACCCTCGGTATTCTCACGGATAAGAACAGTGTCAACATTGTCGTAGGGTGTCTTAAAGCCCGCGATGCTCTTGCAAGGACGAACGTTGGCAAACAAGTGGAAAGTGCGACGAAGCGTTAGATTCAGAGACACATGGCCCTTACCAACAGGAGTAGCCAGAGGGCCTTTCAGGGCAATCTTGTGCTTATTGATGATGTCAATGGTATCAGGCGGGATAGCTGTCTTACCATTGACAAGACGAGGAGTGACATCAACGGGGACCCACTCCACGGGCACCTTAGCAGCAGCGAAAATATCCTTGACCGACTGCGAGATCTCGGGGCCAATGCCATCACCCTCGATGATCGGCACGACATAGTTGCCGTTAGCATTCTTCTGTTGAGTGAACGAGGCCACAGAAGTGGCGTGTCGTACAAGACGAGCTTGGCTAACCCCTTGCTTTGCCAGAATCCGCGCCGAAAGCATTTTATATCCGGGTTCCCAAGAGTAGAGGATGAAAAATTACCAGCGCCGACTCTGATCCCAATTGGCCGACATATCATCGCTTAGTAACATAGGTTATGCGGCATGATCATCTTGTGAACGGTCTTGGAAGGTGTGCCTGGCATAGTAATTATATAGAAAAAGATTAGCAAGGATCCCAAGTAATATAGGACCATGGACTTTGTTGGATTACCGGGTTTAATAGATGCTTTGTATGCTAGAGTCCTAGAGAACCACGGGAAGCTAGGATTCTGTTATTTAGGTGCATCTACCAAATTGGTAGTTAACTAGTGAGTATGAGGGATGGTTTTCTTCGTGATCAATTTGGGATTAATTTTAAACATTCCAACATAGTTGCCATACACCGTTCAGGTACTGCACAATTTCGTCTCCACCCAACTTGGACTCACCATATACACGGTCGACGAATGAGATAGGGACCTCAGCAATGCTGTACCCCATTTCTCTAGCACGAACAATCATCTCCATCTGGAACACATAACCCTTGGAGCGTGTTTCAGCAATGACTTTCTCCAAGACTGGCTTCTTGTATAGACGGAAACTACCTGTGACATCACTAACGCGAGGTCGTAGCAGAGTAGTCGCTAAAAAGTTCGCCCCTCGAGACACAAGTTTCCGCTTGAGATCCCAGCCGTAGACACCACCATTACCACGATAACGCGTTCCAGTAACGATATCATAGTCATTCTCGCGTTGCTTGGCAATAAACTGTGGAATGGCCTCGGGGTGGTGACTGAAATCGGCATCCATAATCACAACAAACTCACCACTGGCACTTTTAAGTCCGTGAACATAAGCAGTGCCAAGTCCTAATTTACCTTCACGAGGTCTTAGAACGATATGCTGAGGACCATACAGCGCTTGCAGCTGTTTAGCCACGTCGAGAGTACCATCAGGAGAACCGTCATCAACAATGACGGTCTCCCAATCCAGGTTGTGCTCATTGAACGTTTTGGCAAGCAACCAAATGAGAATCGGGAGGTTCTCTCGCTCGTTGTATGTTGGTAGAATCACGCTGTACTTTGCCATTTCCAGTTACACGACCACGTAGACCTCACCACAGTCTGGTATTAGTCACCATAGAATTGGCTCGCCAACTTTGTCTGCTTATATCAGCAGAGGACCATCGCATATCGATCAATATAGTAGTACATGGCTAGGTACGACGCGTTGGAGTCTTTACTAGGCGCTGATGCCGTTGCCAAGGTGCGTAAATCTAAAGTTCTGCTGGTGGGAGCCGGTGGAATTGGCTGTGAG
The DNA here is from genome assembly GCA_030561035.1 of Wickerhamiella bombiphila. Classification (NCBI taxonomy): domain Eukaryota; kingdom Fungi; phylum Ascomycota; class Dipodascomycetes; order Dipodascales; family Trichomonascaceae; genus Wickerhamiella; species Wickerhamiella bombiphila. Next base: position 29,625 of record JAKTWK010000006.1, read on the forward strand.
GTCATCAAAGAGCTAGTGGTAGCGGGATTTGGTGAGATACATGTTGTGGACCTTGATACCATCGATTTAAGCAACTTGAATCGTCAGTTTTTGTTCGGTCAACAGCATATAAAACAACCAAAGGCCAAAGTCGCTGCTGAAGTTGCTTCAGAGTTCAACCCGGATGTCCATATTGTGCCGTATGTTTCCAATATAGTGAGTGATCCCCGATTCACCCCCAAGTTTTTCAGCACATTTCAATTGGTATTTAATGCGCTCGATAATGCGGAAGCACGTCAGCATGTGAATCACATGTGCGTTGCAATGAATGTACCTCTAATTGATTGTGGTAGTGCTGGGTTTGCTGGCCAGGCTCAGGTTGTGCTACCAGGGAAGTCTGAGTGCTATGATTGTGCTACACATCCTCCAAATAAGGGATTTGCTGTTTGCACGATTCGAAGTACTCCCAGTCAACCTATTCACTGTGTAGTGTGGTCAAAATCATTCTTGTTTGCACTTTTGTTTGGTTCTGAGGAGCAGCCTGCGGGTGACGACCAAGAAAACGACGAGCCCGATGACGCCGAAGCAGAACAGATGAAGAATGAACGTAACGAACTCGGGGACCTGAAGCGCTGCATGGGTGATGCTGATTTTGTCGACAAAATGGTCCGCAAGGTGTTTGTTACGGATATCGAACGTCTGCGAGGAATGCGGGCTGAGACTTCAACAGGCGGTGGACCGACTCCTCTGGATTTCCAGGGAATTCCAGACGATATCTCTGTTATGAAACTGAGCGATCAGCATGTGTGGACGGTCAATGAAGCATTGGCAGTTTTGAGCACTTCAACAAAGGTCCTAGCCACGCGTGTAGCAAAGAGTGGGAGCATCGATTTTGACAAGGATGATGATGATGCCCTCTCTTTCGTGTCGGCAGCAACGCACTTGCGATCTTACATATTTGGAATTCCTCAGAAGTCCAAATTTGAGATCAAACAAATGGCAGGTAATATAATTCCAGCAATCGCAACTACAAATGCCATTGTTTCTGGGTTTGGCGTGATTGAGGCCCTAAAATTATGTGGTGGCCTTATCTCTGATCTTCGGTCTACAACTCTTTTCCCAGATACTTTGGGTTATACACGCAGCTTAAGCCTGCAACCACCGAATCCTGAATGTGTTGTGAGCAATCGAACTCGAACATGCTTCCATGGACCTCCAACATTGCAGCTTGAAGTGTTCGTTGAAGGCTTCCTGCAGAAAGAGCTGGGGCTGGATGAGTTCAGCTTGACAACTGATGGCGAGTTCTTTTCACCTGATGACGATGAAAACCTAACTAGGACCCTTGCGGACCTCAATCTTGATGAAAAACTTGTGCAAGTAATGCCTGAAGATGACCGTACGTTACCACTTGAGGTTTATGTGAGCTTGGATGGTTCACCTGCGCGTATTGATAAGGTTCCATTGCAACTGCGACCTGAAGTCAAACGAGGTCCTGATGATAGCGAAGACTATGATATCGAGGATGTAGAAGCCCCAAGTCAGAAGAGGCATGCTTCAGGACATAACACCAAGTTGAAATCAATGGATAATGACTTTATCGACCTCACAGCTGATGATGAGTATATTGACGTGAGCTAAGGCTACGTGGTTTCTAGGTGTTGTTAATTGTATATTTTAAGAAGTTGACTGTGGAAATGTCGGTATATCGATGGACTCCCATATGAATCTCTATGTACTCTAGCGATTTTTTTTATTACGAGGCTACAGCCACACCAATGAGCCATGAAGGCACCCATATGTACCCCAGAATGCTTCCTGTCCACACATTCAGATGCTGGTGACCAGTCAGAATACCTCGAAGAATATCAGCCATTGGCAATTGCGCCCAGGCGGCAGTGGCCGCTAATACTGTTGCCGGGCAAGTCACAGATAATAAGATTGCATTTAGAAGGTAGTTTTCATGCCTCAGCCATGCCAATGGAACAGACACAATTCCCAAAACTAATGCCAAGCCAAAGTTGACCATGGCTAATGCAGTGAGTGCTAGACCAAGGAGGATTAGAGCCAAGGAATGCATTGCCAAACGCGTCTGTCTACTAGTGCGGATATTCAGTATAACAGCTCCACATATGGGCGCTAGAAAAGACACCAGCGATGCTTTACCATTCAATACAAGGTGGCTAGCCAGCGCCCCTGCAACCGTTAGGAATCCAAGTCCTACAGCCCCAGTAGCCCAGTTTTTAACGGGAACCGAAGATCTAAGGACCAGGTAGAGTGCCATAAGTGGAAAAGAGTTCGCCACAAGTATAGCTGATGGTAAATAAGTTGCAATCGATACAAAGTACTGGGGACCCATCATCAGGTAGAAAAAGAACGATTGATGGAAATGCTCGAGAAGGTTATTCACTGAACGAACAACACCTTCAGCCACACGTCCAAATGTCGTGATATCGTGGTGTCCAAGCTCGATAGCCCGCAGTGTAACAGCATCAATACGCCAGCCACTGAACATAGCAGAGCCAGGCTCACTGTCGGGGTTAGGCCGAGAACCAGATACCACCTGATCTATGATCCCAGATATCAGAGCACGCATTCGACGGTCCCATGTATTATGAGCTTCTCCGGTTCCCCGAGCACCACCAGTCTCGGCACGAACCCACTCATCATGGGCCACTTTAACTGCCACATTGACGAGATCCAAATTAGGCAATTGGCCATTGAATTGTTCATAAAGAACCTCAATATGATCAAAGTGCTCAACCTCAGAAGAGAAATCAAGGACAATAGCCCCTTCTACGGAACCTGCTGTGAGCTGCAGGCCTGTGTGATAGGCTTCTACCCATTTTCGCAATGCTTCATGACCATTATCTGGCAATACAAACACAATATTCTTGTGCCAGATCGACCAGCGGCGGAAAAACCGCGCCAGACTCACAAGAATGGCTACACCACCATCATTAAATGACGAGTCCATAGCCGTCCATGGTGCTGTCAAAACGATGGCTTCATTATGGCTTCCACGAGGAGCATGTAATATGGCATATATTGCCGAACCATCGTCCATGGTGGCAGTGCTAAGACCGATCTCATCAAAGAGATCGCGCATATTATCCATCCTCTCAGGTCTCGCCAAGAATTTCCACTGCCGAATTTGCTCACGAAACCCTCTCAAGATGTGCCATTCGGTCTCCCGGAAGTGAGTACTAGCCTGGTGAGGTAGCAGCGCGTTCTCGCTAATATACGTACCTCGAAACTGACCCTCTTGGGGCAGTACCGCGAGCCATAAGACTCCAACTACAGCCACAAGTAACGATACCCACGACAGCGAAGCTATTATCCATGGTACCAAACCGAGTCTTCGCGCCTTTCCGGCAACAATCGCGAGCAGGCCCATGAGCTACGATTATAGCGAGTTATCCCAGATATGTTACGCACTACTAAATATGTGGTTTAACACTATTATAGTTTATCACTTAGCTAAGCGAAGGCGCGAATCAGCTATGAAGCTGCGACCGCTGCCGAAAGATATTGAAGCGGAGCTGGTCAATAATGTGGATGTTGGAGTAAACTGTGCGCTTTTCACAACATTAAGATATGAACCCAGGTTACGTGAACTCACGCGGCGCATTCCGATCGCCATGGAAGATAGTGATGACGACGTATTATTTTTATCACGGCTTCACCAAAAAAGACTGCGGTATGGAGCCCAAGTTCTGGGGTGGCAGGTAGATATAAGCCACCAGCGTTTTGTGGATACTATTCTTGCTGCTGTTGGAGGCTCTCACGATAAGCCTCAAAGAGTGCGAGTGGTGTTGACGAAAGCAGGTGAACTCACGGCAGAAGCCAACGTTGTTGCCGAGCGGGATAATTTGTTCAGCGGACTGAGTGATACCCCTGCACGTGCGGACTCTGCCGATCCGACGTTTGATGTGGTTGCAGACTCGCATGTAACCGACCCCACAGTCTTTGTGAGGTTGAAAACTACCCACCGGAAGGCCTATGATGACGCTCGAAGACGTGCAGGCATTGAACTGGGACAAAACCGTGAAGTGCTCATTATAGGTCCTAATGGATCCGTGTTGGAAGGCTCTCAGACCAGTGTGGCCGTGTTACGGGATGGTGAGTGGGTCACGCCAGGGCTGGGCCCTGGGGGTGCTGTAGGGGTGCTTCGCAGCTTTTTACTAGAGCTTGGGTTTGTTAAAGAAGGAAAAGTAACGTTGGAAGAGCTGCATGATGGAGACCAAGTCCTCTTGTTTAACGGGGTCATTGGCGTGTGCAAGGGCATCTTCCACCACTAGACAGTACATATGCGGGAATTACTGCAGAGTACATACGATTAATGCTAATATTCCTCATTCCTCATACCTTACATTTCATTTATCCTGTCTACCGTCTGAAAGGAGAGGAAAACCATCTTTAGATCTGTGGTTAATAAAGAGACCCTGACAAGAGAGAAGCGGCAGTTTTGGCATCCATGACTTCCTGAGCAGCTTGCGGAGGTGGTGCTATATCGGCTGCTCTTTGAATCCTGTCGCCAGACCAATCATCGCCTAGCAACGTCTGTGAATGCCGGTTACGAGGAGCCATGACAACCTCGCGACCCAGCCGGGAAAGACCCAATCGTCCTGATCCATCAGAATTACGGACTTCTGGCCGAAGCGACTCCCACATGGCAAGAGTGCGGCGCTCGGCATCAATGGAGCGTAGAGTAAGCTGGCCGATTTCTCCTACCAAGTCAACTTCCATACGTCCCAGTGCAACACTCTTTTCGGCAACAAGGTTATCTGTAACTCGGCGCATTGCACTGGTAATGCGCTTTTCCAGTTGTGCCGAATCCTCAAGTTGGGTGATGGCCTCATCCACCCGAACAGGACTGATGTTAGTGGCACCTTTCAAACGGGTAGCACGTTGGTGTTTATCCCGAGACTCTTCTTGGGCTTTGAGGAGATCCCGCATTAGAATATGTCTGTTCGTGAGCGTTTCTTTAATGATAAATGCGTCGTTCGCAACCATCTCCACCCCATCACCATATGCAGTCTGCTCCACACCTGCCTTTCGAGTTTCGACATCTCCGGCCACCTGGGCACCTCGAGATAATGCTTCACGAACAGCAGGCTGATATACGGTCGTTGTGGCCTCCCCCAGCTTTGTTGATAAATCACAAAGGGCGGTGGCTAGATTCCGCCGAGCCTTGGCGACTTTAGCCAAGCGAGTATGAGACTCCAGGCCAAATTGATAGACTAGTTTAGCCACAGGGCGAAAGTCTCGAAGTTCTGTACACTCGTCTGGGGGTGGGGCAAGTTGTTTGATCATCTTACGGGCCCACCCTGTAGCTGGGGGCTTGATGCGCACTACAGGGGCATATCCAAAGCTTGATTCCACAAAATATAAGAACTCCTCGTCACGAGCAAGTAAAGGTGAGCGAGTCACCCTATCAAACCACCGTTGGAGATTGTCGAGTAGCGTGGAATCATGTTCAGGACTGTGAGCAGGCCATGAATTCGTGGCTGGAGGTAGCGCTGGCACAAAACATTCGGGATTCGCACTAGCCAGATGATCAGCAAATCGCCGAAGCTCATGGTGTGTTCGCCGCACATCCCTATACATAGGACGCCCGAACCGAGGCAGGCTCGTTTGTACGTCAAACCATACGATAGCATCGGAACGCGTATGTTCAATTTTAGTGACCCGGATTATTAGTCGCTGACGCCGCTTTTTGGCTGCCTGTTGAGGCTGTTCTGGCCCCCATTGATCAGGATCAGTGGATGTGGAGGCCGGACCACCCCCAATATCTCGACTGCTAGAATGAGTGGCCCATTCTTGAGAGTCATCGAATACATTACTGCCCTCACCAAAGCCAGTATCCACAGGATTTTGGAGGCCCCCATCAGGCGCATTGTCCTCCAGATCACCGAACGCTTCCATCCCCAAACGGTGGTATAGGTGGACCGGTTACGTCAGCGGAAGGGGCGTAACGCACATCCGTTAGTAACCGCCTGGTGATCTCCCACCTTCTCTGGCTTGCCGTTAGTCCTTCTCAATCGCTCAAAAAACCCGTCGATGTCGGATACGGAAACCGAACAGTTGGCGTTAACAATCAAGGCTAGTGGAAACAAGACCTATGATGTTACCGTAGGGTCGGATACTAGTGTTTCAGCTCTCAAGCAGACTCTAGAGGGTCTTTCCAGTATCCCCCAGTCCCAGCAACGTTTGATCTATTCAGGCCGTGTGCTGAAGGATCCGGATACCTTGGACAAGTATAAGATCAAATCAGGCCATGCTTTGCATCTGGTTAAAGGCGCTGCTCCCAAAGCAGCATCAACGGAAGCTAGCGCCCCCGGGGGTACTGCAGCAGCTAGAGGTGCACCAGCGCCAGCTATGGCTGCCGGGACAGGTACAGGAAACCCCCTTGCTGATCTGACAGGTGCTCGGTATTCGGGGCTTGCAAGTTTACCCAGTGCTAGCTTGTTTGGACCCGATGGTGGCGCCGGACCCCAGGGCATAGACGATCTGGGGGCTATTATGAATGATCCCGAGATGTTGAGCAGTGTGGCTAATGTGCTCCAAGACCCGGATATGTTTATGAACATGAATCCTCGGCTTAGAGACCTTCCTCTCGAGCAGCGTCAGCGGATCCGTCAAACGATTCAAAGCCCTGAATTCAGGGAGCTTATCACCAACCCCGATCGCATGCGGCAAATGATGCAGACAATGCAGCAGCTTTCTCGTCTTCCTGGCTTCCAGGATATGGCAGGAATGGGTGGGGACCCATTTGGAATGGGAGGCATGGGTGCTGGAGCAGCCGGTATACCTGGATTTGGAGCTGGTCTTGGTGGTGATGTTGGAGCAGGAGGTGCAACTGGGGGTGCGACAGGTGACGCAGGAGCAGGCACTGGATCAGGAGCAGGCGCTGGTGCTGGATTTGGTGGATGGCCTCCCATGATGTTCCCGCCAACTGCACCTCAAGATACGCGACCCCCCGAAGAACGATATGAGCTTCAATTGCGTCAGCTTAATGAGCTTGGGTTCCATGACTTTGAGCGCAATGTGCAGGCTCTTAGGCGCTCTGGTGGCAACGTCGAAGGTGCAGTCTCGGACCTTCTGGGCGATTAAACTCTTGCGTATTGATAGTCATTAGATATTTAAGATAAAGCAGCACCAGTTATACTTGTTAGAGGTGTCACTTGGTTTAATATGAGCTATGTGGTTATTTGGGGATATTATGGTATACGGATTATGCTGAATGGATGGTTATGCGGCTTGCGAGCCTATATAATTCTAGCGATCTTGGTTGGTTGTTATTGTTGAATGACGATGGTCCTGTGTCCTCACAGAGTACGGCTGTGCCAAGGCAGGGTGTTCTGAGAATGCCGACATGACTGGCTCATCAAAAGCACTGGATCTCTCCAAGCAAACTAAAAATTGCATCAACTCATCACTAATTCCACCTGGCATGGACGATAACTTCTCAAGGGCTTTGCGGAGTGGACCAGTTGGTATTGATCGTACCTTACGCCTAGGGCGACGCATGCTCATCGCGAGGTAAAATTGAGCCATTGCCTTTAGTGCAATAGGGATTTCGCGAGACTTTGCTTCATCTATGTGTGTTGCGATTGTAATAACCAATGACGCCATTGTATCAAGGTCACCATTCTCAGGATGTTTTAAGAAGCTCATAAGTCGGCGCGATGCGCTGCTCACGAAAAGCGGGGCACCTGGATAGAGTGAAACTTCTATTACTCCCGCTACAGCTGCTGATGCAATACCACTACCAAAACTTAACTGCTGAAGGTCGGGCGTTATGATATCCCATAATTCCTCGGGCGCAATGTCTGTCCAATCATCAAGGATGCATCGCAAGAGCTCCACAGCATCTTCATTTTGCTCCTCTACAAGAGGATATAGAAACTGAAGGCATCGACAGTACTTTTCAGTTAGATCTGAAGCTATCACCACATCAATCCTGACCTGGGAAAGCATATCTAGAACCTTGATATTAATATGATGAGGTATTAATAGTGCCTCAATGGCATCTAGAACTTGTAAAGTACCAGCGCGGCTAGACATAGCAACTACTATAGATATCAGTGCTGGATTCTGTGGTTCTTCGATCGTAGCCTTGGCAAAACTGCTCCAAGATGTAGGTCTAGCCTGGAGAAGGGCGCGTCCTACAAATATGGGGCAAGGATAGACGGCGTTTGCCATCAATTTCAAACATTCCCTTGTATCCAGTGGTCCAACTTCAGACCGGATGGATGCCCAAACAACACGAGCGGCGGCCACTTGTGTTTTAGTGGGGTCATGCTTAGTATCAACTAGCCACTTCACAGCTTCTTCGAACGATGGGGGCATTTGCCGTAACCTGTCTAAAGCACACTTTCTTGCTGCCGAGCCATAGTCATACATAGAAAGCAGTACTAACCTATGACGGTCAGATGCACCTGCAGTGACAGCAGCCACACGCACGGCCTCGTTGGAGTCTAGCAGCATCAGATTTAACGCGGCTTGTGCATCACCTGTCTCTAATACATCAATCCAGCTCCTTAGAGTCTGTGCACAGAGTACTCGCGCAACAGGATCCCTATCAGCACTACGCGCGATGATGGTAGCTAACAAGTCGCGCTTTAGCTCAATAGCCCGGTATGAGCCCCATGTATGAGCTCCACGATCTTCTAGATCGTTAACAACATCACCAATTCGTACAAGCACAGTTAATGCTGCAAACCGAAGTGATCTCACTTTCCAGTTTGCCGCCATTGTTGAGAGGAATAGATGAATGGTTTTGTGTTCGAGTGATAGCAGCCCCAACTGATCATCTCTATTAGCATGGTAATATCTGCGCAGTTGTTGAGTTGAGCTTACAAGTGGTTCGTGCAGATCTCTGGCCCCTGATTCCAACTCAGAGGGGTCTAACTCTTGAAGACTTTGCTCGGTAAACCTAACAGCTGAGTGGTACCCAGCACTTTCCCAAACCATTACTAGAATACTATGCAGTGGACCAAGACTGTCGTTTTGCACTGGGCTAGGATCGTATGGTGTTATTCCCCGTGGCGGCAGACAATCAATCGGGGGACTGGAAGATAGATTCGACAAATCATCAGTATCAATTAACGTATGCCTCATAGTGAGTCCCATAAGTGGATCAGTATCATTCGAGCTTGTAGTGGCATAGTGCATGTCAGGACTCGTAGATATATCATCCCCCATTATATCGGACACTTGGGTTACTGAACTTCCTGCTAGCTCTTGGGTATCGTTATCCCTATTATAGGATAATCCGGAACTTGACAATGATATCACAAGAGAATTTGCAGTGGGAATACTGCTCAGTTCAGAAGAAACAGCGTGTATGTCACTCCGTGGTTGAGTTGATATGTGGTCAGTTCTGGTTGGAAACTTATTATGGCGGGAGTTAGTCTAAATTATATATAATATATACATATCATTTTTATGAATATTTAGGCGTGTGTATATGAACTAAATGCTACTACTACGTTGAGTGTCAAACACATATCGCAACATTAGTCGGGAATCAGTAATATGTACCTGTATAAAATCAATATATGACCGCATTACAATAGCCTATAGCTCACACGATAAGAATAAAAAAACTCTTCAGTCAATTAACTGACCATGTAGAATGTCACATGGTCTTGGTGATCTGACAGTTTAGGGTCAGGGTGATGCATCATTATCCTAAATGCTGTAAATGCCGTAGTGAAGAGGAATATCGCTTAAATATTATATTTTGAATATAATTATTTCTTATATTTTAATTCCACCCTAAAAAAGTACGAGAACCCTCACCTAAACTGCCGTAACAGAAGGGGAGAATGATTCAATACCGGAAGTAGTGCCTGTATCTAATTATCTGCATCGTACTAAATTACTAGGTAAGTAGTCCCACATGTAATGGATTATTCTATGCAACTCACCTGTACCCATATAGCTCTACTATTTATACACGTAGTACCGTGTAAAATCCATCGAAGAGTAAATCGTAGAGGACCCATACTCCCAACGAACATGTTCTCCAGAATCTCGAGGAAGGCTAGTGGCCTTAGCCTTAACGACACTTCACACAAACACACTCCATTATCTTCAGTCAATGCACTAGCCAGCTCCGATCATGAATATAGCACATCCAGTTCTGGGTCTAGGACAGCTAATACCTCACGTATATCTCAAAGTGCCAGCTCATTCAATCTGAACCCACCCACTTTACCCGCCAGTTTATCCCGTAAAGTGAGGTCTTCAAGGAGTCCAGAGTCTGCAGCGAATGTCAAGAGCAATAGAGTAATTTTGACATCTGGCAAATATTGCGGATACTGCGATATGCCAGTAGAATTTACTTTGGATCAAGAAGCCGTAGTTGAACTTCAGTGCGGGCATAATGCTCACTTGCATTGTTTTCGTGAACTGATGGCAGTATGTCCAGAGGGACCTCCATGTGGGATATGTGACCGGCCGGGTAGAATAAAGGGCAGTACTAGCCTGGAGTCTTTGATTAATCCTGGTGGTAGAATGTTTGGTGGCTTGTCAGAAGAGTCGCCACACGATGCAAGTTGGACAGACCCAAGCTCACATTCTGTAAGAACAAGATCTACAGGATCTTCTATTGACTCGTCAACCCGAACATCTAGTGATGCTTCTAGCACTCAAGTTTCTGAGCGATCACCTCAACGCATTCTATGGCCTGTAAGATCATTGACAGCCGAAAGCCCTGGGATATCTTCAGTAGACATTGAAAGTATACACACAACCCCACGTCTCGGAGAAGACCTGGTCAAATCGGGTAGCTTGGAATCTGTGCTGTTAACATCTTCATCAGATGCACCACTTGAGACGGCGCTGTCTTCCCTCCGTCAACAATTTAGGTCCTTACCAAACGGGCACAATGTGGTATGTGACGGATGTGACCCATTATGGATTGCAGCTGTACCTGCGACTGAACTAATTGCCGACTCATCTTCATCGTTTCGCATGCTGTTGACAGTGAGTTCGAACCAGCCCCATGCCACAGAGGGTCACGATCCGATACCAGATCAGCAGGAAAAAGAAGACATGGACCGAGGGTTGCAGCTTGCTCAGCTTGTTAGCCGCCATAGCTTTCGGGGTATTCTTTTTAGCGAGCTGAATCCTGGGAGCCTCCGGCTGCAGGCGATCTTGCTCGTGAAAAGTAAGGCTGATGTGGAATGGTGTAAGACTGAATGCTATCTTTTCGAAAACTACATTGTGTTGATGCGCGAAAATCAAATAACTGCTGTATTTGATGTGTGGAGAGATGTGGATGCCGTAGAGTTCGTCGAAGGATATAATCGCGTGCTGCAAGTCAGTTTAAGTGGTGTTGAAGTCCCTGAATTGCTATTGCAGTATGAGTCGGATGATAGTTCAATGGATAAATGGGACCATGCTTTGCACGACGCAACAGCCGTGTTTCCGTTCCTTCCTCGAGGGGCCAATGATGTCTCACTCGATCATAGTAGCAGTGGTGCAGATGTGATCGGTGACAGAACCCCCGTCTCTATTATTATCTGTCTCCCAGCCGTAGCATCAAGTACCCGAATGATGATGCTAAAAACTGTAATAACATCTATGAAGTCAGGTCTCAGGTTCGTCGACAAATTCGGGCTTGTACTTTACACCCAGTGCGGTATAGCCAAGACTGTACCATTGCAACAAGCAAATTGGAGTGGATGGGGCGATGTTCTACGTGATCTACGATTTACTCCGAGTAATATGGGAGGTCAGTGCAATCTCGACCAACCTCTTCAAGCCGCTAGTGATATGCTCGAGAGCCACAAGCCCAAGAAATCTGCCGCCTCAGTAATACTTGTAACGGACCATGATTCTCCACATCTAAGAATAATACCCCCCGCCTTGCTTCGCACAGGCACCGCCGTTCATGGTGTTGGCTTTGGTGAAACTCACGACCCAGCTGTAGTGAGTTCCCTTGCAAAGAGAACCGGTGGTGCATATCACTATGTTCGCAGCCACATATCATTTCCTCAGATTCTTGCCCAGTTACTCAACATCGAAAAGCATACCACACACCGTAGTGTTAGGCTGATGATCAAACCACGAATTGGGCTGCGGATCACTGGTGTTCTAGGTGATTCGGAAGTTCCGGATTTAGTGGACCCTGCTATTGACAATATTTCTGTAGATTCTGAAATGGTTCACAAATCTACTACACTTGAACTGGGTGGAGTCAATTGGCCCATCGGGCGATTGAGCGCCGGTGATTCGCATTCACTGATCTTGGAAGTAGCTATTGATGATACGCGTTATATAGCCGGAAAGGGTGAGCGTAATGTACTCCTAATTGAAGCATCAGCTGCACCCGCATTGGCACTTGTTACATCTCGACTGAGTAAAACTTCGAGCCGTGTAACAATACCGGTCGGCAGCGCTTCTGATGTAGCCACCACAACCCCCAGTCCACTTTTCGAGGCCAAAGAAGTTACCATACGTGCTGCCATGACTCTGGGAAAAGCTTGTGCTCTTACGGCGCTGGGGCAAGTTCGCGAGGCATTCCAGCTCCTCGATACGGAGCAACAACTTGTGCGAGAAAGAGCCGCTAATCTTAGAGAAGCAGAAAATGACAAGCTCACACTCAATTCTCTGTATGATATCTTGGCTCAACTCTACGACCAGCAATGTAATGCCATTGTACAGCCCCATCTACTGACTCGTCACCTAGTATTAACCTCACTACAGTCGGTGTGGCTGCTGAGGAGCGAAAATGCCTATATCATGGAGCAACATTGAAGCAAAGACAGGTGGTGTGAGATAAATAATTTCGCTCATCCTTTAGAGTATTAACTAGCGTCTTTCAGATCATATCCCGCTTACTGCCAACCCTATGTAAACCAAAAGGGAAAAATAAATATATTACATCTAGAGTTATGCCCTAAGCTCAGCAGGGAATACCCATGGTGGGCCTTTGGTTGGGTCGGGCGCAATACGCATTGAGTCGTCCATATGTACGAACTTGGGATGACCCAGTGGGCATGCAGGACCATCAGGACAGAATCCACTTACATACAGTGGGCACATTGGGCGCAGATTATGCCGCTTGGTGCACCTGGGGCCCAATCTGCAAAATCCACGCTCATAATTTGGACATAGTGGGATTTTGGACTCTGGAGGAATGTGTCGGAATGGACAGTCCAACCCCTGAGGACATGTCCCCGTCTGGAGCATTGCCGGGCACTCGGGAAGTTTGGAAAGCACAAGCTCATGCAAAAACTCGCACTGATCCCCTTTTTTGCATAGTCCACGTAGCCAGTGCCGACATACTATCTTATTGCTATGAGGTGGCGTAATATGTCTATCAGGACAGTAGCGCCCAAGGGGACAAACAGATGTGACATAGTAGCGGCACACTGGGGCCATCGGGTTGGCCTGCCAGCGATATTCACGCCTGAAAAAATCATCAAACGCGAACTGACGCGTCCGCGTAGACGGCATTATAGCGACCAACCAGTCTTTGAATTGTATATATTCTACCTGAGTCATACATTTTACTATATTACTCATTTAGAGCGGTCGCCGAACTGTTTCGTCAAAACACTAAGACTTGCGAGTTGGGAGCCCACGAAGGACGGGAAATGAATCTTTCATATGCGGCAGCAGCCCGTATTGGTGCGCTGGTCGTACCAGTGGGTCCCATGCCTGTGTCTAGACTTGTGGAACGCGTGCATATGCTACAGGAAGCTGCGGATGTGGCTTTAATAGGAACGCGTTTACCAGAGGGGTCTGATGCTGCGCAGTGCGCACAGTTTGATCCTCAGACATCTCCTAATGGCCGAGTTCATTTTGATTTCACCACTCAGCCTGTTCCAGAGCCGTTGGCTGCCTTAGCGGATCTTGAACCTTGGCGCCAACAACTGGTGGTTATTGGGGTTGTTGATAATGGTTCTCCAGAAGGAGCAATTAAATCTCTCCGGCAGAGGTTTCCGCAATCTTTGTGCCATGTGGTTCTAGTGTGGGATGCAGATCAAGAGACGGTGAACAATAATGAAAAGCATGTTTATGTTGTGCCATCAAAATTTGCCGGTTTAGAGTCTACATTGACAGATGTTGTGGGTGAAATCTTGGCCCAAATCTCAATATTTTGGCTCAGTCGACGGGTGGGTACCTTTGAAAGTCCACAAGCCAAGTTGACCGCACCTTCTCCTAAGACCATACCTCCTATTAATGAGCTCTCTAACGGGTCTTCAGACCCTAAATCTCGGAGACGGCATCATACACTAACGATAGGCCGCAATGGAAGCATATCTATGGGTACTTCTGAGCGTGCTCGGGCGCGTCAGCAAGGTAGAACAGCTAAGTTCTTGGGAGCATTGTTATTGCTAGCTGGGCGACCGGCTGACGCTCTTGCTGAGCTCGCGGAAGCTGCACAGATACTGAAAGAGTCGCGAGACCATCTTTGGTATGCATCTGCTCTTGACCAGATTGGGGTGTGCATGGCATTGCTTCAACTTGACGGTGCTCCATTTACAGTCCCCGCGATTGTTCAATCGGTGATAGGCCAGAGTGAAAATAGTTTTGGCCTTGCTAAACAACTTTCTATGCTTGCAGATACTGTTCTTGATCAGTATCGGCGCTCGGAAGAAGCAGTACCTCATACCGTGTACTATGATACTATATTACGGATTGCTTCGTTAGAAGCTCGTCGTAGGCGGCTTGGCCTTGGGGAAAAGTTAACTTGGGAAGTTGTGGCTGGTCTTGAGGTCCAGACCCCCTCCAAGCGACTTTCAATGGCTGACTTGCGTGCAGTTGACCACTGGCTCCAACAAGTGCTCTCTCCGGCTCTCAATGACTTACCTGTTGGCGCACAAGCGCGGCTATTGAGTGCTGTAGCACAATTATGTTCACTTGTTGGCCTTAAACGAAAAGCAGCGCTTGTTTCAGGCCTCCTGGTAAGTGTTCTTGGCTCTAAAGATTTGGGGTTCCATGGCTCAGGATCGAACATCACCGGTCCTGTGGAGAAAGCCCTGAAGGCGTATAATTCATGGCCACGGCTCTATGCCTCGACTCTACGGAACACGGTCGCTTTGGGTGAGCGTATAGGGGATATTGGGATGCAGATACACGCTGCTGCCACACTGTTAGGCATGGCAGTATGGTATCCCATTGATAATAAGGAACAAATGGCGCTTCATAGATTGATACGCAGTACGGGAGATGCGATTCCCCATGCGTATTGGGACCCACATATGTTAGTGGATGTGACTATCAAGCTTCCAGCCCGACAGAAAACTCCAAAGTCGACAGCAGGGACTAGTGGCGCTGATGGGATCATTTACAACCCGTTTGAACGCACTATAGACAAAAGTGAGCCTGGAATCGAGGCTGGGGTGCCTAATATAGCCCGTGTTTATCTACGGAACCCATTTGCTGTCGAAGCCCATGTTTACGAGCTCTCGCTTGTAAACTCATCTAATGAGCCGGTTAGTGAAACTGTTCGAGATGTGTTATTACCACCCGAAACCGTATCAATCCGGGTAGACGTACCCATCATTGCGCGCGAGGCAGGACGAACGGAGATTACTGGGTGTTATATCCAAGTTTCAGGCAGCTCAGGCGCTGTCTACGCGTTGCCACGAGAACCGTATAACTTACTGGTGTATCCGCACCGGCCAGTACTTATGTTGCACCAGCTATCTTTACAGAAGGGCTGGATAATGCTGTTGGAAGGCGAAAAGACGAATTTCTCTCTGAAGCTCTGGAATGCGTCGGCGCGCACACCGGCAAGCTTCCTACAATTCGGGTTTAACGATTCCACTGTCGAACCATTGCGACAATTGGCAGCCAAACCGGATACATCCAAACCTGAATTGTATGAGTATGAATACTTTTTGCATAAACGCCGTGCTATTGAAATGGTGTCCCCACTCCATGCAGTTGCTCCTCAAGAGTCGGAATCCTTCAACTTCACCCTGGTGGGCAAGCGTGGACTAACTAGTGCTGCCATCCTTGTTGACTATGGGTTAGCAGAAGATGATCCTAACATGAGACGTCTGAGAATCCCACTATTGGTCACCGTTTATCCCAGTATTGAGCTTGAAAGGTTTGATTTGCTTCCATCCCCAACTCATTCATCGGAGATCCTAGTTATTTTGGACCTGCGAAATGCATGGCGGGACCCCTTGGACGTGACTATCAGCTCTGATGGCCGACCAGATGTCATGCATTCCATTAGTAGTGGTGGTACTAGTCGATTCCTCGTCCGAGTTGCATGGTCCCCCCTAAAGCCCGAATTACTCTCACAACCGATTCCAAGTGCTGTTGGGCCCAAACAATTTGTGCGGGATACTCGGACGCCTCCTGAGGTAACACAGATGTTTTGGTTGCGTGAGGAGCTTCTGAAGAAGCTTCATGGTCGCTGGAGAACGACACATAATGGCCAAGGCGACCGCTTTGGCAAAGTGGAGCTCCGTGGCATTCAGTTATCACGGACTATGGCTGATGTTTTGCGCCCAGAACCTATGGAGCTCTCCGCTGCCTTTGAAGGAGAGCTTCTTGTTGATAATGTTGTGACGCTTATTGTGACGCTTCGCAACCGATCTGACGTTTCGAAAACTGGTATGTTGAGACTGGTTCCAGACGCGGCTAGTCAGAATTACATGTTATACATGGGAACACTTCAGAAACCATTAAAGGTTGCACCTCAAGCTGAAGTTGTTGTTAAAATGGAACTGGTATACTTGGCAAGAGGAAAGTATGAATGGACTTCGGTGTTTGATGTGTTGACACCATCACGAAGTCAAGTATTCCAGACAGACCGCATTGGGGTTCACATTGAAGGCTCTTAGGTTAAAGTGGACCAATATAATACAGACCGCATTAGACTTCAAAAACAAAGTATTTTAATTCTGAACTTATAGCAACCGGAATGAATACCTAACACTATAATAGATCGCGGTCAATGGCATATTGTGACCAAGCTGCTGCTGACCTTGCTGATATTCAATCTGAGACACGCTGAGGACGCGTATCAATCATTGGTCGCGTATAGTGAGCATCCATTTAAATATTATCCACAATTGAGTCCATATCGAAGGTCTCTGGCCAAACTATTAGCCATTCTATCTTTTTTAAGACTGCCTGGTCAACCGTTACGCGTTATATGCAGCGATGAGGAAGGCCGCAAGGAAGCTATACTTGAAACTTGGGTCCTGTACCATGACCTCCTGATTGAAGTTTCGGGCCGAAAACCGGAATATAGCGGCATAGAATGGCTTGAGATCAAGCCAGCCTGACGACGACAGGTACTCGGAAGTTAACAAAGTCGAGACAATGATCGTCACCAGTACCTTTGATACTTTTCCAAAGAAAAAGCCCGATACCATCCCAATGAAAGAACCAAACGTGAGCTGATGATAATCCAGTTTTCCATCGAACCGGCTCAGACCCTTGCCGTGGCTGGGAGCAGCGGCTTGGGCTAGTGAGTCTCCAGGACCAACACGGGACTTTTGTTGCAGCTGAACCGGGGAATCATTAAAAATAGGTCGACTAAGAAGGCCGAATCGAACTGAAGCGGCTGTGGCCAACGGAATGCCTGCACGGATACCAAATCGCAACATCGGGTTACCACGTGGGGAAGGGGGACGCTTACCTCACATAGGAGTAAATACCAGCAGCGCGATCAACAGAGAGAGGACCATAAAACATTATGGGAGTTTGAGTAAACAGTTGAGCGGCCATGATCGCATAGGAGTATTTAATTCGAACTAGACTGTCGGTAGATATTTTAGATGGTGTAGAGAATTATACCATGGAATATACCTAACAGCATTGACCAATTAGGGGTAGAATCGATCGACTTCAATACGAGTATTCAAACAAGGTCAACTCGGAAATAAAGTCTTAGACCCATTCAAATACAATAAGAAACTCCGACTGTGAATATACCTAACAACATTTATCATATAATTTTGACCATTCAATAATATTAGCCTAAGTCCTAACTACACTTCCTCGGAACTGATCACCAAAGGATTGTCCTATGCTGAATCAACCAGTCATTTGTGGAGTTAAACTATCAAAAATCTGACTTGGCGGAACTTGAGGGGTTGGAATTTTTTACAAACCCCGACCGCAAATATACTTGTTTGTTTAGTACATAGTCAGTTAATGGATTAGAAAGGCATCATACAACGGGTCGAGGTTTGAAGGGTTGGATCCATTGGGACATCCAAACAGAATGAGCACCAGGAGATCATATATTAAATGCTGATTAGAAAAAACCAAGCAAGAAGGTGCCAAGTTATCTCAACAAGCGGTGGATCTACTCAGTCGTATTCATGTGGTACTGATCGGACCAGGTTTGGGGAGAGATCCGCATCTTCATGCTCAAGTTAAAGAGTTAGTGGGGCATCTACGTCGGCTGCGTATTCCTGTTGTGATAGATGCTGATGGGCTGTTTTTGTTGCAGCAGAAACACAAAATAAAATTGGTCACTAATAAATATATCACGGTAATTAGTATCAAGTAGGACTTTCAAATTAGGACTTTCAAAAAACCAACGCAAAATAAAATACATTTGTAAAACTCCAACTATAAATCATCTAATTAATGTTTACAGCTGGGACATTCATAACACTCATCACGAACTTCCCAACGTAACAAAAAGATTGCCCTACCTAGAATTAAACGATTATTGTGCACGGGTTGATCAAACTAGGGTTGAGATAGAAATAGAGAGCTAGTTAGAAAACGAGTAGCCTTACAGACGGTCGTAGTACTCCTCCCAGCCGGGCACGTTCTCCTTAAGACCACGACGCTTACGGGCCTCAACAACGATGGCACCAGGCTTAGAAGTAGGATCAGAAGGATCACCGCCCATGGTCTGCCAGTGGTCGAACACCATCTGGGGGAAGGCCTGACCACCAGTAGCCTGGCGCAACTCGGTGGTGAAACCGAACGACTCGTTAACAGGCAGGTAAGCCTTGACGTTGAACATGGGAGTACCAGGACGCTGGGTCTCGGACACCACCTGGCCACGCTTCTTGTTGAGGATCGAGTAGATACCACCAATACCAGACTCGTGGCATTGGATCTCAACCAAGAACATGGGCTCCTGAACACGAGGCTCGGCCAGAAGCACAGCAGCGTAAGTGGCACGACGCATCGTGGGAATGAGCTGAGCACCGGAACGGTGGATGGCATCACGGTGAAGCATCACATCCAGCATGTTCACACGCACACCACGCATGTTCTCACCGAAGATGGGGCCCTCACGAGCAGCCCACTGGAAGGCAGCCACAATGTGGTCCTTGGCCTCGTTGAGGTACTGCACAGCCTTGCTCTGGTCGACAACGACGTTGGCACCACGCAGATCGGGGCCGAAGCACCAGATCTTACGAGCATCAGTGACATCCCAGCCGAACTCGTCAGCCATGTAACGGGCACGCTGCTTGACATCGCCCTGAGGATCGACCTTGCGCTCCTCAATAGCAAGCGACAACTCCTCGGAAAGAGGCTCGGCCTTGAGGTAGATACGGTTGTGCTTGTTGGGCGACTTGGCAAGAGCCTCCTTGGAGCTCTCACCCTCAACGGTTTCACGGTAAGACACCACAGGAGGCGAAATGCGAAGAGGCACACCAGCGTGGTCCTCAGACAGATCCTTAAGGCAGATCTCCAGGTGAAGCTCACCAGTGCATGCGACGATGTGTTCACCAGACTCGGAGATAGAAGTCTGAACCAGAGGATCGGACTTGCCGAGACGCTTCAGACCCTCGACCAGCTTGGGCAGGTCAGAGGCGTTCTTGACCTCAACGGCAACCTGCACGACAGGGGACACAGAGAAACGCATCACGCGCATGTTGTGGGCGTTCTCGTTAGTGGTCAAAGTACCAGTCTTGAGCAGGAACTGGTCAACACCAACCAGACCGATGATGTTACCAGCGGGGCAGTCATCAATGGTTTCGACGGTACGGCCCATCATAAGAACGACACGCTGGATGTTCTTAATGAACAGGTCATCCTTCTTGCCAGGCACATAGTTGGGGCCCTGGATGCGAACCTTCTGGCCACCCTTAACGGTACCAGCGAACACACGGCCAAAGGCGTAGAAACGACCACGGTCGGAGGTAGGAACCATCTTCGACACGTAAAGCATCAGATCGGCGTTGGGGTCGCACTTCTGGATGCCCAGGTAGGCGGCATCGTCCTTGGGGCCCTCGTAAAGGGTGTCGGCACGGTAGTTCTGGGCCGTGACAGGCGAAGGAAGGTGGATCACCACCATCTCCAGAAGAGCGTCGGCGGCAGGAAGGAACTTGCGCATAGCAGCCTTGAGAAGAGCCTTGCCCTCAAGCTCCTTCTCATCGCTCTTAAGGTCAACCTCGAGCTTGGTGAGAAGGGCCATCAGCTCCTCCTTACGGGAGTTCATGGCCGCAGCGAAAATGCGGAAAATGGGGTCCAGAATGAACATGTTGAAAGCACGCTCCAGCTGGTTGCCATCAGCGTCAGTGCCAGACTTGGTCCACTTCTTGGTCTTGGGGTTGAAGAAGTTGTCACCCCACAGACGGGCCATCATCTTCTCCTTGTCAACACCGAACTTCTTGGCGTAACGAACGGCGAACTGACGAATAGTGAAGCCCCAGCCTTGAATGGCCGAAGCGAACGCCACGGTACCGGCATCAGGGTACACTTGAGAGTCGCCAATGGCCTCATCATTATAAGTGGCAATAACGACGTTCACGGACTCAACGTGACGCTGGAACACCTGGTAAAGGTCCTCCTTGCCGAGCTGCTGCTCCAGAAGAGCACGGTCGATCTTGTTAATGACCACAACGGGCTTGATACGCTCGGTCAGAGCCTGGCGCAGCACGGTCTCAGTCTGCACGCACACACCGTCGATGGTATCAACCACCACGAGAGCACCGTCAGTAACACGAAGGGCAGCAGTCACCTCAGACGAGAAGTCAACGTGACCAGGGGAGTCGATAACGTTCACAAGGAACTCGGTACCCTCCACCTTCTGCTTGACCTCCTTGGTCTCCTCCTCAGCCAGAGTGGCATACAGCGAAATAGCAGTCGACTTGATAGTGATACCACGCTCCTGCTCGTCCTTACGAGTATCCGTGAAACGGGCCTCACCAGCCTTGGCAGCACTGATAATACCAGCACGCTGCACCAGCGAGTCGGTCAAAGTACTCTTACCGTGATCAATGTGGGCAATAACACAGATGTTCCGCACATTGGGCGAGCGGTCCATAAGCTCGCGAATGCGATCAACGGTCAGTGCCGACACCATTGTGAATAGTGTTAAGGAAGAGTGAAAATTTGATTTGAGCAATTACATAAATCCCTAGCGATCGTTTAGCTTAGTCATTTACTCGCGTGGGGTTGCGCACAGTGGCACATATGCACTATTTTCAAGACATGGTTACGTATAGATAGGACACATGTAATGGGCAACGGAACGGGGTGGGTATAAAGCTAGGTGAAAAAGGCATTAATGAAAGATAGATTTGAATGCATCTGAATGCGTATTAATATATCTAAAATGTATCTACAGGTAATGCAGGAAACCATTTCTAGGACATCTTGGAAACGACTAAAGTCGCTGGAATTCCTAATTGAAGGGTGACACACGGGCCTCCGGTGTATCTGACAGCATTGACTATCTCATATAATGAACCAATTCAATATATTGAAAGCATTGGGGGGTTATTTGGAAGTATCTGGAATACGGGCCAATGCTTCACCTATACGTTCTAGGCTGAGAGATGCCGCTGAAAGCCTGCCTGCTTGCTCTCTTACAATGTCGGATCGCACACGAACAGTTTGAACCGCAGAGTGCAAGGCAGGAAGTCTTGCATCACGCGTCACAAACATGTCCTCAGCTCGTCGCAATGCCTGCATGGCCCCAGCAGACGGTTCCGCACTAGGAACAAACATGACAATGTCGATTAATCAGGACCCACCCAGCTAAGTCCATATAATTTACATTATTTCGAATCTACACCTACTATTATTATCATTATGATATTGTTTTTGTTTTAAGATACACACACTGAATTAGGATTCGGCATATTGTTTAGCTTGATTCCTCACTCTTTGTTCATAGGTCAACGGTTTGGACCTATAATCATAATATGCATCCTCCTGAGCGGGCGACTCTGGATTTGGAGATTCAAGTAATTCCTGGATTCCAAGTGCGATTTGTTTGATACTGAGAGATGGCCTCCAATCTTCACTTTCGTTTAAGATAGATAGACATACTGTTCCACTGGGGTAGACGTTGGGATGATAGAACCCAGCGGGAAACTGGCACTTGGGTGGTTTTGCGGGGTATTCTGACGGAAAAATCATCTTCACGGGGAAGAATCCTCCCTCCCATTTAGTATTGCTTCGTCCTGGGATTGTCAAGTTCCACTGCTGAAGATTAAGCTTGCCGTCCTTATCCTTTATGGGCTTCGCAACGAATCCGAATGGATGGTCTTTTCGCCACCCCTTGCGTTCTTCTTGTAGTCTGTTCAAACACAGAGTACTCATTATATGTTTAGGGATAGTCCGGTTGACTCTTCTTCCTGTGGCAATACAAGGATATAAATTCACAGGCGCGTGAGTCATCGTCTTACGCACTACCTCAACAATCGTGAGTTCCCCACATTGAATCACTAGTGACTCTCCACGTTGCACATAATGGCAGACAAATACGACGATTTGGATGATATTCTGGATGACTTCGATGCTCAGGGTGCTCCTGATCCCGATGTGGGACATCTCTCTCTCGAAGATTCTCAACCAGCAGCTGCACCACACACCGACAGTGCTGCTGCCGCGGTAGGACCTACTGCGACTACGGACAAGGCAGAGCCTACCAAGCCCAACACATCTCAAGGTGCTTCAACTGCCAATCCAGAAAGTAGAAGCACTGAAAACAAGCCCAAGCCTAAACCTGAAGAGGACGAAGAGTTCGCTGATAAGCTGCGCCTAGGTATGGATGAACTCATGGAAGAAATGAACGGCGATCCTGAGGCTCAGCGCATGTTTTCTCAATTATTCGGGTCGCTCAATCCACCAAATGGATCCAAAGATCAGACATCGTCCTCATCAGCCCCTCCAAAGCCCGCCAAATTCGAGGATACTATCTCGGAAACAGTGAACCGACTAAACGAGTCGCAGCAGAAAGCCTCCCAACAGCGGTCACCGCAGGACGGTGATGCATTTCTCAACGAAATGTTACGAGAATTACAGGGTGCTGCTGGATCCGGTGAAGACGCAGGGGGCTTTGATGGGCTACTAGCTGGACTTATGCAGGAGCTCACATCTAAGGATATTCTTTATGAGCCACTAAAGGAAATGCATACTAAGTATCCTGAATGGCTTTCGGAGAATGAGTCTAAGATTTCTGCTAGCGAGCTGCAACGGTACCGTGGCCAACAGCGGGTAGTGGCAGAGATCGTAGCTAAATTCGAAGAGCCTGGGTATCGTGACGATAACAGCCAATGCCGCGAGTATATTAGCACGAAGATGGAAGAGATGCAGGCTTCGGGTGCTCCACCAGACTCTCTTGTTGGCGACTTGGCTGATGGAGCTCTGCCAGGAGTAATGCCCCCAGGTGGTGGAGGAATTCCTAACTGTGGAACACAGTGAGTAGTATCCTATATGCGCATAGTTATGTATGTATATATATGCACCATAAATAGATGTGTGCCGGTTAACCTAAGTTATACAATATATGATTGGTAGTGACGATAACATCATAGTTAAATTCGTCATATGGCACGAGCTGGTTAAAAGGTATAAGCCAATTAGGCAAAATATAGGACTGTAAACCCTACAATTGGATAGGATAACACGTTGGTAGAGTCAAAGGATGTAGTTTTTACCCCCTACAAAGTATCATACCAAATACCACTGAATATAGGATACGTATATATGCAAGAAAATATACCAAGACTGTGCAGGCTAATTAAGTATGTTGCTACAATACATGGAATTGTAAGAAAAGCATTTTGATACAGTAAAAACATATAACGATAATTTACTTAAAAATGACATAGTATATACAGGTATGTGTATGAACAAAATATCTGTGGACTATGACTACAATCTGCCTGCGGAACATCCGGCCACGAATACCACGATTGCACCTGGGAAAATTGAGAGAATTTAAAAGGAAACATCACATCTAAATCTCATCATAGATACATATGTACATATATATACATATACATACACCTCACCCGTAAGATCATCTTCCCCACAGCCATCTTCCGTAATCCTTGGACTCACCCCTTCGGTGCGTGAGCATGGATAAGGACCTGCGGAAAGCGCTCAGTGACCGCATCTATGACAAGCGCAAGCTTGCGGCACTGGAGTTAGAAACTCAGGTTCGTGATCACCTGGCTGCTGGCCATCGAGATCGAGTCCAAACTATCATCGACGAGCTGAGCCAAGACTTCGCGTATGCAGTCCGCCATCCCAACTATCGCAATGGAGGCTTGATTGGGCTGGCTGGTGTAGCTATTGCCCTCGGACAAACGGAACTAGCCAATTATTTGGACGATATTGTACAACCCATACTGGCATGCTTTGGTGATGCAGATGCTCGAGTACGTTACTACGCGTGCGAGTCTCTATATAATGTGGCAAAAGTGGCCAAGGGAGAGATTTTACAATATTTCAATGAGATATTCGACATCCTTTGCAAACTTATCGCTGATCCAGAAGAGTCTGTGCGTAATGGCGCTGACCTTGTGGACCACCTCGTAAAGGATATCGTGGCTGAGAAGGCTGCGACATATACATTTCTTGTCACAAGAGGGGTTCCAAAGCCTCAATCGGCTACTTCGAACCCAAGTAATGCGACAGAAGCTCCTATACAGACAGCACCACCGCAACAACCCCAATCTTTCTCTCTGCGCAACTTTATTCCTCTACTTGTTGAGCGCATCTACGTCATAAATCCTGCCACAAGGATGTTCCTTGTCCAGTGGATAATGCTGCTAGACTCTATCCCAGACCTTGGGCTCGTGGCTTATCTTCCTGAGTTCTTAGAGGGGCTCTTGTTGTTCCTAACTGATTCCCACAAGGAAGTGCGAACCTTTGCTAAAACATGTCTGAATGACTTCCTTAAAGAGATTCGTGCGATTGCCCGTCTTCGTCGACGTCCTGAGTCTGAAACGGGCCCTGATGAAGAATACGTTGTGGGACAGGACACCGAAATTGATTACGCCCGCATTTTGGATATTCTATTGGATAAAATGGATCCCTCGCATGATGAAATCAGACTCGTGGTATTGGACTGGCTCGAGACTCTACTTGACGTGAGTCCACACGACGTGGTTGTCAATCTGTCTCATCTTGTACTCGTTCTTCTGCCGACATTGAGTGATGAGTTGGTAGAGATTCGGAATGCAGGTCAACACTTGAGCACACGGGTCCTTGCACAATTGACCCAGCCTGAACTGCCCTGGCATATTGATGAGCAAGCTGTAATCCCGGCTTTAGCAGCTCAGTTCGATAATGAAGAACGAGTGACTCGCTTGGCGGCCCTTGACTGGCTTCTAGTCCTCAATCGTGCTAACTTATTACCCTCACTTGTCTCTGAGCTTCCAGTTTTGTTGGGACCACTAAAGGATAATAGCGATGAGGTCGTTGCGAGTGACCTGCGACTCCTAGCCCAAGTATTAGACCAAGCCCCGGACCCGCAATTCCGTGATTTTGTAACGAAGCTACTGGCTCTGTTGAATCAAGATCGACCTTTATTGACCACAAGAGGTAAGCTAGTGTGTTCACAACTTGCGGTTTTATTACAGCCAGAACGAGTGTTCCGCAGCTTTGCTGCCATTCTCGCCGATTCTAAAACTGATCATGAGTTTGCGCGGCTTATGGTGCAAAACCTCACCAGCATCCTGATCAGTGCGCCGGAGTTACACGAATTTCGCGCGCAACTTCGCTCTCTAAATACTGAGCAGGGTGCTTCACTGTTTACAACACTATTTCGAAGTTGGAGTTGCAATTCAGTTGCTGCTCTGGCCTTGTGTCTCCTCGCTGAAGCATACGAACATGCATTTGAGGTACTGCAAATCCTGGCTTCGCTTGATGTGACAGTAAGTACCCTCGTGCAAATCGACCGATTGGTTCAATTGATTGAAGGCCCAGTTTTTGCACCAATGAGGCTGCATCTATTGGAGCCAGCTCGGTATCCATATTTATATCGCACACTCTATGGGTTGCTATTGGTGTTGCCCCAAAGCAAGGCATTTACAACTTTGCAGATTCGGTTAGCAAGCGTAACCCCGGTTGCATGGTTGCCGCCGCCTGCAGTGTCCCAGTCGCCTGAAACCCGCGTGCAGTGGCCTGAGTTGCTTGAGGACTTCAAGAAAATGCACCTATAATTTAACTCATATAGATGTTCTATGTCGAATGCTTGTTGAAAATGATATCCTGGTATTGATGTAATTTCGTCTTAAATCTGGTCGCTCTCCGCATCCATCCATCTATTTATCTCAGTATACCAGCGTGAACGGTAATATGCTAAATATCTATAGAGAAATTCAAGAGTGCTAGTGAAGTAGCCACAGACAGTGGAGGCAAAGAAACGCCATTTTACTCGATCTGCGTGGTGTGGGTAAGGTGGGGATAGATATGCAGACCCCGTCTAGAAGGAATGTGCACAACAAAACAGAAGGATGCAAGGGGAAATTTAGGATTCGATTCCGCCGGATATATCACAGTATAAGCGAACTGAATCGCTTCAACAAGCCAGGTCGTACGGGCTTCTCTTCGAACTCATAACCTTGGGTCGCTCTTTGAGTCGCAATAATCGCACCTTTCCGGCGCTTCCCGTACTGGTTGATCAGCTTACGGTGTTCAATCTTAGTATTGATCTTTTCAAAAAGTGACATTCCGTTTGCTATTGCTTGCTTCGGCAATTAAAGCCGCCAAACTAGTTCCAGTATTGGCTCAGTATGAGGTAGGAAGAATATATCGGGGTGGGACTGAATATTAACCTATCGATAATACATGGATAAGTCCAATTGGGAGAAATGACGCCGGTCTGAGGTTAGGGCTGTCATCGGTGCTACAGTATTGATACGATTATTCCTAAATAGCTACACAACCCCCGCATAACCTTCACCCTATTAGCTCTTATTTTACTTAGGATATAAGAGATCGGTGGGTATCTGGTCTTAGCGATCGGTTTCCCTGCTTGTTTTATCAGGATATTATTTTGACATGAAGCCAGGAGGTGAAGTTGCCAATGAATAAAAGCAACATAACAGTCGCGAAACTCGATTATGTCACGCGTTAATGTGGGACTAAGGGGCTGTACGGCGCCGGTCCGCCGATGCAAATCACTAGCCCTCACACTACTAGTAATCAAACCAGTCCCTAGAATGGGTCCTCAAAACCTCCAGTACTGGTGGGATTGAGATGCAAATATATAATACTATTTCCTTTACCATTGTTATCATCACAGACAGCTTGCATATAAAGAAAGACTCGCTCACTTTACTTGGGTTGCCCACCCAAATAGATATCATTGAACATAGGACACGCTTTGTTGGTTTTGATGTGACCAACAGCACCACATGTAGCACATTTACGTGTCGTTGCCTTTCCTTTGGGAGTTCCATCCGAACCTTTTGTAGCTTTACGAGCCTGTCGTCGGTCCAAGTTGCGATGCAACCTTGCCAACTCTTGCTCCAAGAACTTACGCTTCTGGCGGTTGGATTCAGCATCATCAGTCACAGCAATATCATTTACAGCCATTTGAGCATCTGCAGTGGCCTGGCGCCGTTTCATATACGCTCGGATCAGATTTGCATCGGTTACTAGCTCCGTGCGTCGCTGCAGAATGCCGTTGGCATCGCGAACCATACGGGTAATCTGAAGTACTTTGCGTTCACCACCTCCTTGGGCAGTCTGACTAGGGTGATGAGGAGCATTTTTGTGATCAGCCGGAAGCTTTGCTGGATCAGTGACTTGTAGAGATTTGGCTTGGGCATACCAAATGCGCTTGATCTCTTCATCATATGCTCTTTGCTGCAAAGCAACATTATACGAATGTCCACCTAGCTTGAGAACATCTTGATCATTGATACCAGTCTTAAAGCCACCTTTCATGGATGTACGCAAGAAACTGAATCCTTCACCGCGGGCTGTAGGATCACCATCACCATGAAGCTGGAGCATGGCTTTGCCCTGTACAGCATTCACAAAGTTCCGGGAGAGATTCCATGGAGCTAGCTGCTCTTCAAGTGACTGCTGCTGCTGTTGTCCACCGTCGTCGTCATTCTGAGCGGCAGCGTCATCATCAACGGTTTTTGTATAACCCGAATCTTGAAGATGTTGTTGTCCCATCTGCATACTTTCAAGAAGGGCAACGTCCTCAGGACTGATCATCTGGCGAATGGCTTCCTCTGTAGGCAAACTATCCCCTTGCTTAATCTTCCAGTATCCCTGGTCTTCTCCAGAGCGCTGGTACTCCATAAATTCTTTGAGACGTTGGCGGTTCTGCATGTCATTTTGATCCGGAAAGTGTGGAGATATATCGCGCACTTGTAACCGGTGGTATGGATCCTTGTTTAGCAGCCGATATACTATCATCTTCAGCCTATTCTTGGATGCTGCAGTTACCTTGCGAGAGTGGGGACCTGGGACGACAGCAACGGGGAACTCTTGACCAGCTACAAAGAGGTATGGTACTGGTCTTAGGAAATAACGTGTGCCCCGTGCTCGAGATGTGCTGCGCACCACCAAAAAGTCCGTGCGTCGGGGTTCATGCCGAAAAACAGGCGCCCGCACCATTTGGTTGTATAATGTAGGAACAACATTTCCTGGTTCCACAAATCCAAAGTTCCAAAATGCCGAGCGATCCTGAACATCAAGCACATGGGTTTCGCCCAACGGGAGTTTAGGACGTGCAACATCATCAGCAGTCTTCTTACGGTAATAATTGATCACCTTGGAACCCATTCCGACATTGTTAAGGATAAGCGGGAACTCTTCGGAATATTCCACCAAAAACAGTGGCGCACTATCCCCGAGGGTCAAGTCGGCGGAGGTTGCCAAAAGTTGCTGAATTGTCTTGGCCTTATCCTTCCGCTTTTTGCGCATTTTGCATGGGGTAAATGTGAATATTGTTCCAGGTTTACACACGAAACGAGGACGATGGAATGCACGCATTTGGGACTTGGTCAAGTGTACCTTGTAGAGAGGGCTCTGAAGGCGCAAGGCAACCAAAGAATGGTCAATATTTAGACTTCCAATAGTTGAGCGAACCTTCTTTTGATAGTTTTCACGTAGCATGTCGTAGGCACGATCATTGCTCACATTGTAGCGAGGCTCAAGGTGGCGTAGGCGGCCCAATGACGTCCGGTCTTCAATAAACAGTAGATGCGGATCATTCATGTCAACTTGAGTCTTTAGGGGCGCCAAGCGATAGGTTTCATCTAAAATTGCGGCCTCATCGTCAGAATTGTATACATCGGCCTCAATGACTGGAAGATCAACGCGTGCCTTCTTGTACGCAGGTTCCAGAGGCAGCGGCGATTCTTCACCATCTACTGAAGATTCGGAATCATCGTCAAGAACATCATCCCAGTCTGCCACTTCGAGTGCTAGCTCCTCGTCACTGTTAGGCTGCTGCTGCTGTTGGGGTTGTTGTTGCTGAGGTTGAGCCCCATTTTGAGACAGCTTTCCACCATCATTATTATGTGTGTCGTCAAGTTCAGACCCTATTTCCACAATGCGTTGACCTGTTGCAGTGCGCGGTGCAATACGGTACTGTGATGCAGCATCACTGAACGCTAGTCGTTGATCAGCATCAGCATCAAGGCGTGGCCTTTGAGGAACCACAGGTCGAAAAACACGAGGCGGAGCGGGAAGAGCAGTAGTAGAAGGCTTGGGCCCAAAAAGCTCGTTCATTTTCAAAATAGCATGTGGCTCGAACCCGGGATAGAAGAGACGCAGCTGGGCCATAGCAGGTTCTTCATCTTGATCACCTACAAGGCCCAGTTCTTCAGCAAAAGTGTCTGTCCAGTCCTCACCTTGGCCGCTAGGTTCTTTATTTTCACTTTTGCTAGGAGCTTCACTGGCAGATTCTTCCTCCTCGGCAAGCTCATCTTCACTTTCAAAGTCCATCGCATCATCGGCATGTTGGATTCTGTCCTTACCGCTTAAGTCCTTTGGAATGAGCGAATCAAGACTGTGTCCTGCCGCCAAGACCTTTTCGAAGTCATCCTCGGCAGCCATCACCTGAGTGTTGCCTTGTGTGGCGCTCACTTGGTACTGGCTTGGATGAGGCCAGCTCTGCTGATGTCAGCGATATTGCAGACCCCCAGACCAGATGATGGTCACTCCAGAATGGGTCGGAGCATTATAGTGAATATGTGACTCCCAGAACTCCTTAATTAATTTCATTCAATTTCTAACAAAGTGGTTAAAGAAATTGGGGGCTTGGAACTGAGTCTTCCTAATTTATCAATATATCAACACTCGTGAAGAAGGGGAAAGGGGATACTTCACGTGATGCCCTAACCCTATCCTAGTCTCATCTTGTCATGCCTTATCAGCTAACTAGTACATATATACATACGAAAATCCTAAACTTCTATTCGCAGATTCACAGAAATGGAGTGGAACGAAGAAGTTGCCGCACTTGACAACAACAAGAAGGTTCAGAAGCAGGAGGAGCTGTTCGCCCCCATTATGTCGCCATCTTGGTCGCGCTCCAGCAAGTATTCCAAGAAATCCAAGCCTAAGGAATCAGGCGAGAAGCCTACACTCAAGGAAAAGATCAAGAAGATCTTTGAGTGATCTCTTCGAGGTCCAAGTAGAGTGGTAACAACTCGAAACAATCCTATCGGACTACCTAATGCTTAATATTCTTCTTATCTCTAGTTTCCGTACTTATCTTAATCTTTTAACCTGATCGATAGCAATCCGGTCGGTTAAGTTCGGTAGAAAGAGATATATTAGCAGCTAAACACCCGAAATGGGACGATTAATCAATGTGGCCACAGTTAAGAATGTTCTCCCTCCATGATAAGCTTGTAGAATCTGTAGGCCCACATAACATTCTGGATAGTTTACTGTATAAGTTATGAAATGTAGTTGTCTAGTGGAGTATTACTCCTCTTCATGGAGATCCCGTTCTGACGGGACACCCACAACACCCCATGGGACTCTAGTGACTTGCTCAAGCCTTGAAAGAACCGCTTGAATATGAGAATAGAGCCCAAACTCCTTATACTCCCCGTCATATGAATGCAACATACCCACAACTATGAGTCCCCGAGTACCATTCTTGGCATAAATCCATGCGCCAGAATCACCGCCACTCGCAAATAGACCCGAATCAGTGCCGCGAACGACGAATTCACTAGACTGGAGCCTACCACCTGACCAATAAACGATCCGAGCAGCACTTGCGACCCCACTCGTGTACTTTGAAGTAGAACCATACTTAAATACCGATAATCCCTCAGTTTTTGTGGCAATGGCAGTAACATCTAGATTGCCAAGAATCAATGCGGGGTCATATTGAGACCACTCGATATCATCACCCAGGGAATTGTGGCACTGTACATGGGGTAGGCACCGAGCCACAGCGACATCACTCAAACTTCCATCGACAACTGTTCTCTCACCCCAAAGAAACTCTGCCAAGGCTCTAGGGGGTTGCGCCTCCAAGCTGCTGAGCGCATCCGAATAAATACGATGTTCAGCAGACCCAGGAATATGGCGGGACTGTTCATCACTTAATGCTTTGGAAAATAAACGATGCAGCACAACCGATGGGACTTCCAGATGCTTAGATTCCATCTTCACGTCTTGCTCACCGGAGCTCTTACCACTATTGCCCAGACAAACGTGACCACTTGTGAGAACATAGGTGTGACGTCCTAAGTCCGATTTCGGCGGAACGATTGGGTATACATATCCACCAAGTGTACCACTGATGTATTGGGCATCTTCTGTGGCCACAGATATCGCCATGGGTGGTCGAAGAGGATCCCGGGGAACTCGGAACGGTGTAATTACTCCCGAGCCGCCAGCGGCCCGAATGAAATCCTTCCGCGCATAGACATGAATTGCGGGACACGCCTCACGCTGCAATGCATCTACAGCTTCACGCTGCACTATACTAACTCCGCCAGGCATCCCTATGCAAATTGATGCTACTGAGAACTGTGGAGATAGACCACGCAAAATCGGGGCTACATATGCTCCTTCTGTCTCCGCTAGGCCTGCAGCGCCCATGCTACCCATCAGTCGCATCAATAGTTTCTCATGGAGTACGGGCGATGATCCCAGGGCAAAATTACGTGGTTCAGGGGTGGGCATTATCGATGCATTTGCCGTCGATACACTGTCTCTTGTAAAAGCAAGGGAGTCACCAAATCGCGCGAACGCCTGCAATAATGCCTGTCGAGTAGCTCGGTTGGTAGCTTCCATGAGCAATATGTCACTGAAACGTAGCACAACTTGCACAATATTATTGAGGTCTGCGGAAGTCTCCATAGTCAATACAGCATAACCCCCACGGACTTGTGGGGCGTAGCTTCGGAGCATCTGGGCCAAAGTAATCGCCATGCGAGGTGCATTTCCAAACGAAGTTTCATTGTTTAAAATCCGCACCTTTGTAGCCAATGACTCAACGGCAGAAAGAACGCTGGCAGCTGATGGACCCCTAACGGGTTCCTCAACTGACTTGGGCACTTCGGCAGATTCCAGCACCGCAATTGGTGCTTTAAAATCCAAGGATGGGACAGTAGAAGTACTCGGTCCTGGCTTGGGCCTTTGTTGTGGCCAGTCAAACGAAGGTTCCCAAGTTTTCTGAAGCGTGTCACTATCCAAGACTCTCAATTCCCGCGAAGGCTTCGCTCTAGGCCGGGTCGAATCGGAAAAACTTGAAGACCCAATACTCGTAGCTGCTGTGCTTTGAGATCCTCGAGTTAAACGTGACTCGCCACTACGAAGCGAGCCCTGGGCTACCGGTACTCGTTCTGATGGTAACGGTTCGAGATCATCATCCGATCCTGGTGCATCAAATCTTAAAGGCCTTCCTACAGGCTCAGCTTCGCCCTCGTCTTGGTCTGATCCGACACTGTAGGCGGATCCAATACTCGGGCTGCGTCCTCTGCGTTGGCCAGGCCGTGACCATCGTCGAAGAAATGACAGTCTTCGACTACCAGTGCCCTTCTTCTCTGGCATGCAATTAATTCAGCCAGAAAGTGGCTTAAAAATTATTGGATCTTGAGATACCAGTGCGTATAATTCTTCAGGACAATGATGTACAAGCCCACCTAAGTCCTTTTTTGACTTTGCCACAGTGCCGTACGGAACGCAGATCCTTTTATGCTTCCCACCGAGGCGGCGCTGGCGCCGTAGTCGCTTTGATGAGTCACTGATGCAATCTCTCGATATCTCCTGCATGTTCCATCTAACGAAGACTTATGTCATGACGGATGAGAGTTGATTCTACGTAGTTCACTCAGTTCGATGAAGAATGACACTCAATTTTAATAGAGTCGATCGTAAGGGAACACTAAAAAAACTACACATCAATAATTAAACAGATCATTTAAGCATCTCTAAACCTAATATTCCTGCCATACCGAGCTTGGCTTAGGCCACACCCGCTTGTATAAGGCCATCGCCACAGTGTCGTTGGCACGAATCCGCCGATCGAAGGTGCACTTGAAGTATCCATGGGTACCCAATGGTTCCTTGATTAGGCCCTGAGCACCATGCTTTGTGAACAGAGGCACTGCCTTGAACCATTGGACGTCATCACGGTTAAAGAACATATACCGCACAGTAACCAGCTTGCGGTGAATCTTTACTGGATAGCCTGTAAGGACCGCTGTCTTCACAATAACACGCTGTGCATCGGCATCAAGTACGGATCCAGTTCCCATAATGCGTCGTCCCTCAGCCATAGGTTTAGGTGTAAAGTAAACCACAGGGGTATTGCTGGCTAGCATAACTGGGGCAATAACCGTAGCAGTGGCTGAACGACCTGGGTGGAGATACCGGTGGAATTTGTACACTCCATTATCAGTGTGACCAGCCTGGCTAAAGAGAGGTCGGATCTCAAGTCGGCGAGGTCCAACTTGGACAATCAACGGTTCCTTACTCTTGACAGGCTCCGTCATTTCGGAGTCCGGCGTCACTGACATGCTCACCACGCCCCATCGTTGTTCACCAGGGAGCAATGAATACAGTACGATCGGAACAGCAGCCATTCCCTTGGTAGAAATCCGGTCCAGGGCCGCCAACACTTCGGCAGTGCCACTGAGGTACAAGGTAACAACAGAACCTAGTGGTGCCTTAGTCTCAGTATTAAGCTCCTTGGTCACGCGGTTTCCTGCAGGCCCCAGTGGCCCAGGGCGCCACAGACGCGGGAAAATCTCAGGGGCCCGCGGATCAGCCTCGTTCGCATCCCATTCGCAATGGCGAAGGTTCTGTACACCACGGTATCGATGAAGACGTTCTCTGCCACTTTCAGTAGGCTCAAGTTCGATTTCATCCGGAAATTCAAGGTCTTCCTGTGCTTCTCGGAACTTCTGAAGGCCGTCAGTGTCTAACTCATCGTCTTCAACCTCCATGTCCTCCTCCTCTGCCTCTTTAGCGTTGCCCTGAGCGTCAACAAGTTCCCCTTCTTCGTCTGCATCTTCCATCTCCTCAGAATGATCAAAATCGCTGTCACTGAAACCGTAGTCTTCACCTTCCAGCATCCAGCTTGCCTGATAGTCCGAAACACCTTTCGGTAGGCGTTGGATTGTTTGCGGGGCACCCTCCATACCCTGCTCGACGAGTTCAGTTAAATAAGTATGTCCATCCACGCGGACGCCTGCGCCCTCGAGATGCTCACTATCTTCGGGGTCATGAAGCTCAATTGCTGTGTCACATAAAGGGTCGAGACTAGTGTCTTCTCGTGATGGAAGCAGTGGAGGAGGCTCTTGCTTATCCACATCCAGTCTCTCTATCCGCAGATCACCAACACCTGGAATATGGACCAATTGGTCTGCAGCCATCGACTGACCTCGCAAAAACCCACGAGCTTGAACAAGTCCTTCAGGAGTTGCAGTGAGCGAGTCGGCAACTACCCAACTGCGCTCATCGCGCCAATGTACACCTTTAGGAGCTCGTTGACACAGGTTACGTGCGGCCACAACCACCTCAGATGTCACTCCCAAGCTGTATAAACGTTCCCCACTAAAGAAGTGGCCGAACCAGCTAGTAAGTGATTCCCGAAGTTGGGATTGTTTTTTAGGAGAGTTTTCAGGGACTTCGAGACCCCATACTGTGCCAAGTGAAGTTGTTACACCCTGAGCACCAATGCAACGCACAATCTGCTCACCGCGATCGTCAATCTCGGTCCCAGCCGATAAGACGAACACAACGAAATCCGCTGCCCGGGCCGCGTCCAGTACATCCCAGAAGGAGTCAAATCGCGGGATCCAGAAGCGAAGTCTCTGTCTAAAGCGTGGAATCCATACAATACCATTTTCTTGCGCATCCATTTGTGCTTCAAGCTCACCACAGAATTTATTCACGACCTCGGTAGAGTCAATGTCTGGCGTCAGTGGAATAACTGCCACATTACGAGGTACACCATGGCGACCATCGAAAATACGTGTGCGCTCAGCGACAGAAGCTACCTTGTTGGCCATGATTTGGTTGGCCATATTCCGCCGTTCCTGCTTCGACAGATTGTGAGGCTTACTCCCCAAGCCATTGCCATTGTTCTTGGCAACACGACCCTTATTGACTTCCTTAATGGAGCCCTTAGTAGAGTGTCGTGACTTGAACCCCTTCTGTTTCTTTTTGAGGGTAGGCCGATGCACAACCATACCAGTATTTACCGCTGAAACTTAGGACGGGTGCGAAATTTAGACACTGTTACATAATAATTTTCCATCTGCCATAATTCACAAGGGCTCAGGGCTTAGATGTGCTGACACATCGATCCTCGCGTCGCCCCTCGGATCCACGAAACTGCTCGTCAGTCTGGTAGAGTTCACACAACTAAAGCAGGTCGGACAATGAGCCACAGCAACGTTTGGTATTCGCACCCCCGCCGCTATGGCAAGGGCTCGCGCGCGTGCCGCGTGACGGGCTCCCGTAACGCCGTTATCCGCAAGTACGGCCTCAACGTTAGCCGTCAGACCTTCCGTGAGAAGGCCGCCGACATTGGCTTCGTTAAGACCCGCTAAGTCTGCCGCCACATCGAAACTAAGATATTGCGGTGGTGGTGTGTTCCGTTTGGAAAAGTGATTCATTCATTCAGAATAGCCGTATGTCGGTATTCGTTGTGGCAATCTGCCTTAACAATGGGTGGAACCCATATCTATAATTCGATGAGGGCGCTGAATTCGAAAACACTTACTATCTAGGCTCGAGCTTGCTACTGAACCCGTAAATTAAATTAATCGCATGTCTATATGTGCTTTGTATGTATGGTTGACTCGACAGTAGTGCTGTAATCACCATGCATATCCATTTTTCTCTCTGATCTTCGGACGTAGTCATTGTGCATATTTTCTTTGTGATCCTTAAGCACTTTGCACTTGAAAGGTAGCAATTTATAATCCTATATATATTCCTCGGCTACTGTTCACGAAAAGTCGAAGAATAGAAAAATGGAGGAACACGCTTTTACATGTAATACCTGTGGTCTGTCGTTTGCTGCAGCGGACTATCAGCGAGAACATATGAAGACCGATTGGCACCGGTACAATCTCAAGCGCAGGGTCGCAGAATTGCCACCGATTCCCGCGGATATTTTTGCAGAAAAAATGTTCCAGCAGAGGTCAGTGGCTCTCAATCCCGATTCAAAAGACCATAGTCGTCGTCAAGTCACAAAGAAGGACATGAAGCGCATGGAAAAGCAGCGTCAAGCAGCTGCTGCTGCCGCTAGCCAGTCTGATGGAACTTCGAGTGCTGGTCACTCAAGGGCCTCGAGTGTCGTTAGTGGCGTGTCACACCTCTCTCTCGGTGACTCGAGTCATGAGTTTGCATCGGAAGGGTTTTCAGAGGCAGAAAATGAGCCTGAAACTGACACTGAGCAAGAGCGCAATGGGGATGAGGTCGACGAGCTACTACGGGAAAAACTTGCCAAAATGGTCAAGATTCCCCCTAACGTATGCTTCATGGATGGAAAACCTTTTGCAAGTGTAGAGGAGAACCTGGCTTACCTTGAAACTCGTTATGGCCTTGTTGTGCCTGAATCTCGACACCTTGCTGATCCCGAAGGATTGGTGACGTATCTCAATGAAAAGGTCGGGCTTGGTAACTGCTGTCTCTCTTGCAATTATATGGGTAGATCGCTGGCTGCAGTACGGGCACACATGGTCGATAAACAGCATGTGAAGATTCCATTAGACACTGAAGAGCAAAGAGACGAGATTGCAGACTTCTATGGCGCTGAGAGTGATGTGGAATGGGAGGATCTTAGCGGCTCTGAGGAAGATATCAGTGATGATGAACAGGGTGAACTAGTCCAGAAAAGCAGCAGCGACCACGAAGCACCAGAGAATGAGCCATATGTGGCTGGTTATGAATTGGTATTGGGGAGCGGCCGTTCTGCAGGTCACAGGTCTCTTCAGCGTTATTACAAGCAGCGCTTAAGTGCTGCACCGGAACCGCAAGGCCGTAAGGCTGTGCGGCTGATCGACAACCGTAGCCCTGGTGTCAGTGACCGCGCTGCGAATAATATGATTAAACAGGAGTTTGCATCACAAAAACGTGCCGGCGGTGCCCGAGCTCGTGGACGCAAGCACCAGAACTTCCAGCAGCACTTCCGCGACCCATTGCTACAGTGATCCTAGTCACTCACTCGACGGTTTCATCTCATACTATGTACGTATAGGTTTAAATACCTCCAGCGTATATATATATATATATATATATTGACTATTGTGTATATGTTATCCCTGTTGTATATGTTGTCCAATCGTTGTTACAATCTACCTTAGGAAGCAAAATATCCCCGTAACATTGCATAATTCCTACATGAATATATCCCAGAATTCATTGCTTATAATGGCATTATTCCACCATGAATATAGTAATAATATCTATGGAGCGGAAGAACATTGAAAGAACATTAAATGGTAGCGAATCCTGCACACGGAACTAGTTCACTCCAAACAAAAGTCAACCTCGATAGTATTCAATGATAATGCGAATCGCTAAATGCAATACCAATCATATAGTAACTATCATTTGTTTTACAACCAGGTCATAACCACGTTATTTTCAGATGATTAAACCAAATCTGCGTCCTGAATATGGTCCGATTTAGTGAACTGCTTTCCGTACCACCAAAAGTGCCCATGGTAAACTAGGGACACAGAGCAATTGGTCAATCTGTTACTCCACAAATCCTTTACAAAGTCACGAGAAATCCCCCTGGTGAATGCCAGATGCCGGAAAAGTTGGGAAAGAGCACTACCATGTGACACAATGAGCACACTAGTGTAACCTTTCTCTTCTGCTTCCGCAACCACCCGATTCCATCCCTGATCAAGCCTATGAACTAGCGCAGCATGGTCTTCCCCGTAGTCGAGGAGGGTGGCTTTCCCTTCTCTGGTCATTTTAGCACGCGCAGCCTGATGGAGCATTCCCTCAACTTCTCCCATGAAACGTTCCCGGAAACCCCTTTCCTTGAATATTGGAGTTCCATCAGGGACACAAAGCTCGGCTGTTTCACTTGCACGCTTGAGATCGCTGCTATATACTGCATCGAAATGAAGACCAATTTCGCGTAAAGCCTCACCAACCTTGATGGCCTGATCACGGCCTCTATCATTCAAGTTTGTGTCTTTGCTGCCTTGCATCCTTCTCTCAACGTTCCAATCAGTTTCACCATGCCGGAGGAAGAAGAATCTCACTGGCACCTTGGAAAGGTTACGAGGCAATCTAACTTCATTTCCAGGATGTGCCAATTCGAGTAGATTCTCTATATATTCACGAGCTGATGTTTGTACCGGAAGTTTCCACACATGGCCCAATTCTGGACAATTTTTCAGTACTATGGGCAAGTACACCCGTGATAGAATTTCTGGGGTTTCTGGCAAAGCTGCAAGTTGAGCAATATTCCACAGTCGGACAAGAAATGTGACAAGCGACTCATCATCGTGGCGACTCGCAGTGGTGAAGGCTTTGAACGCAGCAACCTGCTGTGGCGCATTGAGTGGCGTGCACCATGCGAGAAGCTTAGCTTTAATCTGTGGAAGCTGGAGAATCTGGTTGTGAAAAACAGTGGAAACAAGAACAGTTGATAAACGTGCAGTCAGGGCCTCAGCAATGGCATCGTCGTCACCACTTACATGTCCGGAATCGAACAAGTGTTCCCTACCTGCAAAGGCAGCTTCATCCGAGGCCCAGCCAAGCCATATGGGGACATGATCTTTACGATTCAAGACAGGCAGAGTCTTAAGTCGCAATACAACATTGCTTTCTTCTGACATCAAAGGGGGGGGGGGGGGGGGCTCTGAAAAATAAGTTCAGTTGGGTATTAATCCATGACTATAACTTCGGACTTTGAATGAACTAAAATAAAAAGAGGTAAATATATTATGATAACATGTATCCATAATTAGACTACACATGTTACACTTGTACAACCATTGTGAACTTTCACAGCCTTTTTTGTTCGCATATATATGCATTTGACAAACGACATAATTAGGGGCTTAGCATGACTAGGGATATATAGAGACCACGAAGTATCTAGAAAAAGTCGGATCCATTTGTAAGAAAAAACAATTCAAAACAGAATATACTCTGCAAAGTATACCTTTGTGGTTAATATAAATTGCAAAAGCTACCATCGATGATGAGTCGGCATTACCATTATTAGTATTTCGCGTTCTCATTAAACCACCACCTGCTGACTCACCGATTTGTTTACCAACAGGTCCCGTTGGCGCTAGAACGGTATATACACCATGGATCCAGAGGCTGTCCTGCGATTCATTCCGCGAGAATTACTGGAGAAAATCTCTGGAATTGCAACGCGTATAGGAGAGACCGGGAATATCGAAACAGCGCTCATCACAGCTTTGCAGGGCACTTTGAATAGTTATGTTGCCAAATGGGAAGCGGTTGAAGCTAATTTGGTGAGTGAATGCACACAAGCGCGCAATGAAACGCTTCGACTAAGTATTCGATTGGGAGAAGTTGAACATCCTAATATCCCAGCCGATGTTACACCTCCATATAGGAAGTTGCTGCTGCAGTTGGGGGAGATCAAGGCGCAACTGACAGCAAGGTGCGATGAACGTGAAAGGCGTCGTGATGCTATACTTGCGACAGGTCAATCTCTTGCAGCCGATCTAGGGGTATCTCCACCCACCATACCTAACCAAGGATCACCGAGCGATCTCTGTTTAAGTGCTGTCGTTGACCTTGAAGATAGGGTAAAAGCATTGAAACAAACACACATCGAGGCTGAAGATGCGAGAAAAGCAATCCAAAATCAAATATGTGCACTCGAGGAATCCTTGGGTATGCCTAAATCCCCTGAAAGTGCCAATATTAATGGAATCGCAGCACTGGGAGGCGAGGCATTCAAGAGACTGCATGATCGTCGCACAAACCTTGAACAGACTCTTGAAGACCATCGGGCCCAACAAATAGAGCTTCGTTCTCGGATTCGATCGCTACGGAAGATCCTAGAACTGCCGGAGCAAGAAGAGAGTGAAGGATCACTCACCATTGAGTATATTCAGGGGTTACGGTTGGAGCTAGACTCGCTGCAGAAGGAAAAGTTGAGGCATATGGATCGATTCATTGAGAATTTGCGTACGGAGATTCGGCATCTTTATACATTGTTATGTCTGGGAGAGGAAGAAAAACAATCCTTCTCTGCCAATCTAGTTTCGACAACCTATTCTGAAGAACTGCTGGCACGACATGAAGGTGAAACTGCACGACTGCGCAACCTACTCCAGGACCCTGATCGCCGCGCTATGCTGGACTTGTGGCGGAAGTACGAGGCCATCAAAACAACTGAAAATGAGCTGGAAGAAGCATCACACAACCCGGAGCGTTTACTCAGTCGTGGTACTGCGCTGCTCCAGGAAACCCGAAAGCGTCAGCGACTGGAAGCACGGAAGCCAAAACTAGTACCCGAGCTGATCCGTCGTTTGGAAGACTGGAAATCACGGCATAATAATGAGCCTTTTACCGTTTACGGGCGCAATGCTTTGGCTGAGGTTTGTGAAATTGAGGCCAAGTATCTCGAAAACCTCAGACGACGAGGGCTTATGGGTAAGGCCCCAAGGCCACAGGCACCGCCAGCTCCACTGGCTGCAATGCCAGCTAAAACGCCAGCTAAAACGCCAGCTAAAACGCCAGCTATTAGACCAGCGCGTACAGGTGCTGGTCCAGACGGTCAAAATATAAACCCAGCAGTCCGCGATAAGGATTCACTCCCGAATCCCCGTCGTCAAGCACCAAAGCTACCTACGGGCCCTCGCCATCAAGTACAGCCAAATGCTCTAGCTGTAAGAAGCCGAGGCAGAGTTTCCAAGCCACCTCCTGGAAGATCATTACGGACAGACCCAACTAAACCGGTTCCAACTCGTCCGGCAGTACCTGGACGACTTCCTATGCCTCTAAAATTGGAAGGTTCTAACTCCAATACCCGAACTACTGGCTATGGCATTAAGAAACTAATGAGACCACCCCAATTACGGATAGCCAGAGGGAAGGAAAATGCTCAACTAGATCTGGATACTGATACCGCAAACCGGGCTGTGAATACCCGCCAGGATTACCTCAAGTGGCGCGAACAAGAGCTTCAGCGCGTGCTTAATACAGAAACATCCTACAATAGCGATGGGCAATCGTTCGATTGGGCACGGGACACATTCTGATTGACCCCGTTAATATCCTGAAACTGCCGTCATCTCTTGAAATTGTCGTTATACCATGGTATCGGCGGTTCATTTAAGCATCAACCGACTTATTTATTTATTTTATTTTACTCATAGAATCAGCTCAAAGAGCGCACAAACAGCGCTCAATTAAGAGCACGCCAAAACCGTTGCTCATCGTTCTGATCTAAACTCAAGAGTTGCGATACAACCGGAAGCAAATGTCGCCGTTGGTCCCGGTGTTCCAGGAAGCCCAACAGAACGTTTTTCATGTAGGTGCGCTGTTTTTCTTCGCTCTCTGCAGGCTCCGGAGTGGGTTCTGAGCCCGAGACCGAGAGTCGTCGCTGGCGCAGCTCGCGCAAATGTTGGTTCTCCGCTCGAAGCGCCTCGATGTCCAGCACAAGCGCTCTATGGGACTTTTGCAGACGCTCGACTCGCGCAGCAGTGTCTTCATTGACCTTTTTTAGAAGGTCATTGGCCTTGGTGGTCGCCAATACCTCTTGACGAGCCTCTTCCAGGGCTCGAATGTCAGCCCGATCCTGGGCCTTGAGATGAGGTGGCTCCTCAGCATGCTGTTCCTGTTGCTGGAACTTTTGTGATGCACCGGTTTCAATGGATGCACGATCGCTTGCTTCGGCCTCAGCATGGGCCAGTTGTTCCCGCAGCGACTTGACTTGCGCCTCCAGAGTGCCTGTTTCACGCACAAGTCGCTTGCCAAGCGTTTCTACTTCAGTCTCCAGTTGCTCACGCTCAGCTAGAGCCTGCTCGAGATCGCGGCGAACTTTCTCGAGTTGTTGGTTGCGGTTACGGTCGCCTTTGCGTACGAGTTCGCGGAGGGTTTGGACCTCTTCCTGGCGCTCCTGCGCCTGTTTCGCTGAGTCTGCTGCTTCTTCCCGTAGCATATCAGCCGCTGCACTGGCTTCTGATAATCGCTGTCCCATTTCGTCGAGCTGGGTACGTAACATAGCCTGTGCTTTGGTCGCCGCTACTTCAGCTGCTCGACTGCTTGCAACTTGGGCTGAGAGCTGCTGGATTTGAGCCTGCCGTTCCTCCAATAGTATACGATCTTTAGATCGGGACTCTTCAGCATTGGATAGCTGGGTTTTTATATGGGCGATTTGAGTTTTGAGTTGGTCTTGGCCAGACTCTGCGGTACGAAGCTTGTCCATGATCGACTTGAGCTCAGCTTCCTTAGATTGGTTCTGCTGTTTAAGCCCCTTGACTTCATCGCGAAGTGGCTCCAAAAGGTCCTGTGCTTCTTTGGCTCGTGTTTGCTCGTCCTGAACTGGCTGCGAAGGCTTGGAGTTTGCACTGGCTGAAGCTTCCATGGTCTCTAACCTTGAGCTTTGTCTAGCCAATTCTTTGCGGAGGTCCTTAATTTCATTCTGGTCCGCTGCATGCGTTTTGGACACACGTTCCAGCTCCTGTTTGAGCAGATCGTTACGTGAATGCAGGCCCTGGATGAAGTTGAGCATCTGCTGGGGTTCAGCAATGGACTGGCATGGCGTGGCCTCACTCAGAACCTTTTCAAAGGTCTTCACCAGCTCAGCTTTCTTTTTCTCCAGGCGATAAGCACGAAGAAGTTGAGGATACTTCTCCTCATATTTGGCAAACTTGGCCAACTTGGCTTCTATAGTAACACTGGTCTTTTGATCGCCCAATCCCTTTGGAGGGGTCCCTTTGGAGGGGGAAGGGGCTCTTGATGGTGAATTAAAAGCCTCGCCTCCTGAATTTTCCCCTGAAGTCTCAGCAGAAGCCTTTTTAGATGACGGGTCGGTATCTGCCGCGGTGTCTTCTGTAGAAGCGGTCTTGGATCGACCACCAGAAGGGTCTTGAGATGTGTTTCCAGTTGTTGGTTGGGACTGTTCAGACTCCTTTGAAACTTCTTTCGACGCTGATGTATCTGATCCGTCCTTAATCGACTCATTGTCGTCACCATCGGTGATCAACACATCTGCGATCTCGGGGGTCTTGGTCTTGAGTAGCGCCGCGTTGACCTCAATGAGCTTTATTGGATCAGGCGGATGTTTTGGAGGCTCCTGGAGCTCCTCACTTAAGGACTTAAGTTGCTGCCCTACCCGAGATAGTAGGGACATATCGTATCCCCTATAATAAGGTGGGGGGCCCGGTGAGGTAAGCACGCAATCCCGAAGCTACTATTGTGTGGAGTTCAGCAACCATGTTTAACGTTCAGTATGCAGTGCCAATGCACTGTGAGAGCTGTGTCGAATCCGTTAGTGAGAAATTAAAGCAATTGAATGAGGTGAGCGACTTTAGTATCGATCTCAAGAACCAACAGGTGCTTGTTACGGGGACTGCGCCACCGTCTCAGATCGTGGAAAGCATGCAGGACATTGGCCGCGATGCATTTGTACGTGGTTCCGGAGAGGCTAACACAAGTGCTGTGGCCATTCTTGAGACCAGTACTGGAGAAGTAGGTGGGTTGGTGCGCCTGATCTCATCTTCTAACGCCAGTGAGCCAGGATGGGAATCCACACTATTTGATATTACCACGAAGCCAGCCGAACGTAACGCCAGCGTTGCCGTGTTGACATATGGTGACATCAGTCGTGGTGCCGAGAGCGCTGGTCCTGTGTTGCATGATCTAGGCCAGCTAGGAGCTAATGGCCGCGCGTTTGTGCAAGCACACATCCCGTTATCCTCAATGATTGGCCGGTCTGTGGCAGTTCATGGCAAGCAAGAGCTTGTAGGAGTGATTGCACGTAGTGCTGGTCTTTGGGAGAATGATAAGACTGTGTGTTCGTGCTCTGGACAAACTCTTTGGGAAGAGC
The DNA here is from genome assembly GCA_030561035.1 of Wickerhamiella bombiphila. Classification (NCBI taxonomy): domain Eukaryota; kingdom Fungi; phylum Ascomycota; class Dipodascomycetes; order Dipodascales; family Trichomonascaceae; genus Wickerhamiella; species Wickerhamiella bombiphila. The sequence goes on from JAKTWK010000006.1 coordinate 74,266, forward strand.
GGGAGCAGTTGAGGGCCAAATACTAAGCCCGTCAACATTAGCTCGATACCTATGGACAAATATAAGAATGATTTAAGAGATTCTAATGGCTCTAATGGCAGTGTCGTGCAAACGAACGCACTGCCATAGATTAGGTTTTCAATATACTTAGATGGGAGTCAATCCAGCATCAAACCAGAGTTGGGGAAATATAGCTATTTCTGTTTTTGTTTCTGTTTTGTTTTTATTATCTATATCACTGTTCACACTCCTTTCTTTTTAACCCAGAAAGATATTCACATCCTAATGTGACATCAGCATCAGGATACATCAGGATATATAGGACTATATACTCCTTTTTCAATACACTACTAAGGCGACAATCTAGAATTAGGAAAGTAGAATCACATTTTCATATCTACTCAGATAGATATAACTCAGAATTAAATATAAATTCACGTCCTCATATACTTTCAAAGAATCGATTTCCAGTTTAGGAATATATAAATAACTGCAAAACATCTATGGATATGTATAGCTATGGTCTCTTGCGGTGCGGCTCCGCCTCCAGACTCATTTGATACTGCTCGTCCAAATCAATACAGTTGGTGATTTCCTGGGTTAGCATCTCCTGAACCTCGGGAATGGGCATGAGCGGATACGTCAAAGGCTGAAACCGCAGAGCATCATCAATAATCCGTGCACACATGCTCCACTTGGTAAAGTTCACGAGATCCTCTTGCCCGGAAAGGCAGTCTGGGTTACCATCGAGGGTGAATCGCAAATCGGTGAGGCAAACACCCAGGAATGGGATCGTTGGCTGGTGTACCAGCGATAACATCGCGCGATACTCGCTGAAGTTGCGCGACGAGTTCATAAGTCTGCACATGGCCTCGAAATCAGCAATGTACTGTGCACGTACCAGCGCCCACGAGTCTTTGAGCCGATACACGGCGGCTGAATACAACGCTGCGATGACTGCCATCATAGTTGAGAAATTATTGAGATGACGGCATTCCTTGGCCAGCTCGATCATCGTTTCAATTCGTGTCGCTCGCAACTGGGGATCCGGCTTGGTAAGTACGAGCTGGGCCACCCAGCACGTTTCCAAGTTCCAATCGGCCACGAACTCGCCAACGGAGTCAGAAGAGTCTGGTGCCGAGCTGCGCCACAGGCATTCGCGAGGCCGGATCCGGACATAATGGACCCATTTGCGCAGCGTCATTTGGCGTGCCAGTTCGGCCAGTGGCACATCGTCTACGGTCAGCTGGCCTGGGGTATGCTCACGCAGGTTATAAGGAAGTTGTAAAGGCGCACTTAACGACGACTTACGACCAACATTTGCTTCGTCCACACCCGCCTGGCGTAGGGCCAGAGAGGCAGCAAGCACCCCCGAGCCAGGGAACTCCAATTGCACCAGGCGATCCACAAACCGAGCCAGCCTGATTTGCATGTCGCGGGACTTTTGCTCTGCCGAAGCCCAATATACATCTATCCATTGTTTGAGCACGTTAACCACGCGAAACCGGACAGGTTGCTGTACTTGTACCAGCCACGATTCATATTCTATGCGTTCAAGTCCGAGGGAAGGCAGCACCGCAAACCGATCCTGAAGAAAGTCCACCAATTCGGCCCCCGTCATGAACGCCGGGTATGTCATAAGAAAGGCCGCTGTCATTTCAGACCGGCGTGAGTCATGGCGAGTAATTTCCTGTACCAGCGCTCGCTTGGTACCTCCACGAAGCCTCCCCTGATTGTCGCAGACGATCTGTAGTTCCTCGCCGATTTCAAGCGGCATTGGCGGAGGTTTAACGAGCCGCTGTTGCGATTCCGCCAGCCGATTGATAGCCACACGGAAGTCAGCGCGGTCGGGCTGAAGCATGCCCATCAGCAAGTCCTGCCGTGCGCTCAAAAATGCATCTAACACCTTCGATCCAGCAAAGGGCCGTATATCAACACTTTCGGCTAGCAGACATGCGGCACGAGCGTGAGCCAGTTCCAATTCCGAGCTCAAATCGGCAATTGAAACCGCTTGAGCGTGGGTTGCGAGGTCCTCAGTGAGCGCCGGAGAGCAGGCACGCGGCGTTGAACACGCTTCCAGGGCTAACCGAGTTGAGGATCCAGCATCTACGACGGCTGTGCCATCGGAATCCCACACAACATCCGACCATTCTGCACCCACACAGTCGAAATAAGCCACCGCAAATGCTCGCCGCCGTTTGGCATGGAGATCGTGCCGGTTTGCTTCCTCGATGAACTGGAGAGCCCATTCAACAACAGCCGAAGCTGGGGCACCTGCCCATCGCATGCGTTCGGCAGAATTGATGGCCAATCGCCAAATGGTTCCCAGTTTCCCCGTGGCAAGTGCAGGAGCAGCGCCCAACGGGATACCCATGGCCTTTCCCAGACACCGCAGCGCACACCCGATCTTTTGAACAGGATCCTGGATATGATCTAAGGTGTCTTCTGAGGTCTCCTGACGATAAGCCAGATTCTGAGCCCGCGATCGTGACGTCGAAGCTAAGATGGCCGAACTGTCCTCCTGGTGCTCCAGACCAGTCTTTTGCTTCGGAGTTGATTCGTTAAGTTTGGGTTCTAAACCATGATAGACGTGCAGACTTTGGCTTCGCACCGCTTCCGTGGCCGATTCCAGTGCCCGGGTGGCGGTACCCATAGCTCGTAGGGCCGACCCAACCCCTCTAAATGCCGAGTCTAGCACGGCAGCAGGGCCCAAATGGTGATGGTGATGAGGGCGGAGATGTTCGTTTGAGGAAGATGGAGACAGTTGAGCCGACTGGTCCTCAATAGAAGCGTCGAGCGATGGCCGCGGAGACGGCCGAGGCGATGGTTTTGCCGACCGAGCAGGCACCGGGGACTCGGATTGCCGCGTCGAAACAAGTCTTGGAGCTACCGCCGATCCATTTGAGGGCCCATCCGAGGGCCCATTCGGAAATCCATTTGGAGATCCATTCGAAGATCCATTCTCCGTATCCTGGTGCGTAGATGCATCAATCAAGTGCTCCAGAATAAGCTGCACATCGTTACTCGGACAACCACAATGGATATCAGTTCCACCCGCGAGTAATTCTCTAAGGAGCGGAGAAACCGCGGGCAGCACAAACTCTCCCTTGGTATGTCTCAATCCACTTAACGAAGTCCCCACAAACTCGGGCTGGCGATATACCCACTCGGAAGGAGCAACTTCATGCGACCCAACACCAGCACCATTCGAGGAGGAATCCCGAGCTCCCGAGGATATATTCAACCATCTCGTGGTATAAGAAAGGGGTTTGGTGATACATTCAGGTACGGGGACCTGCAAAGGTACATTCTGATCCGCACGCCAGGGCGCAAATAGCAGCCGATCCGACACCAGATGACGCAGAGTGTCGATATAAAGCAACTTGCCACCTTTAGAATGCACGGGAATCCAAACACCGGATTCCTCAATGTGGTCCACGGGCTCATAGTCAGCCACTTCCGGCATAAGTTCGGTAGCCGAGTGCCGTTCAGGCCCGCTCGCCGAACTTTGGCGACTTCGCGCTTCCGGATCTGAGTCCAAAGCCAACGAGATCAAATCGACACCAAATGGATTCGATTTGGGACTTACTGGTGTCGCCACACTGGAACCAGCCGAGATTGCGGCATCTGCACGGCGCAGAAGCGTGGCCGGTACCCACCCGTCTTCGGACCGCCACCATGGCCCCGGTCCTTGATGGACTATTCGCACTATACTGTCTCGTCTCAGTATAGTTCGAGGCTCGGGACCGGATTCTCCGGCCCAGTCCTCGAGTGCCACACACTCCATCACCACTCGGAAGGCCCCAGGGTGGACACGATTAACTAATCAGGAATAATTGTGCATCTAGGGTTAGGGGCATGCATAAAGAGCTCAGGCACGCGTTGATTCGCGACACCGCGCTGGATCAGCAGCCTCCGTTTAATCCACCGGTTGTGGGGTTCGACTATAAACCGCGAGGAGTCTTTGGGAAGAGTCTTTGGCTTTGTGGGGGCCCGGGGGCCCCAGTGGGGGTTGCTTCATGGCTGCCCAGCCGCCGTGGGGCTGCATGGGCGTTGCGCTAGGTCATAGCAGCTTACGGGCTCAATCTACGCGGGTCACGAGGGAACAGCGATGACCTCCGGATGTTGCCAAGCCCCAGGTAGAACATAACTACGCGCTCGAGTCCAATGCCTCCGCCAGCATGCGGCGCAGCCCCGAATCGGAACGCATCAACGTAATCGCGCATCCCCGGATCAGCAGGGTCAACGCCATGCGCACGCATGCGTTCAGATAGCAACTCCGGGTCGTGGATACGCTGCGCACCACTCATGATCTCCTCGCCACGCATGAAGAAGTCGTACGAGTTCGACAGCTTCGGGTTCGCGGCGTCGGGCATGGTGTAGAATGGCCGCACTTCGAGCGGGAACTTGTCAAGAATGTAAAAGTCGGTGTCATACTTGGCGCGAACAATCCGACCAAGTGCCTTCTCCTGTTCCGTGCTCATATCCTCGTAGTCGCTGATGTCGGGGTAGCCATTCTCACGCAGCATCTGCATTCCGTCGTGATAGTGGAGGCGAGGGATCTTGGCGGGGACCTTGAACTCCTCCACAGGGTACTGCTTGCGCACAGTAGCAATCTCTGCACCATAGCGGCGCGGCAACTCGGTGAAAATATACACGAACATGTCGCTGAGCAGATCCACCACCTCGTCGTAGTGGGTTTCGAACGCCATTTCGAGATCGAGACCGACGAATTCCGTCATGTGGCGATGCGTATTGGAGTTCTCTGCACGGAACACGGGCGCAATCTCATACACACGCTCGAAATCAGCCGCCACAAGCATCTGCTTGTAGAACTGCGGCGACTGCGCCAGGTATGCATTGCCCTTGAAGTAGTTAACTTTGAACACGTTGGCTCCACCCTCGGTGGCAGCACCCAAAAGCTTCGGCGTGTGGATTTCGGTAAAGTTACGCTTCTCGAGGAACTCACGGAACAGCTTGGACACCGCGGCCTGGATACGGAAGATTGCCTGGTTCGTGGGCGTACGCAGATCAATGACCCGCGAGTCTAGCCGTGTATCCAGGTTTACCACGGGCAACCCAGCCTTCTCTGCGTCCTGTTCCGAGCGCATGGCGTCCTCAATCAGGATCGGAAGCTGGTTCGGGGCACACACCATGGCATGGATTTCCGTGACCCTGATCTCGGCATCTTTAACGGTCGCAGATTTGATTTCCTCGGGCGATGCGTGCACAGTGCCACGTACCACCACAATAGACTCTAAAGGCAACGATCCTGTCCACTTGACCATCTGTTTCGACACTTTGCCTTCCTCGACCTGAACCAGTGCCTGCACCAAAGTTCCGGGCGCCTGGCGCAGCATCAAGAAGCACATCTTATTACCCTGCAGACGCGAGTTGTGCACGCGAGCGCGAAACTCGATGGCTTTGCCTTCCCAAGCTGCCGAAATGTCGGCGAGCTTGATCCGGGGACTGGCCGCAGTTGGCTTGTCGGAATATGCGCTCTGAACAAGGGGGAGCTGGCCGTACTTGTCAGTAGCAAAGTCCACGTCGTTGGAGGCGCGAGCCTGCTCTTCCTCCTGGCGTTTACTCGCGGCTTCTGCCTTTTTGGCCGCCTTCTCACGCTCCTTGGCTAACTTCTTCAGGGCAGACTTCGTCATTGGCTGGCCGTCAGGGCCCAGTTGTAGCTCTGCAGCTTGTTTCTGTAAATCTTCGCTCATCCTAAAAGCTTGGTCGTAAGTTCACAGCCGGCGCTGGATGAAATTTCACCGAATGGTGCTGGCCCTCGCTTAAGTCATCGTTAACTAGTTGCGCTGATGTGCGTAAACTATGGGTGTACGTAACGGGCGGGCAGATTGGTTGGCGCGGTCAGGGCTTAATTCAGGTTGATTTAGCTTGGATGGTGTTAATACAGTAGATTAACATAGATTAAGCCATGATATTAGTCGCGTGCTCCCGCGTCCGCTTTTCTAAATGGAGGTTATCAAAGTAGGGCCAGAACTGGTTCACAACCCGGGAAAACTCCGTTTCGGCCACGTACCGCACCTGATCCAGAGCCGAAACTGCTTTGTATTCATTCAATGCTCGAACAAGCGCCTCTACTTTATCAAGGTAGCTGCCAATCGTCACTTGAACGTATCCTATCGGGTCCTCATCGTGAGATGCAACGATGAGCTCTCCCAGGGCTTGGACTGCCCATTGAACATTTGTACGCTGTGGTTCCGGTAGCAGTGCCTCAAAACGTCGCTCCTGGGTTTGTCTGAATGGCCAGCCCAACTGGCTCATCAAGAACTTTTCCAATCGCGTCCGGAAGCAGGTAGAAAGCTTCTCGTGAGCTTGTTGCCAGTGTTGGTTGATCCACGCAAACACAGCAGTTTCAGCATCTCCCTGAAGTCTCTCAAGCCATGGGAAGTGACGGTGTGTACGCCGAGCCCACAACTTGGGATCTGCTGGGTGGACATGGGAAGATGACGACTGCGTCGCGACGTCTAAACGCTTAGTCTCGGCAAGGTGTTTTTGTGCCATCCTTTTGGCTGCTTCTCGTGCTTTGCGCACGCGAGTGGGCTCTTCAAGTACTGTAGTGGCTTCGGTTACTACACGGGACCAGGCCGAAAACAGTTGTGTCCACACCACCCTATCCGCATCAGCATCGGCGAAAATACGGCCACGACGTTCGGGTCTGTGTGCTGCAATCAACAGAAGCTCATGCCACGCCGTCAACTGTGTAATGGACGAGGGTGCCGCCGTCAATCCAGTCACAAGTGACCCATTAGAATCGGCACTAGCTTCACTTAACGTGGCATTGGGCTGTCCTGGGATATGGTGTACCGGTCCCAAGGTCATATATGTGTCGAAGATCTGAATTGTCACTTCAACTGCGATTGTAGCTGGAATCCATATTTGTGGTGCTCGCCCCAGGGCCAGTGCCACCGAAACTCGCGGAACGGTCGGTGCAATAAGTGATTCCACAAATAATAAAATAGTATGAGCTCCCACAGCCTTTAGAACCCGCATCATTGCGTTAGGCGTGCGATATCGCAAACGCTCCATGGCCCGCAGCGCAAGCTCGTCTTCACGGAACGCAAGATTTCCCCGTTCTATAACCGCATGCAGCACCGCTAAACCAAGGCCATATAGTGCCAAATAAACAGGTCGAGGGTTATTGTGTGTTTTGACGGCTTGTGGAGACACCCCTGATGCAAAGTGACGCGGAAGACCCGGTGGGACATGTTCAGACGCATTTGTATCCGCATTTTCCACTTGAATCACATACTGCATATCTGGTACACATGGAATAACAACCACACAGTACCAGAGTCCAGCTGCGGCCAAGTAGCATGCAACATTCCGAACAAACCGCCAACTAAATGTGTCGCGGAGTTTTTGCAGAACCCACGAAGGCTGCGGATGGGTTGTAACTGTCATCTCCGCCTTCAAATGAGCTAGAATAACCACCATTATCATACTTAAAGCCACGAATCCGCGCCAAAAACCGCTGATCCCGGCTGTTTTCATGACTGCGCTCTCTACGCCAGCTACCAGCAGTGAAAGCTTCAGAGCACGGCCAAACCGTACCCGTAAAACATGTCCTACCAACTGTTTGTACCGTAAAGTGTGCCGATCGACCTTTTGCCGCGGCAATAGCCTGATCGCAGACACCATACTCGAACTCGATGTTGAGCCGGTGTGCGTAGTAGCAGTGAGAATAGGCGTAACTTATTAACGGTCCAACAACCCATGCCAGACTAAACCCTCAGGAATTCCTCTCTGGTGAATATCCAAAGAAGTAACCCCCAACCATAATTATGCTAAGAAAATCTAATTTCTTTCTATTTCCAGTTACCAAATTGACGACAGATAACTGGCTCGTCTAGTTACGCTTAATTGACAGAGAAGCTATGTTTATTCCCTGACTAACGGTGTTACGCACACTTGCCGTAAAATGAACTGGCCGCTGGCTGCCGAGTTTTCAGAGCTGGTGGAGGCAAGTCGCAACTTGCCAAATGCCACTGTGGGGCTCGGACGTGTAGAGCTTCCGGCAGATGAGCTTAGAAGCGTTCTCAAGCGACTAACCCCAGCGGCTAGACCCCCCGGTGACGCCAAGGCCCATTACCTACTAGCAGGCTCGGGCTTCAATGCTGAGCAAGTATTGGGCGATATCCAGCAGATAAAAAGCACCGCAGCAGCGAGGAAGAAAAGAACGCACCATGAGCGTGCACACAAGAAGGGTGGAGGCGTGGATGCCTTCCTGGCATCTAAAAAGGACCACTCGGCTTTGCAAGGTGTCGACACTTTAGTGGCTGCCAGTGTACGCGATTTCGAGCAGACTTTGAGTGTAGAACTCTCTGGTGACTGGTCAAACCGCAAGACTCAGATATACCAGCTGCTAGGTATTGTAGGCGAATCAGAAACGACTACCAAATCGCTGGATACCTTGCCGTCGGGTCCTCGATCCTCCCATGGACGTGCTGGACCGCAAGTACTGGGAGATCCTGAGCCGCTACCAGATCCACGAACCGATAGAGCCGCTGCAGCCTCTTGGGAGCGGGTACGTGACTTTGGGGCCGTCATGACCCACTTTAATGGCGCAACACTTCGTGCTCGTTCCTTCGACTTGGTCGGGCAACTGAGTGCTGTTACACACAAGCATGATCCCGGAAATATGCCTCAACTTGTGGATATGTGGAACTTGGTTGAGTCTGGCGATGCGAAGGCGTGGCTCGAACAGCAGTACCGGACCTATATCGATGCTGAGGTCGTGGCTAACCTCACTGAAGCTCGTGTGGGTGGCGTTCCCTCGCCATATGCTAAAGTTCGCGCTTTAGTTCAACTGAAGCATTCTAAAAATGGCGTTTGGGATGACCGGCTGGCCCTTGTTAACAAGACTCCTATTTGGGCGCAGCTGTGGTATTTGGTGCGTGCGGGGTACTTTAAAGAGGCCCTCCAAGTTGTACTGGAGCGAAACGATATATTTGAGCTAGTTGGCTCGACGTTTGCTGCGGCATTTAAAGCATGGGTCCAAAGTCCAGGCCACGTGCTAGCGCCGCACTATGTTGAATTAGTGCGCTCAGAATACACACAGGCTCGTCGTAACGCATCTGAACAACAAAATGACCCGTTCAAACAGGCTCTTCTCAAGGTAATTGGACGGTGTGATCTTCAGAGACGCTCGCTACCGGGCGTAGCCACCACAACTGAGGACTGGCTATGGCTGCAATTGACACTGGTACGGGATGCTAATACCGCCGACTTTGGTACAGACAAGTTTGATTTGTCTGATTTGCAGACGGCGATCCGTGGCATCGGCTCAGACTACTTTGGCGGTGCGGAGAACCCGGCTAAGTATTTCGGTGTACTAATGCTTGTTGGTCTTTATGACGAGGCATTGTCCCATCTCGTGAACTCCAAGAATATTTGGGCAGAACAAGTTGCCGTTCACTACGCCATCGCATTACAACACCGCGGAATGCTGGCCCAAACTCCCGGTGGCCTTGACTTCTCCCGCACGATTGGGCGCTACACGCGCCTGTTCCGCCAGTCTCAATCTACCTTGGCTGTCGAATACCTTGTTCAAATTAACCGTGTGGACCCTCAGGCATGCCGGGAAGCCCTCCAGGAACTCGTACTGGAGACGCGTCATTTCAGCGAGTTGCTGGGAGATGTATCCCCTTCAACAGACAAAACACTACCTGGGGCGATTGAATTGCGTATGGAGCTGCTGGGATTGCCGGATAAACGGTCCTACTTGCGGGTTATTGCTCATCAAGCGGCGGTGAAGGCCGATGCAGATGGCCGTACTTTGGATGCAATTTTGTTGTATCGGTTGGCTAATGAGCCTGATAAAGTGATGGTAATGGTCAATTATGCCCTTGGGCAGACCCTTGCATCCGTCCAAGTTGGACAACCTGTGGGGTCAGCGCCTCCTCTATTGCCAGCAGAACACGCAGGATTTGCGGCATCTGGAGACCCTCTGGCGCTCGCTCGCAACTTGATGCGTCTGAGTGACTCTACAGGTGGTCGTGGAGTTCGCGCTGAATCTCGAAATACATGTCTCGTGTTGCTGTCTGTAGCTGAGGCCTTGGACTTGCTGGCAGCAGCCGAGTATGACCGGTGCTTGGAATGCATCAATGGCACTGGGCTTGTAGTATTATCGCCCGAGGCTGATATCACGCAGATTCGGGAGTTGGCCCAACAGTTCACGCGCTTTAATGAGAGCGTGAGTCGAAATATCCCAAGTGTGCTTCTGGCAGCCATGACATGTTGTATCCAACGTACGGCTGAACTCCGCGCCTCTCAGAACCCAGCTTCGGTTCAACTGGCTGGCCAATACCGCCGTATTGCTTCCAACTGCATGGTGTACGCGGGTTTAGTTCAGTACCGCATGCCTCGTGACATGTATGCGCACTTGACCCAACTAGAAGCATCCTTGGGGTTGTAAATCCTCGCAAAATAACTATTGTACTAATAAATGCTTTCTCTATATAACGTTGTATAGCAGTTTTTGTTCGGTTTTGTTGGTCTTGCCGGCTTTACCATCGTAATGCCGATCATTGACCATTACACAGTTATGCATATGTATGGTATCCAGCATTGTGACGAATGTAATCTCCGCGTACCCAGAAAGCAACATACTTATAACCAATAAAACCCATGTCAACACAACAGCCTCCACAAGTACCGCCATTTGCCAAAAGAAGCCGCGAAGATCTCCAACGATCAATTGCTGATGCACGCAAGTTCTATGCTCTTGATAGCAAACTGATCCAGTCAGATCGCGAGCGTCTTGCTACGGCGTTTGGACGCAAGATGACGTTGTATCCCATTCTAGGGCTGCCAATCATCTTTGGAGGTATCATGCTGCCGAATCTGCTCAAGAAACGAGGGTGGCTTCCTGCGAAGAAGAATACTCGAGGGCTTCAGGTGTTTCTAGGGTTCTTTGGGGTGTTTGTGGGGTTCAAAGCTGCCACCCACATTGGCACTGCATACCAGGCGCGGAGCCTGAGCGACAATCCGTCTGCTGAGGGCGCATACTTAATGTTAAGCCAGTATCCGCCTCAAGTCGGGTCGCGGTACTATTCGTTGACTGCTCGTAACCCCGATTTGGCACTCAAGGACCCAGATACGGTGGATTGGGAGCATGAGCTGATGTTCCCACTTATGCTAGTGCTCAAACAGAGACCTACAGGAGTGCCAGGACATCCTTCTTCACCTCATCCTCAGGGACAAAGTCAATCTAATGGTCCTGGACCGAGTCCTCAGGTACCTCTAAAATCGTCATCAGACCAGCCCACGAGCTCCTGGGACCGGATTCGCCAAGGGATTCCCAATGCTCCAAACACACTGAATACTTCTAATGCTCCAAATTCTCCCAGTCTTCCCCGCATTCAAAGTGCCCCGATTGATTCACTGCATGATGACGACTTCAATGAACATAACTCCTCGTGGCTCGAAAAGAAGCAGGCTAAGTTTGATGCAATGATCGACAATATCAAACCAGGTGGATACGACCAAGATGTGGACAAAGAACAGGAGTCCTTTGATGAACTTATTGACCGCGAACGGCAAGGCCTGGGGATTCAAGACGACTTTTCAGAGTCTGAGAAAAAGTGGTAGAAATAGAGCCATGCGATGACTTTTTAGTGCGAGGTTGCAAAAAAATTCTTAGACCGCATCTGCCAATTGCCTTCTTTGTGGAGTTGGAGCGAGTCTCGTACCCATCTGGAAAGCTTGGATTGGACATGTGGGTTACAATATCGCTTGTCAAGAAGGTAAATACTCGCGTAGTCCTTTGCATGGCGTATGGCTCGACCAACGCTTTGATTCACTGATCGCATAGCTAAATTCTCATAGTATGATCGAGCTTGTGCCTTAGCCTCAGTGGCTGTTCTGCCACGTTTGACAGCTGCCTGCTCAATATGCTCGCGTTTTGCTACCATTTCAGCGGAAAATGCATTAGGAAAAGGGAGACCGACCATAACAACCCCACGCGCCAAATCATCACTAAAGTTTATGCCCTCACTCAATCGCCCACCGACTACTGCGAATAGAACGGCCCCTTTTCCGGACCGAATATGCTGGGTATATTTACTGAAAACAGTATCAGCCGTGTAATTCTCAGATTCACGAAATACACGTTTAACTCCGTCCAGAGCAGCTAGTAGTCCGACTGGTTTCCATGCATCCAGGACAGCAGCGAGATATTTGTACCCCGGAAAGAACACCACCAATCCAGCTGGCACAATATGGGCAAGTTCTACCAAAGTGTGGCCCAAGTCTTGGAGCATTTCCAAATTTCCTCGTTGGGAAAATGTGAACTGCAGTTCGCTCCCACCTACACCTGTTCCGATAGCCTCAACTTGGAGTGATTCACGGGGGATAATATGCCCGCATGAAAATGTGCGCACATCTTTAGTCGGATCCAAGTAAGGAAATAAGTGTGTGAGGAAGTCTGAAACAGGCTCCATCGTTCCGCCAGCAAGAACTACACAGCGTGATTGCTCAACAACATCCTGAAAGGAAGCACTGGGATCTAGAAGCAAGTATTTCACACATGCCTCCCCTGTTTCGGATCGATCCCAGAACAGCTTCCCCTGTGATAATGGATCACTTGCTATGGCTAGAAAATCTAGCACAGTTCCTAAAACAGCCTGCTTACTCTGTATATCGGCCAGATAGGAGTCCACTTTGAAGGCCAGCTTCGATTCTCGCACATATTCCCACAGCTCTAGTACATTGACAGTATCTGCCTGATCTCCAAATAGGCTTGTGGCTGGAACAGGAGTTCCTGGAGGCTTTGGTTTGTTTCCACTAAAAAAATTCACAAGAGAATTCAAGACAACAAGCAATTGCCCTACTTTGGCTCTATTGCGTGCTGAGAGCCGCGATCCTACCCGGTCTTGGTAGGCTTGGAGACCGCCCAACGCACGGTTTGCCACCGAATGAGAACAGTTTGCAGAGTGAAGCCCGGAAATAGTATCCACAAGATTGTGTGCTTCATCAATAACTACTATAGCATCTTTAAGATCCAGTCCAAGTGCGTCGCGTGTTCGCTGCTGAACCAGTAGTTGATATGGCAATGTGACCACTTCGCAAAACGGAACCGCTTGCCTGGATGCATAGTAAGGACAACCGCCCATTTCACGACCAAGAGCTGCCAATTCCTCAATATCTGCGATTTGACCAAGAATTCGATTTCGAAGTGGTGGAATCTGCTGGCGGAAATCACAGCCATTCCCCAGTTCTGCACATTTTTCATTCATATGTGTAATAGATGATATTTTGGAGACTACTGGGTTAACACAAAGCTGTTTGCGAGACCCCAGGCTCACGAATCGCACCGGCTCATAAGAATCTGCAGACCATGAGGCAGGAACTTTCAGCATGCGCACAGCTTCTGCAAGCTGTTGGAGCTGGGAATGAGTCCGCGATGCAAAGAAGATGCGTGTTTTAGGCCGAAGAGGCTCTAGATGTTGGGTATCATCATCGTATTCAGACTCTCGTAAAAGCTCCTTTAATTCAGCATCTTCTGGTTCTGTAGGAAGGTATGAGTTGATTGTATCAGATGCAACTGGATCAGATTTGTGTCTTTTTCGTGGAGGAACTGCATATGCTTGCCTTTCCCCTGCGGCCATTAGCTTCTTCGCCTCCATGACCAGTTGATTTAATGTCTCACCTTTAAGACGGTGCTGGGCAATTTTTAACTCACGAGAAGATTTCACAGCCCACTCAGGCATTTTTGAGGTACCTAGTGAATCCAATTCTTCTTCCAAAGCCCGCGTTTCACAATCACGAAGCCATGCCAATGTAGTACATATCAAGGATAACGTCTTTCCTGTCCCCGTTGGGCTCTCAAAAATCCCTACTTTTTTTGTTTGTAGCGTCTCATAGAGGGCCACCATGAATTCCTCTTGGACGCGATACGGTTTAAATGGGTGATTGTACATTCGTTGACGACGCGTCGAGTAGTAGAACAGCTTATGCACAGGACAATGATGGCTAGCTATTAATATAAAGGCTAAATGTTATTTTCCCTAAATCCTATACCTTTCGGTTATGATGTGTATTATAGACTATTTCCCCAGAAATACTGGAGTGACAAGTGAAAATTACCTCTAAAGATAATGCATCCTATCGGGAATATATACGTACTCAATTTAAACTCACGCACTTAGACGAGGATAGATGCATAAGGCTAACGAAGGAATCCGAAGAAAATCCATATATTTCGATTTTAATGGTCCCAATAGAAGTATAAAAGTATGAAAAGTATTGTATTTCCACCAGTGCGGGATATATCAGTTGCAAGTATATAAAGATGTACACCTCATTACCTTTGTGGGCAGGAGACGTTGTGTCAGCACCTCTCGAGAGTGACATGTCCGGCCTGTCGCGTCGTCGGGGCGGCGGAAGCACAGCCAGCGCCCCCGCGCCTGTCTCTGAGGAAGAAAATGGACATGTAATTGCATATGATCCAGAGGACAAACAGGCTGGCTCAGACACTGCCGATTCTCCCCTGCTCACGCTAATGGAGGAAGTTCTACTGGTTGGCCTTAAAGATGATGAGGGTTATCTATCATTCTGGAATGACAGTATCTCCTATGTGCTTCGTGGATGCATCATGATTGAGCTGGCGCTACGTAACCGCATTGCTATCTTGAACGACCCGATGCGCCGGCGGAAGTCGATAGTTGATCGGGTGGTTGAAGTGGTTGACGACACTCCAACAGGCGAAGTACTGCTGGATGAAACTCTACGGCTGATGAAAACAAGCGAACCAATGGGTGTAAATAAGTGGATCGACTGCCTAAGTGGCGAAACTTGGGATTTGACAAAGATCTCGTTCCAGTTGAAGCAAGTGCGCGAGCGACTTGCTAAAGGGTTGGTTGATAAAGGCGTCTGTCGCACAGAGAAGAGGAATTTCTTCCTATTTGATATGGCCACGCATCCTATTGTGGACCATGCCGCTAAAGAGGAAATCAAGCGGCGAGTATTGGCCCTCCTCACGGCCCCAGCATACGTTCCCCCAGCGGGTGGTTTTCGCTACTTCCCTGCTGGCATGAAATACAAGACATTACGTACCATCTCCCTTGCCGCTTCAGCTTATGCGGCTAATGTTCTGGAAAACATGTTCAATCCATCAGCTGGTTATGATACACGTGACGCTGCTCTAGTGCGCGCAGATGAGCTTCTTGTTGATTACGCCGAGTATCCGTTTCAGAAGCGAACTACTAATTGGGCCCAGTCGCTAAGTCAAGCTGTGCAAGATGAAATTGGAGACGATGAACCCGAGCAGGCTCCACGATTAGAGCTTGTTGCGGCAGTATTACGGGTATTGACCTATTTGGACACTAGTTTTTAGTGAACCTCTCAGAACGGGACTTAAAAAATTGGACTTGAAAATAATTCTTTTTATATGACTATCTGAAGCTATGGCTTGATATTTTTATGCTCGAGATTCCTCGCCCTCTAGGCGCCTAAATACAATAAAGTACGGGGTTGCAGCATTGTTTTCGCGGAAGTCCAATACCTGCTCCTCACTCACTTCAGTAACGATTTCGTCATTGTATTTGTACCACTTTTTAGCGTCTTCATTCCAAATATACACCCAATAGTGACCTGAATTCACCGAAATACCGCTGTGGACAAACAAGGCCAGGGGACGATACCCTACGGTCTGGAATGCCTCAAATTGATGGGAGAGTTGTAGTGTTATCGACTCGCGTCGTATCCTGCGGCGGTCCCATTCATCATCCAATGACTGCCTGCGCTCGGCCATCAGCTTTTGTGTTTGTTCTGAGACCTGACCAGGTGCAAACGTATCAATCCAGTCTTGAGTTTCTTGGAGGGAACGCCATTCGCGTTCCTCATCTTCTTTGGGAGCGTTATCAATTTGGGCGAGTTCTTCGCGTAATCTTTGAGCCTCCTCGACTTTAGTTTGGAGCTCGGGACTCTTTTGCTCGAGGTAGCGGTCCAGCCAAACCACCTTATCAAACACTAGTGGATCCAGGAGTTTGTACACAGATCCTGTGACAGGGTCAAATTGTACCCTTTGTACTTGGAGTTGCAATATGTGAGGTGGATCGCGCAGAGCCATTCGCCGAACACTAGAGCCAAGCTTTTCAGGTAGAAAATAGTTATCAAGAGCCGTGTAAATAGAGGTAGGGCCGTGTCCCAAGTGGGCGGGAATTGACCACTGGCGAACTACTTGTGAGCTGTTTTCACTCGAACCATCTACTTTGTCGAGGTTTTGAACATAGGTACCATAAAATAGTTGCTTGATCAAGTCCGTATTGTCTTTTTCAACTGAATCATCATTGGCTTCACCAGCCGCTTCGAATTGAAACAGCACGTTCTCAATACATTCTGTGACATCCTGCTGGGGAGCAATGGCTTCAGCCAAGCGATCAGACAGTGCACTCTGTTCGTCAGATGTTTGTGTCAAATCAACAAGCCCACTTTCGTCTTGTGGAGAAGGTTCCGGGGTACTGGCCTCAGGTTTATCGGTAGTGTCAACATTTTGATTTGTTATATCGTTTCCTTGTGTCTCTTTTGGGCTCCCCTCATCTTGTTTCCTTCCCAATTCTCGAACATCTTTTTCATTGTCAATTTGGGGCGGAAAGAACGCCATATACGCGAGTTTGATAGTTGGTGACACCAAAGAGGTCATTGCAGTATCCATTTCTTTGTATAATTGACCGAGTGCTTGCACAAACACTTGTGATCTGCGTACTTCCAGAACCGGCACGAGACGCCCACCAACACGCTTCGTGGCTACCAATGGGTTGTGATGGTGCTCTGGGGTAGTTTCCTGAGCGAAATTCTCAGCATACTGGCGTACAAGTGGGATATTGTAGTAGAATTGAAGCACTGAGTTGAGATAGCATGTGTTGCCAATATTCAAGAGGCCGACAGGTAGACGTGGTTCATCTCCCGTCAAATCTATAAGATCAGACTCACCATTAAGATGACTCTGCAGCTGTGGAGAGTGTCTTGTCTCCGCAAGTGTCTTCAATGCTGCCCGGAACTCTAGAATTCGCTCTGTTGAATCGTCAACGGCAATATCGTATATTGCTAGAATATCAGAGTCATCCATATCGGAGGATACCCCTAGTAAAGCACAAGCCTCCTCAGGAGACATCTCAGGTACTGGTGGTCCAAGTTTCTCATATAAAGAGAGAAGCTTTGGCGACTGACGCATAATCCCAATCACCTTCAATGCTCGCAATGCTTGGAATCGACCCAATTTACTGCTTTCCGCTAATGCCTGTGCAGATGCTGAAAGTTGAGCATCAGAGCCTAAACCAGGAGAGTATCCAAGAATCTGGAAACATGTATCGTAACCTAATGTAGGTGCAGCAGCCGCCTGGCGCAGTAGAGCTGAATCTCGGAATTCGGCGAGAGTTTCTAACTTCGACGGATTGGTTTCCAATAGATCAAGTAATTGTTCATCAGTAACATCAGTGTCTACTCCCAAATCACCATAAATACGCAACACATCGCCCAATACAGGTGCGCCCAGAGACATGGCCTCTAGAACCCGGGTTTGTAGGGCTTCAGAGTCACGAATCTGGGCCAATTGTTTCAAAGCTTCAAGATACCATGGTATGTGCTTGGGATCATTCCGAATCTGAAGGTCATATCTCATCAATACGTGCTCATCATTGGAATTCGATACTTCACCTAATGTGCCATAGTGTTCGTTGCTTAATCCCCAGGGTATAGTGGTAACATTAAATGCTTGACAAAGGGGTGGAGCGAAAGGTTCGGTCATGGATATCTGTGTGAGCTCAAGAAGAAGCATGCGAAGACACAAGTCATCCGGTTCCCGAGGTGGATCAAAGTGATGGGCATCAGCATCATATACAAACCCAAGTTTCGGTAGTATTCGTCTTAAATCGAAATTTCGACTTGCTGCCGGGTTTCCTTCTCGAATAGGTCTTGCACGACCTTCGAGCACATCACGAACGGCCGTTCGAAGCTTATCCCTTCCTGCTTGACCATTATAAATGTGTGCTTGATCTGCAGTAGATAGGACTGCTTCGAAAAGAACTATCTGAACAATGCATCCGGTAATTGAACATTCATAGGATGCAGAGGTAATTCCAGCAAAGTCGGTCTCTGTTATATGAAAGTCATATTCCCCCTCCAGATCTGAGGCGACAATCCCCTCTGGGCTTTGCTGTATATTCACTGTGACATGGCACTGAGGCCCTGGAAAGTATCCAAGGAGTGAGTTCTGTGATGTGTTTGCCCCCGGAATAGTCACTGGCCGAGGACTCGACATCGTCGGCGTCTTGGCCTGGGCTTCAGCAGCATCAATGGGGTGATTAGCCAACTGCTTATTGCCAGGATTCCAAAATAAGATCTCCTCTACAAGTCTTGCTGCACCACGACCACCTGTGTTCATGATGTGAGCACTGACACCAGATCCTGAGCACTGCGAAACTAACTCCAAGTTGATATACGCAGATACCAGGTATCATCATATATATGCATAATACTCCGGGACACCGCTGCACGTGATCTACTTTTCACATCGTTGCAATCCTCTGAGTGGACGTTACTCTCACCATAAATGGAGTATTTGACCTCAGTTTTCGGGGACAATCCTTATTTCAGTGCAGGTTTTGGCCTTATGGGCCTTGGCGCTGGACTTGCGGTTGCTCGCCGTGGAGTCATGAGGCTATCCAATTTCGCATATCGACAGCTTCTTTGTGATCTGGAGATCGCATCCAAAGATAAAAGCTATGACTGGTTTTTGGAATGGATGGCACACCATCCGACTCGTAATTCTCGACACTTTAGTGTTGAGACAAACTACGTGCAACATGATAACGGTTCTATGAGTGCTACCTTTGAATTGGTCCCGGGACCAGGGCGTCATCTTGTCAAGTACAATGGCGTATATATTCTGGTCAATCGTGAGCGGAGTGGGCGTCTTATGGACCTGAGAAATGGTGCACCCTACGAAACTATGACCCTAACGACACTATATCGAGACCGCCGTATATTTACTGACATGTTGCAACAGGCACAAAATAATGCTCAGACAAGACAGGAAGGTAAAACAGTGGTGTATACATCTTATGGTCCCGAGTGGAGGCCTTTTGGCTTGCCTCGGCGCAAACGCAGCTTGGAAAGTGTTGTTCTCGCCCAGGGTGTTAAGGAGCGTATCACCCGCGACATGGAGGACTTTTTGAGTAGCCACCAATGGTATGCGGATCGGGGAATTCCTTACCGTCGTGGATACTTGTTGTATGGGCCCCCAGGTTCCGGAAAGACGTCACTCATACAAGCTCTGGCTGGAGAACTGGACTACAATATCTGCATTTTGAATCTGGCTGAGCAGACATTGACCGATGATCGCCTCAATCACTTAATGAACAATGTACCACAACGCTCAATATTGTTACTCGAAGATGTTGACTCCGCATTCTCTGAACGCAAGCAGTCAGTAGAACAGGGCTATGTCGCCGGAGTAACCTTCTCGGGACTGCTGAACTCCTTAGACGGCGTGGCTTCAGCTGATGAACGTATTATTTTCATGACCACAAATCATCCCGAACGTCTGGACCCTGCGTTAATGCGCCCCGGAAGAGTTGACTTCAAGGAACTGCTGGATAATGCCACACCTAATCAGATCAAGAGAATGTTCCTGCGATTTTATGGAGGCCAGGAAGAGAAAGCTAATGCATTTATGAACGCAGCAATTGAACGAAATATACCTTTGTCAACCGCTCAGCTTCAGGGACTGTTTGTCTTCCACAAGGATGACCCCGAAGGTGCCTTAAAGGTGTTGCAGAATGCCGAAACCGATACAACACCTAGGGTTCAGTAGACTATCGTGAGGTAAAATTTTGGTTGGGTCAGTAAATATAAAATGTAAATAGTGGTTTCTAGACCCCGCGTACAATAATGCGTAACCTCGAGTATAATTCCAGAGTTACAACCTCATCAATGATATAACCTGAAACACATGAAATAAAAAAAAGTGCGGACAAGTAGATTCTTCCGAGGACTGAAAATTTAAGTTGCACCTCTAGTTAGTCCAGGATGTCCTAATAATAAATCTATACGCTGAGAACGATACCACTGATGAAGATCCATCCGGCTTACTTAGGATCGGCAATACACGTCAACGACGAGCCTAGCCGTGGAAGGTCCACCGGATTGTTGAGCAGAGGCTGGTATGGAATGGTTGGAGGCACTCGGATCGATAGGCCGTGATAGTTATGTGCGAGTAAAAGTGATAGAGGCGCGTTTTACACAGTCTACGGTTCATCTTCACCGGGTGGGTATCACTCTGACAGCAGGAAATCAGAATTTTGCAGCACAAGCCGCTGTTCCTCGTCCTGTAGACCCTCTGAGTCTTCGTTATAAAGCTGAATGGCCCGATAGTGAGCTTTGGATCCCGCTGACAGGCTGTGATACGCCTCATACCGCTACGCTGGTGATCAGCGACCGACGTCGCCGTCAACGTACAGCTCTTGGCACTATCAGCTTTCCACTCAATCCATCAAATTATCCTCAACATAGTGGATCCCGACTCTCTGGAGGTCACCACAATACAGTTGTTCATCACACTTTAAGGGTCAGCTCGGGGATTTTCCCGTCATTGAACATCAAAGTGGATATATCGATCGAAGCATATGCGTCTCATGATACACTTTCTGAGTGGCTCTCTGGAGCACCGTCTGACCGTGCTCCTCCTATTGCTGATCTAGACAGGAACACTCCTGCCTCAACAGATATACTCAGCGAGGATATGGCATCGTCAATAATTCCAGATCTGGATCACGAGGCTGTAACGCCCACACCTACCACAGTAGATCCAGAGACTTCATTAGCTTTCCCACCATCCATCAAACATGGGTTCGGATTTAATATTGCATCTGAATCTGTAGGTGTGGTGTATCTTGAGATTCTTTCGGCTAGCAATCTGCCACGTTTTCGGACCTTAACAGGACTCAGTTTCGATATGGACCCCTTTGTTGTCGTGAGCTTTGGACAGCGAACGTTCCGTACACCCACCAGACGTCATACCTTGAACCCTACCTTCAACAGCAAGATTGTCTTTGAGGTCGGTAAACACGAATGCAACTTTGACATCGTGTTTGATATGTGGGATCGTGACCGTATTACTCTTAACGATCGCGTGGCTTCAACACGGTTACCTTTACAAGATATTGCTGCTAGAGGGCCACAATTATTACCGAACTCGAAACTCTACAACCTTGACATCTATGAACCTGAAACGATGGCTGTGCCATTAACACTAGCATCAGGCGATTCTTCAGTGAATGGAGAGACACCAACTTTACTATTGAGAATGCACTACTATCCTCTAGCTGCTGTACGACAGCAGCTATGGCGTGGTGTTATTACCTTGTATGATGCAGATGAATATGGGGCTCTGTCACAACAGCAGCTGATAGCCATGCTGAACTCTATGGGGTCAACTTTGAGGCCAAGTACTATAGATGCGATGTTTCTCCAAAACTCCAAGAATCCCAGGGAAGACCTTCTCAAGACCGATGAGATTGTTCTAGGTCTCGAGAACTTAGTTGATCACCCTCAAGCAGCTGCAGGTGAGCGTGTCATCCTCTTTAGACTCTGCCCAATGTGCCAGAAACAGACTAAAGAAATCTCTCAGAGATCGTTTATCCAGCACCTCTCGGTATGTGCGTCACGACATTGGCAGGGGTCTACAGCCCTTCTTGATAGTCGCTATGTGAGCCCGCAGCAAGCATCCAGAAGATGGTATACGAAATTTTTGTCGAAGTTTTCTTATGGAAGCTATTATTTGGGCGCAAACTCCGCAAACATTCTTGTACAGGACAGGCTCACAGGCCAGATATCAGAGGAAAAGATGGCAACCTCGGTGAGGCTAGGTATCCGTATGCTTTATGCTATGGGTCCTGTCGAGACAAAGCGAATCCAACGTCTTTTGCGTAAATATACATTACGTCAAGGTATAAAGTACTCGCATCCTTCTTCAGCTTCGCAAATCAAGCCTTTTATTAAATTTCACGGTCTCGACATGAGTGAGGTACTGGAGCCTGTCGAAAAGTTCAAAACTTTTAATGAATTTTTCTATCGCAAATTGAAGCCAGGAGTGCGACCATGTGAAAATTCTGAGGAACCACGAACTGCTGTGTCTTGCGCCGACTGTCGTCTTACTGTATTCAAAACCGTCGAACAAGCCACAGAGTTGTGGATCAAAGGTCGTACGTTCACCCTCAACAAGCTTCTGTCTCCATATGAACCTGGAGATAAGCCTTTCGGTCCCCTTTTGATATTCCGGCTTGCCCCTCAGGATTATCACCGTGTCCATGTACCTGTGGATGGAGTGGTTGGCAAGCCAGTGCACATTCCTGGGCAGTATTACACAGTAAATCCGATGGCGGTACGGTCGTCACTTGATGTGTACGGTGAAAATTCTAGGACGGTTGTCCCAATCCATTCGCCCGAGTTTGGTCGGGTTGTTATTGTTCTAATTGGCGCCATGATGGTTGGTTCCATAGTGCTAAGCGTACAGGAGGGCCAAACTGTACATCGCACGGATGAATTAGGGTACTTCCAGTTCGGGGGGTCGACCTTGCTTTTGCTCTTTGAAAGTGGGCGCGCAGCTCTAGACTCAGATCTTGTAGCCAACTCCGAGCGTGCAATAGAAACACTTGTACATGTTGGAATGTCGGTGGCGCATACTCCAGACATTCCTGAATATATCCGTGTGTACGATACGCGCCTGACAGCTATTAAGCGCGCTCGTACGAATATCGCTGGTGGTGGATCTTACGTTCCATTCTCCTTAGACTAAAAAAAAATGAAATCATATTCGGCAGGCCCGTTACACAATGTACTATAGTTTAAAAATCTAACGATTCTCATCAGGAAGCCGCTGAAATAGATGTCCTCCACCTACGTTGTAACCAAATTCACGATCAGCACCGTAGTGAGCCCACTCAGAGCTGCGACGGTCAGGACTGACTCCCAGGCGGTCCAAAGTGCGGCTAGCATACCCTGGAATAATAGGTTGTAGTACCAATGCCACAAGGCGACAAGTTTCGGCAGCTAGTGCTACCGTTTTCCTCGGGTCCTCCGCCGCCCAAGGCGCAGCTTCTTGGAATGAAGTGTTTGCATCCATCACGGCCTCATTGGCCATGTGAGCTACACGCCCAAATTCAAATGAGGCAGCTTGTTCATCACACCTTTCCAGCAATGTTTCTAGGTGAAAAGATGACTGCAAGGGCAACTCCGATAAACTATTCCGGATATCGAACTTCGGTCCTCCCACGCGGCTTACAAGGTTGCCAAGTTTGTTCACAAGGTTCACGTTGTGACGTTCCACAAGTCGTTGGTAGGAAAATGGAGAATCATGCCCTAAAGTAGAGTCGTGCATTAGAACATACCGTACAGTGTCACACCCATAACGAGCTACTGCTTCGAACGGATCCACTACATTATGGAGGGACTTGGACATTTTTACCCCTTCAAGTGTCCAGTGGCCATGTATAACGACTTGCTTGGGAGGTTCTAGGCCAGCTGCCATTAAAAATGCTGGCCAGTAAATGCAGTGAAATCTCAAAATATCTTTGCCGATGATATGGGTACCAGGCCACCACTTCCCATCACCCTGGGATTTAGATACAGTCAAATAGTTCACGAGTGCCTCAAACCACACATACATTGTATGATCGGGATCATGCGGTACACTTATTCCCCAGGGGCTTCGTATTGCCGGGCGAGATATGCTCAGGTCTTGAAGTGGAGACTCCATGAGTTCTCTAGTGATCTGGGCATATCGTGATGCTGGAAGTATCGAATTTGGATTTTGGGCCAGCCATTTTTGAAGAGCAGGTTTCATTTTTGACAAACGAAAGAAATAATTAATTTCCTCCGACCATTCAACTTTGTGACCAGACTCTCGAGACACTAGAGAATCTGATGATTCGTCTTTGATGAGCTCAGATTCAGGGTAAAAAGTTTCATCACTGATACAATACCAACCACTGTGCTTTCCCTCATATATATACCCACGTGCCATAAGCTCGGACCACATCCCCCGTGCCTCATTTACGTGGTCCAGGTCAGTGGTACGAACAAACCGGGTGTATTTTATATCTGCCACCTGTGCGAGTTGCTTAAATTGGTGAGAAAGCTCATCAACAAATCGCTGTGGTGGCTTTCCTACTTTTGATGCTGCTGCTGCGACTTTCATACCATGTTCATCGGTACCCGTACTCATGATTGACTGTCTACCTGTGAACTGAGCCCACCGAAGTGCAACATCAGCCAAGATCATTGAATACAAGTGTCCAATGTGTGGGCTCGCATTCACATAGAATATGGGCGTAGTAAAGAATGCTCTCATGGAAGCCGCTTCAAGGTCTGCTGGTGGACGGCGAAGCTCGGGTGCGTAAGCGCCAGTTACAATAGTAGTATGGCGAAGGGAGTTTGCCATTTCTACGCCTTTCTATGTAAAGAGGGTCATTAAACTGAAAATGCCATAGAATAGTGACAGAGGATATGCTACAAGTGCCCTCATCTCAGTAAGGTGAAGATAGGTCACAAATATAGCTGAGGAGGAGTAGGTGCACCATGCGATAGCAGTGAGACCCAGAACATATCCTACAATATTGTTCAGAGATAGGAAAACGCCAACAGCAGAGACGCCTACAAGTGGCAACATGCAGTATCCTAGCACGGACATAGTTCTCGTGAAGTCGATGCTTTGCAGTGCCATCAAGTTCAATACGCCATACTGGCACAGAGTACCCACTAGGCCCATTCCATAAATATATCCAAAATTAGCCTTACCACTGAGCAACAGGAATATTCCGAACAGTAAGAAAAATAGTAAAGGTCCTGCAGCATCACTATCATCCATAATGTGCGCATCAAACGACCTGAGTGGGTTCAATACTACGAGAGTCTTTTGGACAATGTGCCCAAAGTTGATGCCAAGTTCTTCTAGTAGTGGTGGCTCTCCTGGGTAACCAGAAGTGCTGAAAGCAGCCAGAATACCAGTTGACAACTGGTGGCCACTTGCTTCACCATATACTCCGTTCGCGGAGGCTGTTGCAGCGTTCATCACGCCCAGGCCACCAGATGTCTGCATATAGCTCCCATACGGATTATATGCTGTGCCCGTGGCAGCAGGCTGACCGTAAGGGACGTATGCCATATCTAAGTTCCACTCGGGTAAATGAGCGTGAGTGTGTTAGCACAATAGAGTAGTTTATCTACGCAGTGGTATGATTTACGCAGTTCTAACAGTTATTATATATTATGCATATGTGGGACATCGCTCAAAGGGAGTGGTTGTAGAATCCATCGTCGCGTAACAAATACACAGATTCATAATACTCGGAGGATTAAAGCCAGCTGACACCAGCTAGCATTGACCTCAGGGGATATCCACTCTTTGGCGGTTTCCAGCTTGGGTAATCCGGTCAGGTCTGATTACCACTTCTCAGAGGCGATCAAACGCGTTGTAGTGGTGAATATGGAGGAGGCCGACGCATTTGTGCTTGGAATTTTGGCACGTCCAATCCTTAGTGAACGTGACTTGCGTATTCTTCAGCGCAATTTAGGAATGGAAGGTCCTCTGGAGCAGCATACAGCCATGGTGAATAAACGTCTTGATGATCTTGGTATGCGACTAAATCGGTTGCGAAACGAACTTGCCGATGATGAATGGTACTATGTTCTTGAGAATAGGGTCCCACCACGTGATGAGAACGGGGAAGGTGGTAGCGAGTTTCCCGCAAACACTCTCAATAAAGCTGACAGCTTGCAGTTCCAGCAACTATTGGCGCTAATGTTTAACGAACACAATGATGAAGAAGGTATATCCTCTACGAATATCCCTGCTAAATTTAGGAGCAGTCGGATTCTGAATCGTCTAGAAGAAGACGGATGGATAGAAAAACTTCCTAATACCAACTACTGTTTATCATTGCGGGCATTGATAGAGTTGGAACCTTACCTCGAACAGGAGTATGGAGATTTAACATTCAAAAGATGCCTAGGATGCCGAAGACACCTGGTTACGGGGAAACGTTGCAGTAATTTATCGTGCCAAGCGCGGTTGCATAATCGATGCTATGCATCTTATTTTGAGCTTCAGGCTAAACCACCAGGACCGTGCCCAGAATGTGGGGAAGGCCAATTCAAGTGATGGGTATTCAATTGTATGACAGTGCTTAATCCACTACTACAACGATGCTCCAGTGAATTGAACACTAGAAATAAATAGAACATGCAAGTGTCTCTAGAAATATTTGCTAACATCTTCATAATTTCATTAAAATTTTATAAGCATACTCAGGGTGATAACGAGTCACACTGACGTCACAGTTTTCGCTCATGCTCACGGAACGGGCGCTTTTCCCCGCCGGTGGGATGATAAGCTGCAATCCTGGCGATAACAACCAAGAAATTACAAACTACTCCAATAAAACAGTTTAGGACCAGTGTCTATACTTTTTTTTAATTCCCCTCGAGAATTTGGAGGGACTTGTCTCAAAATCACTAACATCATGGAGCTGATCAGTTCCCCTGAATATGGGTTACATATGAGATATGCAGTACTAGCATCGACGATCCGTGCAGTGGATGCGGCTCACTGCACGTCAAACAGGCTAGGTATTGCTAAACACCTTACCCAGTACCAATATAGCAATTAGAAGTGTCAGTGAGAAACCTTATTGTTAATATAGTGAGAAGCAGGTAGAACTGGTAGCCCACATATCAGTATATATTCGAACAATATATTAACCCTTTATGATGAATACTTTACCAATTAAGATAGCCCTATCTGCATATGATACTAGGAACAATCATCTCTCGAAAATTCCGGCATAATATGCACAGACTAAATGTCACACTCAACAGCCAGCTTCACAGCTTGCTCTTCACCCAACGCAATCTTCAGTGGCTAGTAAGAGATTAATAGCTTTGCTTCACTTAAGCAAGAGATTCTATCATTCATGGGGCGCACACATATTCGGAGATGAGATTTGTGTGGTGAGCACGACACTGGGATCCTGAATTAAGCCGCACAGCCCGGAAGGGTTGTGGATCGATCGGCAAACATTTAAGAAAGTGGGCCGACATAGTCATGTGATATGTACTTCTGACAACCTACACCCTATAGACGCATAGGGATCGTGCGTAGATGTCAAGTATCTTATTCTGTCAGAGTGTATAACCATCTCGAACATTCATCGAAGATACGTACATTCCTTCATTTGGTTATTGAGGTGTAATATCTCGTTCAAGCCTCACCACTACGGAGTATGGTATCAGAAGCAAGCAACGTATCCGAACGCGGATCTATGTGCAGTGACGGTGCAGATGGGGTCTTTGAACGCGGTACTGGTGAAAAAGTGAATACGACTTCTCCAGGTTCTGCCATTACCCCAAGACAAGCTAAGACAGCACCGCAACCTGATGGTGTACTGGTGCAGGTTAATCAAGCCCCCTTCATTCAAAAGTTATACTCAATGCTTGAGGATCCTGAACTCGGAGAAGTTATAACGTGGAGTGGGAATAGTGACAGCTTCCTGGTGAATCCCGGGGAAAAGTTCTCTCAGATTCTCTGTCTTTATTTCAAGCACACCAACATTTCTTCTTTTGTGCGCCAGCTGAGCATGTATGGTTTCCACAAGGTAAGCAGTGTATCGTCTCAGCACAAGCAGCGCAATCGCAACTCCGTTTTCAGCTGGGAATTCCGACATGTCCATGGTTTATTTCGACGCAACGACCTCGAATCACTCCGTGGTATCAGGAGACGGTCAGCTCGTCAAATACACGGGAAACAGCAGCGTGTACATTTGGTGGCAACTAGATCTGCTTCACCACATGATACCCATCTAGAGCGTGTTTCACCATATTCTCACCTCACGTCTCCTTCCGAATCTGTGCAAGCAATCGCATCTCAGGGCTCTCAAAACCAGCAATCTCAAGTGATGCAGATAGGCTCTCCTCAATTATTACCCCCGTCTCAGAATATTCAAGAGACGCTTCCGTCTTCAGTTAGGCAAGATAGGCTACCCCAGCCAATGACACTACAGCAAGCGGCATTTAACATGTCTTTTCCTCCTATGATACACTCCCCGCCGCCCATGCTATCACATTCTTCTCAACACCAGCTACATTCGCATCTGCATCCAGAGCAAAATTCACAACTGCATACGCAACTAAAGTCTCGATTGCATATTCAGTCGCATTCAATCCTGAATTCGGCACTACCTCAAGCTCATATGCTGCTTGCGCAGTTTCCAGCTCCTAATAGCGTTCAACCTCCTAGGTCTGAAGATATACTGGGCACTCTTATGGAAACTCAGCAGCGAATACAAAATGACCTTCACTTGATGCAAGAAAACTTGACGCGCTTAAACCAATCTGCACACGAAATGGGTATTTTATTGTCGAATGTAACATCTGCAATAACCAAATCAGAGGGATCTGCCACCAGTCCTCCAAACTCGTCGTCAAGTTCTTCATCTACGAAAGGCTTTGATACTGGATCTGTACCCACTAGCGATGGCGTGCGCTCGTGGTCGGGCTTAGGCTCGGTGGGTAATTCGCCCCCAGAACAGGTCAAGAAAGAAGATATATCGCCCAGCGACCGTCGACTTGAACTACGAGAACTCCTAAACTAACCTTGTTAGAGAAGACCGAATTCTCAAACAAATGTGTGTGTAGTCTAAGTTTAGTCCATTCATTTAAAAAATGCAAGAGAATGGGACGTGTA
Source organism: Wickerhamiella bombiphila (assembly GCA_030561035.1). Classification (NCBI taxonomy): domain Eukaryota; kingdom Fungi; phylum Ascomycota; class Dipodascomycetes; order Dipodascales; family Trichomonascaceae; genus Wickerhamiella; species Wickerhamiella bombiphila. The sequence goes on from JAKTWK010000006.1 coordinate 103,025, forward strand.
TGCTATGTTTATTTTTTTTGTTTGTGTTAATTCATTTCCGAGACTTTTTGTGAGAAGTCGTACTGTGCCGAGGTCTTTTCTTGATGGATGTCCTCGATTCCTCCTCTTCATCGTCCTCTTCATCGTTGTCCTCGTTTGTCCCAGCATTGAGTTTCTCTGATGGAGTGTTGGGTTTAAACCTCGATACTGGATGTATTTTGCTAGAATTCTGTGGTGAATTCCGGTTTTGAACCTGTTTAAGCCGATGTAGTGCTTTGGATGTGGGCAGAGCTGGAGTAGACGAGGCATAACCCAGTCCTGCTATTGATGATTTTAACGATTCACTTCGAGGATGCGATTCCACTTCTTCGTTGGCACCATCCTCACCCATCCAGCCAGCAACTAAGTCCCGTGCAGCCTGTATATTAACTGCCATTTGGGCGCGTTCTGCGTCCAACTGCTTCTGAAGGTCATTATTCTTCATGTCCTACGTTACATAATACACTCTGAGCTTGGTAAATCTATGAGCTTTATTCGTGAGGAGCATTATTTTAATATATACCGGAAAATGGATGGTAACAACCATAAAAAACAAAACACATAACGTTTGGAAAGTGGCGGTATATTATCAAACGGCGGGTAAACAGATAGATAACGTTCATTTATGAGCCAGCTTAGTGACTTAGAAGGCTAGATAAATCTGGTCCAAAACTGAGCTTCGATATCTAAAGAGGAAGCTCAAAGGAGACCTCAACATCAGACTTGCGAGCCTCTTCAACGATCTTACTGAGAGCAACTGCTTTGGAAGCAGCTTCGTCCAAGTTCGAGTAAGAGAAGATCTTAAGACCAGACTCGGCAATCAGCTTCTGGGCCTCCTCGTAGTTCGTACCTTGCAGACGGGCCACAATAGGAACATTGACATTCAGGGTCTTAACGGCCGAAATCAGGCCCTTGGCGATCTCATCGCCACGCACAATACCACCGAACACGTTGACCAGAATCGCAGCAACATTCTTCTCAGTCAAAATCAGCTGGAATGCAGCAGTAATAGTCGTAGGATTAGCACCACCGCCAACATCAAGGAAGTTCGCAGGGTTTCCACCGTTCAGCTTAATGATATCCATTGTGGCCATAGCCAAGCCAGCACCGTTAACCAAGCAGCCGATGTTACCGTCAAGCTTGATGAAGTTCAGGCCATAGTGGGAAGCCTCAAGCTCCTGGGCGTCCTCCTGGGTAGTGTCACGCCAGCCGAAGACCTCTTGTTGACGGTACTCAGAAGAGTTATCAAAGTTCAGCTTAGCATCCATGGCAAGCACTCGGTGGTCCACGGTCTCACTCAGAGGATTGATCTCAACAAGAGTGCAGTCGCGTTCGTTGAAAAGGTTCCACAGTCCAAGAACAGCCTTCTGCGCCTCGCCCTGTGCCTTCTGCGAGAAGCCGAACGCCTTTGCTACCTCAGCAGCCTGGGCTTCAGTTACACCAGTAGCAGTATCAACTTCGAACTTGTGAATGGCTTCAGGAGTCTCAGCAGCAACACCCTCGATATCCATACCACCCTCACTGGAAGCCACGATAATAGGCTTCTGCGAAGCGCGGTCGTACAAAATAGAAAAGTAGGCCTCACGACGTGCAAATTCGCGTTTCACAATGTAGACAGCACTCACCTGCTTTCCAGCAGCACCAGTCTGCTTGGTGAAGATCTTGTGGCCAACCATCTTCCCAGCATACTCCCTGCATTCCTCGGCAGAGTTAGCCATCTTGACACCGCCCTTAAGACCGCTGTCAAGGTAACCTTTGCCACGACCTCCGGTCAGAGACTGAGCCTTAACCACAAGGTCCTCGCTATCAAGTTTGCGAGCAACTTCAGCGGCCTCTTCGCCAGAAAACGCAGGATAACCGGGAGGTACACCTACGCCATACTTGGACAGGAGAGCAGCACTACGATACTCGTGCAATGAGAGGTGACGCTTAGCCACCACTTGGTTCACACGACTAACCTGAGGAGAAACGCGGCAGAGACTGCGAAACATGATGTTAAGCTGGAGTTGCAAGCGGTGTGTGTTCAGATTACGAACGAACTATACGCTGTCGTGTTCACTCACCCCACCACAAACGTAAGCGACGATCTATGTGTTACCCGGCGCCGGCCCGACCGGGGAAATCCGGGGTGATCTACGCTCCGGACCGACATCGGATGGGCTGTAGGGTCTTTGGTAGCGGGGCGAAGCCCTTATATGATATCTAGTCCATGGGGGAATCGGATTGAGGCTGGGCTAAGCGCTGGGTATGCTGTGATAATAAGTGACATCACTGCTTACCAGCGTCATGTGGGCTTTTATTAGAGAGCCTATCGGCTGCAATAGGTAATTATACTGAATCTAGCATCATATCTGCGCAGTTAGATGTCCATGGATGGATCTGCAGAAACTGCTCTGGTTCACTGCTGGCTTTTACTCTAAGAGACCATCAATTCTCGGAAATTTGTCGGTTTTTGTATACTTGCGGATCTAGGCTTGTTGATAATAGCAACATTTAAAAAAGTATACTCAGTACATGAAGAGGACACGGGAATTGACTGCCCGTACACCAAGCATCTCCCACTCATGTTTGGAGACCCACATTTCATCGCACACCTTCAACTTACTGTAGACTGAAGCACCTTTCCATACAATTATTTCGGGGTCCATTTCACGTGGAACAGCCATAACTGCGATATCACCGGATTCCCGGATTTGTTTCGACGCCCACATACCTAGACGGTCGGTCAACAGTTGATGGAACCCTGGGAACTTGGCACCACCCCCTATAACCATGAGGTTTTCGTAAAATGCATTCGGAGTTGTGGTTAAAGAGGTTGTAGCATTTTGAAGCGCCATGGCAATACTCTCAGTGATGGCATGGTCAAGCGGTGCAGACACTGGTGCATCAAGATCGAGCGATTCAAATACGTCGAGCTGAGCACGTGCCCTGACCACAGGCTTCTCTTTATCACCGCCACCACCAGGTCCAGTAACCGGCTTATCGGAAGTTGAAGGAGTCCCCTCCCTGCTCTGCTCAGGAACAACGCTGTCGCTCTTGGGCTCGGCAGGGGTCAAGTCCATAACTCCCGACATAGCCCCATCACTAGTATCTACCCTGTCATGATATGATTGTCCATAGAGTGCCAAAGTCCCCAATCGAACATTTATATCAGCATCAGAGATGGGATCGCTGAGACGGCCATCATAAGGGTCATGCGCACGACCAAGGAACCTCGGCGATGGAGACCTGCTCACGGGGAAGATATCCGGATAAAAGAGCCCCAAAACTGGTAGCATCACTTCATTGTACACTTTAAACGAATATTTCAGTCCCTGGTGCTTGAACGAATAAAGCTGCACGGCAATATCAGACTCGTTAGTGGTCCCATACTTTTGTTTCAGGCTATCAATGAGCATCAAATCAGTATAGGAGCGCACGAGGTCTAGTTCTCGACTATGCGGAAATTCAATGCGTTCCAATAGGCGATGAAATACTGCTGATATTTCGTCACCTCCAAAATCGAGATGAACTCGTGAATCTGGAATACAGTAGCCTTCCTCTACACAGCTCACAGTCGTGGTCTGCGCTCCTACGTCCACAATGCATGCACATGATATCCCCGCACCAAAAGTGGCCGCAACAGACTCCTGAATGATCGAGACATTGGCAAACCCAAGATCAGTGAACAGTACACGCAGAACACTTTCGGTAACCGACTTAAAATACAAATCTGGAATCACCAATATTGTATCGTGATTTCCAAATTCTTTGGATGGAATTTTTAATAGCTCGTTGGCAGAATACGCCAACAGTCCTGACACGTCGCTCAGCAGCTCCTCGGGACTTTGATACAATGCATCGTTAAAAACCCCTCGCCGCAAGGGCCAGAATAGGGATAATTCTGGGTATTTCTCGGCCATTTTTAGGGCATCTTTTCCATAATAAGACCTCAGGAGGTCCTCCTGAGCAACTGCTCCATCGTCGACGTCATCCATATAGTCATCGCCATCTTTTTCGCCATGTTGTCTGGAATTAAAAGATCTACACGTCTCCTGGGCGTTACTGATAATCCTAGTACGGTAGAACTTCATACGCTCTTTGAAGTCTTGCTGTACTTGCTCTAAGGCTTCTTCGAAGCCCTCGGTGTTCGTTTCTGGTAGATCACTTTCGTGACTAGGCTTGCGTGCCACCACGAATGGTACTGTTACAGGATAAGCATCTGAGGCTCTACCGATGCGAAGGTTCCGTGAGCCTAAATGGACCACTACAACATTCGTGCCTCTGGTTTCCTCAGGCGTCCGTGACCGGGGTTTGCTTGTCAGATACTGGCTTTCCTTCTTGAGATATCCTGTATAGTAGTTTTTTTGGTTGATAGCAGGAACCAGTCGAAAGGTGGTGAATGCTTTCTGGTTGTCGACCTTGGCTACGCCAGCCATCGTACCATACAGGAATCGTTGAACGGCTTGCCTAAGCTGATCCAACTACTCACGTGTCTTGATGAGGTTGGTTGGTATTCCAGAGCAATAGTCGCTATATAGAGAATTCAAAAGAATACTATAAAATCATATACGTCTATTTGGAACATTGACTAGCTTTATTTTATAGCAAGAAGATAGAGTATATTTTCGTCGGTATGGCCGCCGCCCTCTGAACCTCTGATATAGGATCGCTAATCTGGGGAGCTCTGAAAAATTCGAATTTGAAGTATGCGGCGATGTTTGACTAGGAGCTTCCATTGGTCTGGAATTCGGAGAGGTATAGAAGATTATGAGCAGTTTGAAACTATGCTGAGCACTGGCTACTCTCCACCTGGAAATACCACTGTCACAAAGGAGTATAAAGTCCCTGCCGCGGTTCTGAGTTCTTGGGTTGATCAGCGCAGAGGAGTCGGGCCTCGTTTCCGTGATGTTGCAGTAATAAAGTTGCGTTCTGGGGATGGTGGAGATGGTAAAATTTCATTTTTGAGGTCTGCTGGCCGAGCAACGGGTCCTCCAGATGGTGGAGATGGGGGTGCTGGTGGGCATGTATTTGTTCAGGCAATACCGGGACTGACGAGTTTGCATCACTTAAGACATATCTACAAAGCCTCTAATGGGCGTTCTGGCGGGTCGTCCCAACTCGCAGGCCGTCGTGGCGAAAACGTCATACTACAGGTACCTGTGGGTACACGAGTGTACTGGTGTCCCCCGATTGAAGTATTGCGGACATTTCGTGACCATGATATCTCAGTCAATGTGGATGTGATAACGAATTTAAGTCGCTTTGATAGAGATGCTGCTATCCAGTTGCGCCGTACAGCGTTCAAAGACGGCCTAGGAGGATGGCTATTCAAAGAGAAAGAAGAGGAAAAATGGATGGAAACCCCCGCATTCCGAAAGCTTGTACAAAGTGTACACCAATTTGATATGCTTAATAGACGTGCAGAAATGGCCCAAGACTCGGTGCCGTTCGGGGGGTTCGATCTGGCAACTGCAGGGGAACCCGTGCGATTATTGTCTGGTGGTGCTGGAGGACTGGGTAACATACATTTTCAAACTGCTGAATTGAGAAGCCCTTCATTCAGTAAACGTGGTCGGTATGGTTTGGAAGAGACGTTTATATTCGAACTGCAATTACTCGCAGATTTGGGCTTAGTGGGGTTGCCTAACGCAGGTAAATCCACGCTTCTACGTGCCATCTCACGCGCACGACCGGAAGTTGGAGATTGGGAGTTCACGACCTTGGCTCCTTCTGTCGGTACCATAAACCTCGGTCCTGCACTCCCCTCATTCACAGTTGCCGATATCCCCGGTATCTTAGAGGGTGCCAAGGAAGGAAAAGGACGTGGCCTGGGGTTCTTACGCCATGTCGAACGGTCCGGTGGCCTGGTATTTGTTATCGGGCTAGACTCATCTGATCCAGTCAGGGATCTGAATATACTGGAGTCTGAACTGGGGCAGGCGCGTATGAAAAATAAGCGCATTTTGGTGGTAGCCACTAAAGCAGATTCAGAAGGTTCAGAATCTCGGTTTCGCTCTTTAGAAACATATTCCCTGAACAAGGGATTTGATATTATTCCGTGCAGTGCCCAGGAAGGTTCAGTAGAAGGTGTGATCCAATGCATGGGGCGGGCAGCAGGAATTTTGTAAATAAGCATTCATGGATCCATGAATTGAGTGCGACAGGTGGTGTTATATTGTACATCCAGTACTTAGTATGTATAATTAGGGGTTTGCTCCAAGACATGGGCTGTAAACTATTCATTAGGAGGCGTCGAAATATCTGTAGTATCTCGACTATTCTGGTGGTATTCCATGCGTGCCTTCCAATGTAAGTTATTGGATCTTTCCATCATGTACACATCATCGTCAAGTTCTTCATCTTCTGATGGAGGTTCATACCACAATTTTCCTTTTTCAAAAACATACCGACCTTTACCTGAAACCAAATCCTTCAACACCACCTCACGGGTCCGTCCCAGGCTCTCTATGCTAGCCACTCGGTCTTGGGTTGCCTGTAAGAGATCATCAAACCCAGGCATGTTTACAACTTCACGAAATGCATGTAGCATTACAACAGAATCAGGTTTGACACGAGATTGTGAGTCCAAGGTAAATAAATTAAGATTGTCGTACGCCTGAATAAAGTCAGGTCGTGCCATTATCTGCCTAGCACGCCATAGGGGTACTTTCGGTAACCTGATATCACCAGATTTATCGATCATACGAGGCGTCTGTTCTGCATCCATGCGGACAAACTCGCGTGCCAGAGCCATAGCTGAAGCTGCGAACTTTCCTGTATCCATCACATCGTCGTCCATTTCCTCACCAAGTAATCCGCAATGATTTAGAAACCATTGTTTTTCTCTGTCGATTAATTGCTGGCATGCAATCAGTATATCCTTGTGCGCAGCAGCCACAGCGGCAAGATGTTGCGGCCTCCCGCCAACTAGCTCATATACTTTATGGGCAGTATCATCATCGAGAACCTCGCCTCTCAGCTGTAATCTCTTTCCTTTAAGCATTTTCAGACTCTCATTCCTGGTGAGGTCCGAGATAGAAACAAGATCAAGCCTGGTCCCTAATTTCTTGAGGCGCTCGTACAACCAGTAGTCGTCGCTGTTAAAAATGAGAGTTGCCAATCCCGACCCAGATAATGTTTCAGCCTTTTGCTGAAGAAGCTCAACAAGGTTGCGGCCAACCTCGTCGTCACGGATAACATGTGCATTGTTAATGAGAAATATAATTGGTCCCTTTTTCTGTTTGTATCTTCTCAAAGCAACCTCCTCTAGAACGTTGAACCCTCTTTCAATGTCTAGAATCGCAGTATTTTCACGCGGACCCCGAATAGAAAAGAGGCTGCCCAAGTAGTCTTCGTGGAATTCAAAGTGTAGTGCTTTGCCCATGCGTATGCGGAATATTTCAGGATCAGCATGGGCTTCCATTACCACAACATTCTTGCCATGCACCTTTTTGATTGCTTCCAAGAGCATTGATGTCTTTCCGGTTCCCTTTTCGCCGATCAGGACAACGTATCTTCCTCGAGTTTTCCCGCTAACAAGATCATCTATGAGACGTTGCTCCTTCCGAGTCACCCATATATTGACATCTGTAGAAGCAGTTTTGTACTCTGTAGCTAACTCCAATACAGGGTCCCAATTATCTAGCGATTGGCTCATTTTCCGAAGAGATCGTTCCTTATATCCATGATGGTACACCAAACCAGCCAATCCGAGCATTGCCAAACTTGTTACCATAAATGCAGCAGTTTCCAGTGATTTCCACATCACATCATTGGGACCTGGTGTACTTTTAGTATCAATTTTGTTTGCATCGCCTTGGCCTGCTTCCGGTAAAGGTGAGGGTACGGATTCAATTTGGTGTCGAGGAATGGAAAAGGATAAATAACGAGCTGAGAATTGTCTTTTCAAGACATTCCGGAGTAAACTCATTTACAAGAGTGAAAATATGACTAGTAATGGCCCAATCAAGGTGTTCGCCCACAATATATCTCCCGGTGATATCACTCCACCACTGACTCATCAATGCATTGAGAAACCGCTTCTTAATTTGGAAAAAGGATGCTTGTTAACAATACATGTGTATTCGACAATAATAATGAACTAAACCTAATAATAACTTAATCTGCGCCCGCGCAGTTGGTGTTATTAGCGGATTTTTACAGGATCTTGCTGCATCCATGCACGACCATAATCTGCGTAGCCGCGAGCAGCTGCCAGATGCTTCTCCATTGAGGGTCCCATTGGTACAGCTACAGGTGCAGTGTTGCGTGGAGTTCGAAGCGCCGGCAAAGACTCCACCGATGAAATAGATGAGAGTGATGACGATGCCGACAACCCCGGATTCGTTCGAACAGGGGATTCGGGAGACAATGGCAATTGTCCAACTGAGCCCTGGGACTGAGGTGTTGCTGTGGTGCGTCGGGGGCGGCCCAGGCCAATTCTGAGTGGCTGCGTGGGAGTATAGTACTCTGGTTGATTGCTGTAATTGCGGGGCTCTGGCATCGCAGGTCCATATGAGGAGTATTTCTCCGTCACGAGGCTGTCACGAATGGGCTTCACGAACGGCGCGAGATGCATCATTAGATCGGCTGTTGTAATACGAAGATCCCAGTCCAGTAAGTATAGAAGTTGCTTCTCCATTAGGTTGACTTCAGCAATCGAGAAGAGACCCATCGTATACTTAGCCCAATACTTATTCTTTGGACTCGAATCATTGAGATTCTTGGCAGCCAGCACTAGAGAAGCAAGAAATATTCTGTGACAAGTGCAAGACATCCCCTTTGCTGAAGGAGGAAGACGGTCTCTGAGCCTTCCCAAGTATACCAAACTAGTCATGAGAGTTGGAGTCTGAACATTCGAACGGGTCACCAACGTAGCGATAAAACTAGTGAGAGATGTTAGTGTTGGTTCAGCGCGCTGTAGCGAACTCAGTGGAGACCCGGACTTCGAACTCACGGGACTGTGCTCTGGAGTTAATGGAGGTGTCACCTGCCCGGCATCGCATCTGATTACCGTCAATGTTGTTGATGCCAAGTAGTTAATCATTGACCTGTTAACTGGTTGGCACAGGAACATGTCCAAAGCTGCTTGGTCGAAGGACATTGTGACTTGGCTTGAAGACAAAAATAGTCTATTTCTGCTGATGTTTTCAGGGTTTCAGGGGTCGTCGCTACACGGCAAGGGAGTGACTTCGTGTAAATTAGCAACGAATCCGACGAGAGTGTGGGACGGACCAATCCGCTCAACTCTAACGATTGTCGTTGCGGGAGTAGCAGGTACATATATTATAGCACGGATGGCTGGTAATTAAGGGCTGCATGGGCGATGCACGCTGTGGCTGATTCAGCATGCAGGCAAATTTCCCGCCTCCTTGCTCGATCTTTCGGCTCCGTAGTTTAAGGCCATATACCACAGTGAAACAAATGCAGATATATATCTTAAATTTATATTGAGGTTGCTTGTGTCCTTAAGTATCGAATTGCCATCATTCAGTATGTTATACTGTCCCATTGGCTTTGCGACGTGGTTGGACACCCCTAAAAGGGATATAGTTCTGCACTTAGGTAATTTTCAGAGCGCGGCGACATCACCACCTCGTTTCGACGCGTGTGACCGGTACATTTACGTCTGTGGGTTTCATTTACATATATTGTGGGTATTCATTAATAGGATCGGATCTCCAGTGCCGCATTTTTACATCATAAACAAGTCTGGAAAGGAAACAAAAAGCCATTAGGATAGATTTGTGCAACCCGCCTCCCCTACCTACCCTCCTTTCCTCGACATCTCCAGCCCCTGCATAGGATAACGCGGCTGGGCGGCGTTTGGTCCGGCTAATTAAGCTGACAAACTGAGTCGCGATAGGAAGGCTGATTGGCATTGCAGTGGCTTCGGCGTAGATTAATTTCTATTTATTTATTCTCAAATACAAATACCTAAACTAAAAGAGCTTGCATTTGTTGAATTCCTAAGATAGTGCATCACCCCACCATTCCCCAAGTTGCCACTTCGGAGCAGGCTGCATTGTCGATCCAAACAGGCAGGTCGCGTTGCAATTGCAACTGAGAGACGCGCTGGGCGAATGACGTATGCGGGATCTTAACAGCTCCGCAACCTAGACGCCTAATCTGAGTAGATACAACTTATAGATGGTTCTTGGACAGTCATACAATTTTCATGAACAATATTGCGGTTGCACAAGGTGTTTCTGGACCTGCTATAGTGATATCTAGATATAGCAGTTTCATCAGGCGGGCTTCGCCGAGGTTATAATAATACTACCACAATCAAGTATATATAGGTGGTTTGTATGTACTGCTAACAGAGTTACGGTCCATACTGATACTGGTTCTCTACTCAGCAATCTCTAATGTATAGTTTCTTGGAGCACATTTATCGAAATTAAGACTATTAGTGGCATGCAGTTACATATTGTAGAAACTAGGAAGAAGACGCTCAGAAAGTTGCAAGATTTGGAAGGTCTCCACATGCCCGACGAGCTGCACCGAAGGAACAAATTTCAGCCGCAACGCCATTAGGACTGGTGCCAAACAAAATAAACGATCATCATAGGCATCCCCCTCCCTAATTTGTGGGGCAGACGGTTCCGGAGCCCTCCGAACCCAACAGCCCCCCAGAGGGAAAAAATTAAGTTTCTTGCAGTGTAATGATGGCAAAACGTCCTCACTAGTCACGTGTCAAGCATGTATCACGTGTTCTTGAGGGTAAGGTTACGTCTAAGCCCTATTATCTCCGGGGAGTATAAACAATACAATGTTACACGACACTATCAGACGATTCCAAAGTTTTGCACAAATAAATAGTGGACTATCCATGCTGAGGTGTGCAAGCACTTAAGACTCGTGACTACTGAACCAGAAAGTGGAACCAACCACCATGGTTGCACCCACCAAAAAGCCTTTGGTGATAGGTGTAGAGAAAAAGTAAGCACTCACCACCGTCGAGATTAAGATAGATAATGACGTTGCAAAGTTCTTGGCGATATTGTCGGCATACTTCACACATAGGGCCACTAAAATACCGCCCAATGCCTGAAGCCAGATGACAGCCACAGTAACACCATTGTAACCGTAAAAGAAACCCTTTTCACGAATCTGAGCACCGTCATGGGCTAGAACGCCCAAAAATAGAGCGGGAAATAAGGAATAGAAGCTGAGTTGAATGTTACGAACCCAAAGCGACACATTCTTAGTACGCTTAAGGACCTTTTCAAAGTAGATACCTGCAAGGCCACTTAGAACACAGGCACAAGTGACAGCAGCAAATCCAATCATCTGGATACGTGCAACCTCTGGGGTATACTGGCTTGTATTCGTATTATTAGACTGACCACCTTTCGATGGCCTCCAGAAGTCATCAGGAAGCTGAACAACAGCAACGCCAGCTGTCAGCAAAAACAACGCTGCCCACTGTTTACCCTTTAAGGCTTTGTGCAGAATACTGACGGCGAAAAAGGCCGTCGTTAAGATCTTGAGCTGGTATGTGACCTGAAACGTAGCAGCATCTAGGTTGGTTGCAGCAACATATTGCAAGTTATTCTGCAACGTATACAACGCTGCAGGAATAGCAAGCTTCCAGTGCCCCTCACCAAATACTTCCTTAAATGTTTCCTTAACACCGACATCCATCACACTCTTTATAACGCAGATGATGATCTTGAGGACTTCGTTCATGAGAACGGCAGTCGACGCAAAGTATTGCGGCTTATCACCACCCATACGAGAGTAGCGCATTGTCAAGATCAGCGTAGAACTCTGGAACATAAGAACCATAAGTGCTAAGAGTTTACGTCGTCGTTTTTCATTTGCAGCTTTGCCAGCCTCACTGGGCGAATCAGCAAGAGCATCCGTTACAACAACTGGTCCCTTCATAGCTTCGTGCGCGTCCTGGGACATATCCACAGAAGGGGTCTGTGATTGGTACCGTGCTTTTTCAATTTCGCTATCTGATGCCATGGCCACCTAAACCCAGTCAACAATCTAATAAGACAGTAAATGAACGTGAATTTGTAGGGTTTCCCGTTAACACCGACCTTGAACTTAGTAGAGAGGGAGTTAAAAGGCTCAGCAATAAGATGTGGACAGCAGATGGATCTGGGCTGGGTTTAGACTGTAATTTGAGCTGAAAAAACATAACCCGATGGCACGCACGTGCTCGCATGGCGTAGTCAGCACCGGCCTGGCGCAAGATTGGCACAGTTGCGGTAGATATAATTGTGCATCAACAAGCTTAATGAATGGGAATAAATATAACCCAATGAATATCAAGATAAAACCAAAGGGTCGAGTCCCCTCTTGACTTGAAGTTTCTTGATCTATCAGCACTCTGCAGATGATTACCTATCTGCCCCGGTTTTCAACGTTAATCTAATAATAAATATAGCTTACAGAAAGGACAGTGATCTCAAACCTACGACAAGGCAACATTTTCCATCTCACCATCGGATTCATCGAGGTCATCATCCTGCATTTCTTCCTTAATCCCGGAGCCATCGCCATGTGCTAGCTGTTGCTCGTCGACCAGCGACTGAATTGCAGCATTGTGGACACCGTTACTGAATTCCTCCTTCAAACCATATCGCATTGCATGCTCACCGCGCTTGTTAAGCACAGCGATTTTCTCAAGCATTTCGCGCAAGTAAGTTTCCGGCTGCCGCGTGCGTTCTCGCAATCCTTTGAGGGTCCAGAATTTCTCTTCCTCGAAAAGCTTGAACAGCATATCCAGTAACCTATCAGGCGGCATACGCGTAGCTTTGCCCTCTGTGTTGATGCGGTTCTGCTGGCGACGCTGATGAGGCCGATACCATACCTCGCGTTGCTGGCGAAGAGTTGTACCATACCTCATGCCATTGACACCGGACGCAGTATCCAAAAGAGTAGTCTGGCGCTCTCGCTGAGGCAGTTCCATCTCACGGCGACGCTGCACAACAGCTCGATAGTTGGGATCATTGAAATCAGGAGTTAACGTAAATTCATGACCAACTTTACCCACCAGCGCAGTTTTCTTGATGGTCCTTCTGTTCGCCGCCCCTTCTGGAGCCGGTCGCTTCCGTGGAACATCTTCCTCCATGAACATGTACGTCGAATCAACTTTAGGATGGGTCATAGTTAGATCATAGTGGTGTGGGATATTCCTGAGCTGAGGTGTTTCTTGGTTAAGTACAACACGGACACGATTAGCACCACCAGTAGGATTTGATCGCTGAATCCGTACTTTTCCAAGCTCTCTCCCACTAAACTCATCGATGCCATCGTGTAACTCCTCCAGCAAAAACTTGGGCATGCGTACTAGCCAGACCTGGGAATTCGCATCATGAAGGTCTAGATCAGGAGCATCGTCTTCATAGTCATCATCATCTCCACCATCTTGCTCAGCTTTTACTTCTTCTTTGACTCTTGCTGGTGAGGATGGCGACACGCTCACGTCGGACTCATAGTCCTCCTCTTGCTTGACGCTCATTGCAAACCTGTGAGTATTAGTAACAACACTTTATACATATATACCTCTTAGCATGGGTGGATCAGGGTCTCATGGCTATATAATATGGAAGGAGTTACCATTTCTTTGCCTCCATGTCCTCAGGAGGGTGTGTAGCTACTGGTCCCTTCTTAACATCATCCCAATTCGTGGACAAAGCGGTGCCATTACTCTCCACGTAGCTTTTAATCATCGCCCGCTGTACGTCTGGGCTCGCGTCTTTGTATAATTTGCGGAAAAAGGCATTAGGGTCCCCTTTCTCCTCACTTTCATCCTCACTATCATCCTCAATTTTCAGGTCGTCCCATTTACTGCGTGGGGGGGCCGTAATGTGCTTGTCTGTGTCTTTCCCATTGGCAGGACGGCGTGCGTTATATACCTCGCCATCAGAGGAGGCCATTAATTGAGGCCAGCGTGTGTCAGGGACTCCTTTGGCAAGGGTGAATTCAATCTTATTAGGCGTGACACTGTACGTAGACTTGTCGGATTTTACGGGACCCCATAGTAACTGTTTGTAGGTGTAACCATCGTGCTCAATCGAAATATCCCGTTCATTGATGACGATACTCGCGCTCTCTGGAGTGTTCTTATGAAATACCGAGACACTCACATTAGAACTAGATTGATACCAATCGTAACGGGTATTCTCTGGGGTTGGTGGCTTTGACCTTGAGGAGGATGTGACCGTCACTGGAATTTCGGGAACCTGTTCCTCGGGTTCAGGGTGCTGGTCAAGAAGCATCTTCCACATAGACGCTTGCTTAATATCCGAAGCACTGGAAAACAGCTTTACGAGTGATTTGGCCTTTCCGTATTCTCTCAATTTGAACAATGCAATTGCCCTGCGAAGCTGTGCATCAGGACGTCCATGCTTGTCTGCCAATGTAACCGCTAGGTCGGCATCCTTCAGGGCCAACTCTGGCTCGTTCTCACGGATATACGCCGTCGAACGTATTAACAGAAAAGGGACGCTCTGTGGAACTGCATTCAGAGCGAGCGTAGCCAGCTCCACTGCCTTGGCGGCATCACCTTTGTCTAAAGCAGCGCGTACCTCATCCATGGCTAGCGTGACGTAAGATATCATACATGTGCTTGTATATATATATATATTGCATAGAAAATAGAATATTGACGGCAACAGGAAATGATTAGTGTCGAATCATCTTATCATATTAGTATACATAACTGAGAAGATGTTAATATGAACCTTTAACTACTGTCGTTCCGAAAATTCGATGCGAACAGCCCACCCTAGTATATATAATGTATATGTTATTTTTCAGTGCATTGGTAGAGGAATAGAGGCAACATCAATAAAACGTTAAGAGATCAACAATTCAAACATACCCATTTCTTTTTGTGACCATTTTTAAGTGTAGCTGAGCTCTAGGAATGGCCTATTCTACTATCACTGTCATCACTATAGCCAACCCCATGACTAAAAATCTTTTTCAATAACGGCGGTTGAAAAATTACCAGGAATATGACGGGTAAAGTTTCAACGTTGGTACTTGATGCTGGACCACTCATTAACCAGACCCGCGAAGAATTATTCGCACAGGCGCAGAAACTAGTTTCCACTCCCGCAGTTGTTAGAGAGATCAAGGATGAAGCAGCTCGGCAGCGGCTTGCACTATGGAAGGACGAACTGGTGGTACAGCAACCTAGTTCTACTTCTATCAAGCATGTTACTGAATTTGCAAAGAAAACTGGAGATGCCTTAGTACTTTCCACCCAAGATATCGAAGTTGTCGCCCTTGCCTACGAACTACACCCAGACAAAACCCGGCTTCGGAGCTCTCCAATTGTAGCTAAAACCAGCACCCCTTTGACTGTAACCAGTAATTCAGCCCCACAAAAACAAGAATCTGCTGCAGATAACGCGAACGAGAAAAACGACGAAAAGAATAATAACGATGATAATGGGTGGGAAGTGGCTCGACCCAAAGCGCGTAGACGCCCTAAGATGCGATCTGCTACAAATATGAGACCCCAGACTTCTGCTAACCCCAAACAGGATCGTGAAGATAAGTCGAAGCAAGCCGAAAACGATGCTTCAGGAGATGTCGACAGCGACGAATCCGACTGGAGTGATGACGGATGGATTACTGCAGAGAATCTTGAGGAAACACTTCGTAGAGATGGGAGTGAGACTGAGCCATTGGCACAGCCTGTCGATGTTGCCGTATCAACGCGCGACTTTGCTGTCCAAAATGTGGCCATGCAAATCGGCATTGAGTTGCTCAATGATCAGGGCCTGAAGATCAAACAATTGCGAAATTATATGCAACGATGCCATGCATGTTTCAAACTAGTTCCCCTTGGCCCTCAAGGTAAACGTGAGTTCTGTCCTCGATGCGGAGGTCATACGTTGACGCGAGTGACTGTATCGGTGCACGATGGGGAGCTCAGAGTTCATCTCAAGGCCAACATGCAGTGGAAAACCCGTGGTGACCGATATACTCTTGGGAATCCCCAAAGCCGTAGTTCAAGACGCCAAAGGCACCCTGACATTCAGTCCATAGAGCTATATGCTGAGGACCAACCAGAGTATATCAAGGCTAAGAAGCTGCAGCAGCGGGCACAACGGCATAATGAAAAGACTGTGGAGGATTGGATTGGTCCCAGCACTGTGGATTCAGCCGTGTCTCCATTTGTTGCCAAGCGCGATCATACGATTAATGTGAGAGTGGGTCGAGGCCGGCATGCCAATGCGAAAAAGAAATAATACTTTTGACAACATTTATCGTGTGTTCTTGATATAAATCATGTATTGTGGATGTTTTATGACTTTGAAAATGTGTAGGCTGTTGTGAATATCAGGTGCCAGCACATGGGCTTACGCAGAACGGGTTTGGCTCCTTATTTTTTAGCCACCAAGTTGCCTTCTTAACAGCGGATTATCCCTTATGGCGAGCGCGTTAAACCAGTTCAATTCTGCAGTGCAGAATATACCTGGTTACGGGATAGCGACCAGCATTTATCAGGATAAGATAGGTGACTATGTTGGAGATAAAGACCCATTCTTCGAAGTTGTTCCGGGTACTGATAAACGGCGCCGGAAACAACCACCACCAGGAATCTCAGAAGAACAGCGGCGGTTATGGAAGAAAATCATGAAGCGGGCGTGGTATCATGATCGGAACTTCTGTAATTGTTTTTCCATCGACCTTGGGATCGGAATGATCGGAATCGTGGCTATCCTTCCGTTTATTGGGTCATACTACATCTACAAGATGCATGCCAAGATGCTCTGGGCAGCTAATAGAGCTGGGTGCCCTGCAAAACTTCAAGCTGCCATGGCTGCTAACGTAGCTACGGATACAATGAGGGCCATTGTTCCGTTGCTGGGAACGATTTTGTGCTGGATGGGAGGTTGTTCTTCGCGGAATGCAGGAATTTTTGACAACTGGCTCCGCAAAGAAGCTGAAAAGTACCAGCAAGCACTTCAGTATAAGCAGCAATATGGAGATCAGCTACCTGGGCAGGCACCGAATGGGCCACCGAGCGGAGCCCCGGTCGGTCAGCCACCAAGGGGACAATCACCAAATGGACACTCTGTTAATGGACAGTCTCTTAATAGACAACAGATGAGTAGATCCCCGCCTAATGGGCAGAATCCCCCTTCTCAAAGTCGACAAGCAGGAGTTGCTCCGATGCAAGGAACACCTCCTACGATGAAGCCACCCGGAAGATCCCAAGGGCAAAGTAGGGCTCAGCAACAGGTACAACCGCAGGCCCGAAACAATGCCCAGATACCTCACGAACTTCCTCCTCAATATGCTGAGCCGACACCACCTCAACCAGCGGCCCGTGCAAATCAATATTCTAGGCCGCCACAACAAATGAGGTCAGTTCCAAGAGCAAAGGGGCAACCTACTCAGCGCTACGTACCGCAACAACCTCCAGTGAACACCTATACTCAGAAATCACCGCCGGGATCATACTCGCGAGGACAACAACCTCCTACCGCATATTCACCCCCACCGCAACAGACGCAGCGAAGTTTCCAGCCTTACCAGCGACAGCAACAGCCGTCATCTGTACAACCATCTGTACCGCCATCACCTCCTGTGAAGAATCGACAGTACAGCCAGAATGCGGCAGCGCAGGCTTATCAGCGCGCTCCTAACGTCGACAGACGACGTGCTCAAGGATTGCCATATCCTGTGGAGCCAGCGCCTGTTTATCAAAAGCCACTGCCATATCCAGAAGGTCCATCAGGGGTCAATGGTATGCCGCACCCAACTCCTCCGACAAGTCCTCCACCCACACACGGCCGAGTTCCTCGTAAACCTGTTAATGGGTTATAATTTTTAAGTAGTGTTCAATAGGATTTAAGTAAACCAGGATAGCCTGACTTTTAAGTGATGTCCAAAAAATTGGACAATAAGAAAAGTCTAAAACGGGAACCAAAAGGAGGGGGCAGGAAAGGGCGTAAGATATATAAGAAGAGTAAGTAGAACTAGGTACAAAGTAGGACTTCAAAAAGATAAAACCTGGAAGGGTCGTAAAATAGAACCATACAAAATGGGAATAGCTGAAATCGAGCCACATAATAATAATAATATTCGATTTCGATTAGGATCCCAATTCATGATTCCAATCATTATCCAACCATTATCAATATTGACCCGCCCAGTTGACCCTATATAGCCAATATTATATACGCCCGACTGATTAAAATATGATCACGTAACATAGGATTTGATTAGGACCTGGCTAAAAGTATCCAACTAAAACATGGTCTTCAACCTATTATTTCAACTAAAAAGATACTTATGATTACAGTTACAACCACATGCACCCATTGTGCCCAATAGCCAATAACCCTTAAGGATCCAATTGAAACTATGCCCCATAGACCAAAGAACCAATGGTAGCAACTATCACCAACACCAAACTAAGGCCTAGTAAGGCATCGTCGGTCTTGAACTGTTACACCACAACCGCAATGTTATATACTGCATAACTTTCAAAATGAAACATGCTTCAGAAGGACTTTTACTAGTGTGCTTGCCAACCCCCCATAAAGAAGAAGACAGCTTGCCAGATCTAGATACGCTTAAGGGCAACGACGGTGCACAACCTCGGGTCCAGTCTCGTCGTACTCCTGCTTGGAGATCCACATCTGCTGGAAGGTACCCAAGCTGGAAAGGATGGAACCACCCATCCAGACCATCCACTTACGTTCGGGCAGCGCAATCATCTTGATCTTCATCGAAGAAGGCGCCAGCGAGGAGATCTCCTTCTGCATACGCTCAGCAATACCGCTGTACATGGTGGTACCACCCGACAACACAATGTTGCCATACAGCTCCTTACGGACATCAACGTCGCACTTCATGATCGAGTTGAAGGTGGTCTCGTGGATACCAGGCGACTCCAGACCCAGAACATCAGGGTGGAACAGAGCCTCGGGGCAGCGGAAGCGCTCATTGCCGATGGTGATCACATGGCCATCGGGCAGCTCGTACGACTTCTCAACGGAGCTCGACTGCGCAGCGGTCTGCATCTCCTGCTCAAAGTCAAGGGCGACGTAGCAGAGCTTCTCCTTGATCTCACGCACGATTTCACGCTCACCAGTGGTGGTGAAAGAGAACCCACGCTCGGTGAGCAGCTTCATCAGGTACTCGGTAAGATCACGGCCAGCAAGGTCAATACGACGAATAGCATGAGGCATCGAGAAGCCAGAGTAGATGGGCACAACGTGCGTAACACCATCACCCGAGTCCATCACAATACCAGTCACACGACCAGTGGCATACAGCGACAGAACAGCCTGAATAGCCACATAGAAGGCAGGGGCATTGAAAGTCTCGAAAATGATCTGCGTCATCTTCTCACGGTTCGACTTGGGGTTGAGAGGAGCCTCCGTGAGCATGATCTGGTGCTCCTCGGGCAGGCGACGCAGCTCATTGTAGAAGGTGTGGTGCCAGATCTTCTCCATGTCGTCCCAGTTCGTAACGATACCGTGCTCGATGGGGTAACGCAGGATCAGAATACCACGCTTCGACTGAGCGTCGTCACCAACGTAGGCATCCTTGTTGTTCATACCCACCATCATGCCAGGGTGGCGCGGACGGCCAACCACTGATGGGAACACGGCCATCGGAGCCTCCTCACCGGAGAAACCGGCCTTGCACATACCAGAGCCGTTATCGACTACGAGCGCATAAGGTTCGTCCTGCATCTTTACGTTCCTCCTCTGATGCTCAGGTGGGGGGGGGAAGTGGTGATGTGGGAGAAAACTATTGGGGCTTGCTGATGAATAGCCGGAAGCCAGGAGAGGCTGGGGCCGTGACTCCCCGACTAGCTGACAAATACACTTTGTGCGTATTCCAGGGAGATGACCACGTGGCGATTGAACCTTGAGATCCTGTGCTGCAGCACCAAGGATGGTGTGATATTTACGATAAGTTATGAATGTTATAATTTAGCTGGATCGTTTAATGGGAGGGTTCGGAGTTCCGGTGGCCGTTATCAGACCGCGTAAGTATGGACTCGGGTAAGGGTCCGGCTAAGCGTTGCTTTGTTGGCTTATTCAGATATCAGCCGTGAGGTTTGGATAGCAGTGCATAATAAATAGTGGCCGATGTGCAGAGGTATCTGGTGGTAGTTCTGGGTGTTGAGGGGGCCTCATGTCATGAATATAACCAACCTGTTCCCTTTAATATATAATCTTATAGCTTTATGTATAGACAAGTTCGAGTGGTGTATCTCAAACTCATGCATTCTATGTCACTACTTTATCCCTATGCCTATCTATTATTTCTCTCTCTCCCCCCCCCCCCATAAGCATGGGGTATTTTGTATGAGATAGGTGAAGAAAGATATAATAAGGTAATATAGATAAAACGGCGTTTACTTGGGAATATACGTCCATCTACAGCCATGTGCATCTTTTAATTACCTGTCCATATGTCTCTCCCTTAAGTATCTTGTACTCACAGTAGCTCTCTAGCTGCTATTTACTGCTATCCGGAGCTCTGTCTCACACGACCTTGTTGACCGTTGCCACCAAGAAGTTTAGGAACAGCCGCAGACGCTCGCAGATCTGTTATGTAATACAGACTCGGGGTATACTTACCCGGAACTATCAGCGGCCCTTTGGGTGATAATAATTAGTGCTTGTTTCCCCACGAGTAAGAACAGATTCCCTAGTGATATATGCGAGACTGACAATTCAAAACAAACATTAGAGTGTTTAAATATATTTATTCCAATCATCTTTCATATTTTTCCAACGAACCCCCATATATGTAGACACCCATGGTAGACACTTCCCATTACCAAATATGAGGCAATGCTCTTCACTCAGTTGCAGCTATTGGTCCTCGTGTATGTCGCAACAACATCAAATTCCTCAAATTTCGTAAAACAGTGTCTCAAATGACGATCACATTGGATTCTCCCATTCCGACAGCAATGCATAACATATATTGTAGCACGTGGTCCCGGGACTCACCACGTGAGTTGTAATGTAGCAATGTCTAATGTTAAAAAACATTATATCAGGTATATAGCCTCAGCTTAGACATTAAAGTATAGATCTAGGGTCACATTATCCTCAATCTACTCAATCTATTCTGGTACTTGCGTTAGGCAAAAGCATCGGTTACATCAGCAGCGGCTGTTCTCTGTATCCGTAGTTACGGATGTAAAAGATGGTATCCGGAGTAATGGAAAAGGTACCCCATAGCCCTCGGGGTCGTAACACATCAGAAACTACTGCTTCAATACCCGTAACGACCCCAATCACACCGAGGCAGGTTCCTTCTGGGGCCGGATCGGACCCGTTAAGCCGAACCCCTAGAATTGGTGGCGAGAGCTCTATGGCTTCGATAGGAAGCAGTGTAGGATCTTTTAAGGTGTGGCCACCATCAAGCCGCTTCTCTCAACTGTCCATGCTGTCGGCTGCTCGTAAACCGAGTGCTGGGAGTCTAGCAGGCGGCGGGGAGAACGCCGATGTGATGCCACAGCAATTCTACGATAGTCATATTTCGGAAGTTGCTACATTGGTTGCCAAAATGCTCAGTGAAATTGTGGAGATCAATGACCGTATTCCCTTCGATGCTGATAGGTTAACCCGCTTCCACTCCAGAGCCCCGCCCGGCATATCAATCCGAGACTATCTAGTTCGCATTATTCGCTTTTGCAGTCTTGACAAAGTCATTTTGATTGTCCTACTACATTTCATTGATCTATTTTCTCAATGTTACGCCAATTTCAATATTAACACCCTTACCGTACACCGGTTTATTATAACCGGAGTAACTGTGGCATCCAAGGGCTTGTGCGATGCCTACTGCGAGAATACGTTTTACGCTAAGGTTGGTGGTATCACTCATGTTGAACTGAACCTACTTGAAGTGGAGTTTTTGACGCGGGTCAATTATCGTATAGTGCCCCGGCCTGGTTTGTTGGCCCAATATTATACCAGGATGCTCGACCGGCAACGTACGGCTCAGGGCACCAATCCACCTGGCCCTGAACCGTTTACAGCTGGGATCCAGCACTCTGAAGATAAATCTCCAAAGCCGCGAGAGGATCAATCCGTAACTCCAACTACAGCTTCTCAAGCAGTTGACGCCCAGTCTGAAGAGGAGCAGGAAATCCCTGCCACTAAAAAGCATGCGCGGTCAAACTCACCGCTTCCTGTACATGCAGAACCGGCAAAACCGGGAATCAAGTCTGCAGTACGCAAGCTTCTGCATCCTGCAAAAAAGAAGCGGGCGTATGACTCGACCTTTTAGCCAGGTTATCTCCGAGTCCTATATCCAAGCCCAGCTGGCCTGGGTGGTTATTTATTTTGTTGTGATTTCCCCCTTATCTTGATAAACTTATCTTTGGAACTTGACCCCAAGATATTCAAGTTGGATAAGCCAGAACATGGAACTGAGGTTGCATACTGTCTTCTATAATTATAATACAGGATCGATAATTCCATATAACCCATTTGTGAAATTGTACTTTGGGTGGTTTTCTAATCCCCCCACCCGCTCTGGGGCCGTGACTCTAAAACCACCCTGAAAATCTATTGGTCATCTGGTTTCCTATTGCGTATGATCCGTGGATTAAGGCGTGTGCAGCATCGCCCCAAGATAAGCTATGGCTGTCGTTTTCAGTCCACTAGGAATAGTCTTCGGGCGCTGGACACCTATGAGCGGCGTCACATAGGTCCAAGTGCCGAAGATATTGAGTCGATGCTCCCCACAGTAGGTGCCACATCACTACCTGAGTTTGTGGCAACCACGATGCCAGAAGCTATTCGCGTAGAACGGACCTTGAAAATTGAGCCATCGCGTGGATTTTCCGAGTCCGAGCTTCTTGAGCGGATCCGCCAAATTGCTACCAAAAATAATAGCACCATCAAATCGTTGATTGGTCGTGGATACTATGGAACCCTTACGCCTTCTGTGATCCAGCGTAACGTGTTCGAAAATCCACAATGGTACACAGCATATACGCCCTATCAGCCGGAAATTTCACAAGGACGCCTGGAATCCCTTTTGAACTTTCAAACTTTGGTTCGCGACTTGACGGGAATGGATATAGCGAATGCCTCACTCCTGGACGAAGCAACCGCTGCAGCAGAAGCAATGGTTATGTCTTTTGCTTCCACAAACCATAAAAAGCCTGTTTTCTATGTTGATGGAGGTGTTCTTCCTCAGACTGTGAGTGTACTTCGAGCTCGAGCGGCAGGCTTGGGTATCAAAGTAATTGTTGTTGAGAGCCTGACTCGGCAGGAATTCGGAACTGACGTTTGTGGTGCGCTGTTTTCGTATCCAAGCGCAGATGGCTCGATTGGCGACTGGACGCAGGTAACATCTGCTCTGCATGAGATCGGCGCTAGTGCGTGTGTCAGTACTGATCTCCTTGCCCTGACAGTCCTTGAGCCGCCCTCGATCTTTGGCTGTGACATTGTATGTGGCAGTGCCCAGCGCTTCGGTGTGCCAATGGGCTTTGGTGGGCCGCACGCTGGCTTTTTTGCCGTCAGAGATGCTGTCAAACGAAAGATGCCTGGTCGTCTGATTGGAGTGTCGAAAGATCGACTCGGGGACCCTGCCTACCGCCTAGCCTTGCAAACCCGCGAGCAACATATTCGCCGCGACAAGGCAACCTCGAATATTTGTACTGCACAGGCGCTGCTCGCTAATATGAGTGCCATGTATGCGGTCTACCATGGTCCCCATGGGCTGCGTGATATTGCTTCTCGTATTCACTCTTTGACATGCCACCTTGCAGATGCTGTCACTGAGGCAGGCCACAAAATTCTAAACCCCACTTACTTCGATACGCTGACTATCAAGGTGGGTTCTAGTGATGAATTTTTGGCCAAGGCTCGCGATGCTGGATTCAACCTTTGGCGTGTAGATGGTGAAACTATAGCTGTGTCCCTTGATGAGACTATCACTGCTGATGAATTCAACCGCCTTACTGATGTATTTGGGTCCGAAAATACTTCCTCCGACCTTCCTGAACTATCACGACTACCGTTCCCGCGCACTGTATCGTATCTGACACAACCCGTATTCAATTCTTATCACAGTGAGACGGAACTTCTAAGGTACGCATCCCGGCTGCAGAACAAGGATATAAGTCTTGCTCAATCCATGATCCCTCTGGGATCATGCACTATGAAACTTAATGCCGCTGTGCAAATGATTCCTGTATCGTGGCCTGAGTTTGCCTCAATCCATCCGTTTGTGCCTGCAGACCAAGCAGAAGGCTATGCAGAACTTATCAGGGAGCTTGAGCACGATTTGGCGGATATTACTGGCTTTGATGCTACATCGTTACAGCCTAACTCTGGTGCCCAGGGCGAATTCACAGGTCTCAGGGCTATCCGTGGGTACCTTGCCTCTAAAGGTGAGAGTCATCGTAATGTGTGCTTGATTCCTGTGAGTGCACATGGTACTAATCCTGCTTCTGCCGCCGTATGCGGCATGAAAATTGTTCCCGTTAAGTGCCATAGTAATGGTGAACTCGACCTTGAGGATCTGAAGGCAAAAGCTACCAAGCACTCCGAGAAATTAGCAGCATTCATGGTGACGTATCCATCCACATATGGCGTCTTTGAACCAGGTGTTAAAGCTGCCATTGATATTGTGCACTCTCATGGTGGGCAAGTATACATGGATGGTGCGAATATGAATGCACAGGTTGGATTGACAAGCCCCGGTGATATTGGAGCTGATGTATGCCATTTGAACCTCCATAAGACTTTCTGCATTCCACATGGAGGCGGTGGTCCAGGTGTTGGACCTATTTGTGTACGCAAACATCTACAGCCATTTTTGCCTGGCCACGTGTCTGGAAACTCTGAGCTACAGCAGGCTGAAGTCCAAAATGCTTCTGTGTCGGCAGCACCTTGGGGCTCTGCTTCAATTCTTCCTATTCCATGGGCATATATTAAGTTGATGGGTGGACAAGGCCTGAAGCGTGCCTCAGAGCTTGCCCTTCTTAATGCTAACTATATGGCAGCGCGGCTGAAGGACCACTACCAGATTGCATTCTTAAATGCAGACGGTCGTTGCGCTCACGAGTTCATTCTAGATATAAGGCCGTTCAAGCAGGCGGGTGTGGAAGCTATAGATATCGCCAAGCGTCTCCAGGATTATGGTTTCCACGCACCAACCATGAGTTGGCCTGTGGCCGGTACTCTTATGATCGAACCCACGGAATCAGAGTCGAAGGCAGAGCTGGACCGATTCTGTGATGCCATGATCAGTATCCGAGCCGAAATTCAGGATGTGGTGGACAAGAAGGTGCCTTATACTAATGGTGTCCTAGCCAACGCACCACACTCTGCTAAGGACCTATTGCGAAGTGATTGGGATCGTCCGTATACACGGGAGCAAGCTGCTTATCCGCTGCCCTATTTGCGCAATAATAAGTTCTGGCCAGCTATTACTCGCGTCGATGACACGTATGGTGATATGAACCTATTCTGCTCGTGTGACACTGTCGACGAAATGACAGAATAAACCCCCATTTAATTCAACTTGCTGAAAGGAATTCAACTTCTAATTTATTACTTTGTAGTATCATAATTTATGGCTTTTAACTTACCGCCTTATTGGCAACAATCATGTATGGGGCTGGTCTTAGCAGAAGACACCAGTTACGGTGTCTCTGGATAGGGACGAGCCCCGCCACATAAAGCTTCATTCTAAGGCTACCCTAGCACGACCGAAGGGTGGCTCATTCCGATCGTGACTCTGGGCGCCTATACCTTGTGTGAAGAAAAAAAAAGGCGATGTGCGTAATCTATATAGGAGTATAACCGTGACTTTTAATTAGAGTTGGGAGCGTGGTTTCTATAGGATTAAGACCGATGGATATAAATATCAAAACCACCCCCAATCAGGTGGCTGAGGTGTGCCTAATATTCGACTCATTTCGCTTATTTCTACATTAAAACCATTTTATGATTCATATACATTAGAGGAAGGTAATATCTATATAACCAATTAGAGAGAGTCGTGATGCAAAGGCATTGGTTGCCAACCGCCCACAGCACCCCCTAAAACAAGAGGGGCCATGAGGGCTGTAAGGCTCGAAGCACTTGTACTACGGCTCCGAGATGACCGGTTGTCCCATCCTATGCCACCTGGGTGGAGATTCGAGGACGGACGCTGTGAAGGTAGAGGGAGCTGACGAACGGCTCGCTTGCGTCGGCGTACAAAATTGAGTTGATTGAGGCGTCCACCACCACGCACGCGCCTAATCATGGCCAAGTCACCAATAGACTGTTCTATGCCAGGCATCCACTGGTAGTCGAACGGGTTGATGTCGCTAACATTGTCAGTGCTATCACGCTCTCGCAGGAGGCTGCTGGTGCTACGTTCATCGTCATCCTGAGATTTTCGAGGCGGTGACTTACCCTGTACTCTGTACCAGCACCATATAATTCCAGCCTGAATGCGTTCCAGTAGCCACGTAACAGGGATAAATAGCCAACCGACACCAGCGGTGATCTTGTCCAGGCAATCTAACACAAAGAGCGTAGCACGTCTGGGGAATATGGCCATAACCCAACTGTCTGGTACAAGCCGAATGAGCATTCCCATAGGAATCGATGCAACACCGCAGATAATGGCAGTGGCCCACATTGCCGCAGTATTGCGGCGAATTGAAAAGGCTGCACCACCAACAAACATAATAAGAACTTGGAATCCACCAATTGCGGCCACTACCAAGGGGAAGAAGTAGTTACGAGTGATCCCCACTAGAAGGTTCTGGCCATTGTCTAGACGACGATTCACAAACATGTTAAAGAACTGCATCCACACAAAGGCATTAAACACCATCGAACTCAGCCGAGTTTGGTCCCGTGAGTCGAAGTTGTGGCCATAGTACCCAAACAATCGAGAGCCAGCGAAATGGAGAACAAATGTAACGCCCAACTGGAATAATGCCTGCCCGAAAATCATTTTCCACATCGTGACAGTTATTAAAGACTTTTTGCGATTATCAGGTGGTCGGTCAAGCACCTCATCAGTAGGCGCATCGGTGGCTAAGGCGAGTGCCGCCAGAGTATCCATGATTAAATTGACCCAAAGCAGCTGAACAGCTGTCAATACTGACGTGTTGGTCCCAGATGCTACCGCAGAAACGAAGGTTAAAAGGACAGCCGTGACATTAACTGTAAGTTGGAATTGGAGGAACTTCTTGACAGCATCATTAACCGTACGACCCCACTTCATGGCATTCACGATACTGGAAAAATTATCATCCATGATGATGATATCAGATGCTTCTTTAGCAACTTCAGTACCAGACATACCCATAGAAAAGCCCACATCTGCCAGTCGAAGAGCGGGGGCATCGTTGGTTCCATCGCCCGTTACTGCTACAGTCTCGCCCTGGGCCTTGAGGAACTCAACTAGGCGTCGTTTGTCTTGAGGCGAGCTACGAGCCAGGACACGAAGTCGTGGGACAATGTCAAACATATCAGAGTCTGTGAGTGTGCGGAATTTCGGTCCCTCCATAACAATAGCATCCGGATCTTCAGCATCCAAGATTGCGGCATTGACGGCAATGGCACGAGCAGTCCGCATATTATCACCAGTGACCATGCGTACTACCACTCCAGCACGTCGGCACTGTTCTACAGCATGTTTCACGCCGGGCCGCAGTGGGTCTTGAATGCCAAAAAGTCCCAAGAAGGTAAGTCCAGAAATGTCCACCTCGTCAGGAGATATTTCAGCCACATTCCTATCCGTGTCAAAATCCTTGTAGGCAACAGCAATGGGTCGCAATGCATCATTTGCATATTGATCAATTTGGCTATCCAGAAACTGCTGGTGTTTTTCAAGTTTCTGAGGCTGTTCTTCTGACCCCATATAAAGGTGGGTTGTGCTATCCAGCAGGATTTCAGCGGCACCTTTCACAAGCACTCTGTATCCAGAATTATGTTTGATGATAGTAGCCATGTATTTCCTACCAGAATCGAATGGCAAAACATACTCAATAGTTCGTGATTCGCGGTAGTGCTTGAGAGTCCCAGGCTGTAAGTCTAGATGATTCCTGGCAAAGCCCAGAAGCGCCGTTTCCGTCTTTGAACCCACCATATTCATTGGATCCTCATAGTCCTCATAAACACTAGAGTTCACAGCAATGGAGTCCATGAGAAGCTGCTTACTTTGGGCAAAGCTGGGAGGAATTCTCCCGTCATTCTCAGATCCCGCTTGTGGTACAGCATCCAAGTTCTCTTCATCTCCAGAAGATTCATTAGTAGCATCTGGTTCGTTTGCCTTTGGTTGGTAGTTCTTGTGAGTATCCCGCCAGGTATCAGTACCTAATGTAGCGGCAACAACTGTCATTTTGTTCTGGGTCAAAGTACCTGTTTTGTCCGAGCATACCGTGGTAGCACCTCCCATAGTTTCGCATGACTTGAGAACACGTACAAGACAGTTATCCTTGACCATGCGTGTTGTAGCAAAGGCCAGCGCAAGAGTTACAGCTAGAGGCAAGCCCTCAGGAACAGCCACCACCACAATAGTGACGGAAACGATAAAAATATCCATGAACCTATTTCCCTTCGTCGAAGAAGGCAGATCTTTGAGATTTCCTCCGGTGATCTCCACCAGAAAGCGGATGAAAAGCACAATAAATAGGATGAGGGCCGACCACACACCAAAGTGAGCAATACCATCAGCAATTCGATTCAGCTTTTCCTGGAGTGGCGTTACTTCTTCGCCATCTTGAAGAGACAAAAGAGTACGCCCATACATGGAGTTTTCACCCACTCCGGTAGCAAGATAAAGGCCAGAACCTTGCATGATCCGAGACCCGGAGATAAGAATACAGTCCGTATCTTTCTCCGAAGACGCGGGGGCACGCTTCCCATCGAGGATTTCTACAACCACTGATGCAGCAGTCTTGTGCATGGTATCGGACTCACCTGTCACCGAAGACTCGTCACATTGAATATCGTGGCTCACGAGGACAACGCCATCAACTGGTAGAACATCACCAGGCGCTACTTTGAGAACATCGCCCACTTGAACATCATAAATATTAATTTGCTGCTCTTGGCCATTGCGCACAGCCTCAACTTGACGGTTTTCCTTCTTGCTATTCAATTTGGCGAATTGCCGTTCTTTTTGCCAATCATTCACAGACCCTACTACCGTAACAATCGCTACAGCAACCAGAATTGCTACACCCTCAACCCAGTCTACTTTTGGGACCTTTCGCCCCTCGGGGTCGTATTCTGGGCCTTCACCGAATGTTTCGTACAACCCTAGCGCGAGCGAGATCACGGCAGCAACGATTAGAATGATCAGGACCTTATCATTCAGAGTCATGAGCATAATTTTAAACAAACTCTTTTGTTTCTTCTCCCGAATTTTGTTCTTGCCATACACTTTTTGTCGGGATTCTATCTCAGAGTCGGTCAACTGGGCATCTACAAGCCCTGTTTGAGCGTTGGTAACCAATACTTTCTCAAGTGCTGGTACTCCACCCATTGCAATAAGAACCCAAGCATTCTTAGGATCAACAAATGCCATCAGATGGTCAGGGCTAAGACTGAACGGTGCATTCATATCGGGAGCAACCCCATCCTTGGATGCGTCCTTCAGCAGCTGCCGAGCCTCATCAAGCCTTTGTTGGGCATCAATGATAGTACTTTGCTGTGAATCCATCGTGCTCACAGGGCTGCCTGATGTTCCTCCACTATTATCTTCTGATGAACCACCAAAATCCTGAACTTCAATACGAGGCGGTGGTACCTTGCTTTCACACATGGAGGTGATTGTTCAATATCACTCAACCTTCCAAGGGAACGCTTTAGTGATACCCAATGGTGTCGGGCAAATGACAACTTGCGGTATAGTTGATGCCGCAAAAAAGTCTGGTTCGGGCTAAATTGGACAAGAGGCGCTCGTGAATATGAGGAGCGAGGCTGAGGCTTACAAATTGGATCGTAAATGAGGCGTACGCTAAGGCACGATATCATCGAATCAGGCATAACCACTAAGGCCTAAGCATTTCCGATTTTTCTTGGGAACCTCCCCGAGAAATTAGTTCTGGAAATGTTAATACTTAGCTTATAAAACAGTCATTCTCTACTTACTGGCAAGCGCTGCTGTCAGAACTAGATCTTCGGTTTTGATGACGAAAACCTGCCCTTATCTCTCAAACTGCAGCAGTATCGATAATCATCTGGGAACTAATAGCAGTGCCGTACCCCACACAGCCTAAATAATGGGGCTTATATACTGGTCATGTAAATCTGCCCATATACATTTTCAAGGTGCAAACGTTGGAGTAACCTTAGACATCAGAGCGAATTAAACCTCTGTGATTAATTGTTAAGCAAGCGTCGTTGTCTTCAAGATGGATTCTCGCAGGGCACTAATATATTATTACATGGGGCTTAGAATGCAAGTTCAGCCATGAGTGGTAGATGATCACTAGGATGACATTCCCCTTCTCTAGTTCGAGGAATTGAGTTCGGCTCAGGACCCATGTCTGCAGGGGACGGTAACTGCAATATCCTCGTAGTTGTGGCTGCTGGATTTGTGAAAATATAGTCAATTGTTGCTTTAAAGTTATCAGTCCAGTTGGTAAACCGAGGCTCGCCGACTTCATCACAGTTGCCTGGGTCAACCTTTTTCATCCATTTTCCATATACACTCGTCAACAGACCATTGTTGGCTTTCAGTATGGCATATTGCTTCAGAAGCAGGCTCAGCTGTTCTTTGCGATGAGCCACATCACTAAACATTGTAGGATTTCCTACCACGCTTTTGTCATTGCGAGGTTTATCTAGGGTGTCCATACCACCAAAGACTTCTGTTTCTATGCTTTCCTCGAGCATTCGAAGTTGAGCTGCCGGTGCAATACCTTCAGTAGCAAGCAAGTACGCAGGACTGTCTGGAGTGCTGTTAAAATCACCAGTAAGAATAACGGGTTGACCTGTCTCACGTTGCACTTTGTGTGCGGTGCTCATTATTATGAGCAATTGACGAGCTCTCTCATAGTCTGCGTAGGGATGCCAATACAGATGGCATGTGCCCACCCAAATGAAATTGCCGGATGATGTTTGAGCCTGGACCATCAACCCTAAGTTTCCACCGCATACTTGTTGGTCTGGGATTTTGATATTGTCGTAACGACTATTATCGAGATTTATCTCAGTTACGGTCTTAATTAGACGCTTGGACACAATAAGGATTCCATGACCTTTAGAGCCATACTTGGCAAACCGGAAATGTGGATCAGGAGCTATCCAGTGTGCAATCTCGCCAGCACGATTCTCATCAACTTCTTGGAGTACAGCAATATCGGGGTCGTACGCCTCGATTTGGCCTTTAAGGGCGCGACCCCTCTGACTCCATTTGATGGCATTTCCGTTCGTGGGATACATATCACGACGCACTAAGCGCTGTGCCAGCACATTGTAGGTCAAGATTTTGAGTTGGCAGGTAGCATTTGGTGGTACGGAAGTACCTGTAGATAGGAAGCTTTGTAGCACTGGTTCCATGACTGCACACACCGAAGGTGGTCTAGTCAAGTTCTAGTAATAAGCATGTTTAGGGACCATAAAAGAAGCCATAGCTTCGGATAGCAGTGCGTAAGCCTACTCTTCTACCGAGGAATTCATTTTACAGTCATATTTATCAAGATGTATAGTTTTTTTTAAAAAAAAAGATCAAGTTTAAACCTTGACATGCACCAGTCTCTCACATACTTCATTAGCATATTGACATCTACCTCTAGCTAACCATGAGGATTGTGTCATCAAAAACTGCTTGTCCTTAAATGACCACCCAACAGGATATGACCAGTGATCCAAAGGCACAGTTTGTGCAAGCGGCTTTGGATTCTCAAGCCCTCCGATTTGGATCTTTCACCCTGAAGAGTGGTCGTCAAAGCCCTTACTTCTTTAATCTGGGAAGCTTCTGCTCTGGCAAAACACTGTCCCGATTGGCGGAGGCGTATGCTCGTACGATCCTCGCTTCTGGTGTTGAATT
Organism: Wickerhamiella bombiphila; assembly: GCA_030561035.1. Taxonomy (NCBI): domain Eukaryota; kingdom Fungi; phylum Ascomycota; class Dipodascomycetes; order Dipodascales; family Trichomonascaceae; genus Wickerhamiella; species Wickerhamiella bombiphila. The sequence goes on from JAKTWK010000006.1 coordinate 135,014, forward strand.
TGATGTTTTATTTGGTCCCGCATACAAGGGAATTGCCCTCGCAGCACTAACGGTAGCGAAGATTGCGGAGATCGATCCTTCTAAGGGAGATCTTGAGTACGCATACAACCGGAAAGAAGCAAAGGACCATGGTGAGGGTGGATCTCTTGTAGGTGCACCTCTAAAGGGTCGCCGTATACTCATCATCGATGATGTTATCACGGCTGGTACAGCTGCCAATGAAGCGCACGGTTTAATTGTGGAAGCTGGCGGAAAAGTGGCTGGCATTGTCGTTGCAGTCGACCGCGAGGAAAGGCAGACAACAAGCTCGCGCTCAGCTCTTCAAGAATGCTCAATCAAATTTGGCGTGAAGGTATTTTCTATTGTGACCCTTTCAGATATCATCACACTACTCAAAGATACACTAGAACCTTCACAGCTACAAGCCATGGTAACATATAGGCATGACTATGGGGCTATTGCCGAAAATTAGGAATGCGCTTCTATGAACGGGGGAGATAAATAAAACCATGAGCTTCGAATTCCCTAAGCACCAGGCGTAGAGAAATGTCACTCGGGCTCTCACTCTATAACACGCACGAGAGTCCATGCTGCTCCTGCAGCAAATCCGCCTGTAAATACCATACTCAGTCCATTCCATACACATTGGTGGGTCGAGATGTCCGTACCTAGAGACCCAATTGTCTTGAGATAGCCAAATGCAAAGAGCGTTACGATCATTAAAATCACTGATGCAATAAAGCCCGTCTCAACAACATCGGCAAAGAAATAAGGAAGTAGTGGAACAAACCCGCCGAAAAAGTATGACAGACCAATTGTGAGAGCCGATGTAAGCTCGCGGCCTTGGGCAGGCTCCTCAGTCCCATTAACAACATTCACCATGAACTTTGCGTATGTCTTCTCGTTCTTCTGAAGATCTTCCAACATGTTCTTGACAGTAGCTGTACTGAGGTGGTATTCGCTAAGTGAATCATGCACACGGTCAACGAGGCCTACACTGTTGTTGCGGCACTCCGCCAGCTCTTTGTCAATTTGAGTTTGGTAGTATTCAGATTCACTCTTGGCTGCCAGAAACCCACCAAGGCCCATTGAAATTGCCCCAGATACAAGTTCTGCCATACCACCAGTGATAACCAGCTTTGCATTGCCAAGAGAGCTAAGACCAGCAGTCAGAGCGAATGGCACCGTGAGGCCATCAGAAAGGCCAATAATAATGTCACTTACAACACGTGGGTGACTGACACCATCAAATGAAAGCACACTGGTAGAAGAGGCTTCATCTGCATCCGGAGCGTCAGCAGCGTCCGTGGAGCTGTAGCCTCGTCGGTGTGATGGTAGCAAAGGTTTGTTTTCTCCCAAAATCAATCTCTTCAGTGCGACTAGTACCATTTCAACACCTCTAAATGCTGTTCTGGACTGAGTATATTTACTAGTAACCGCCGTCAGACACGGCGGCGACTTTAAACAATTTAAATTCGGCGGTCAGGCGCATAATTTAATAACGTAATCGCACGCCCTGCATATTGGAGAATTAGAATGGGCGTGATTGGCCCATTTTGGTGAGGGTAAGTGATCTAGAGCATGACTGTGCATGTAGACTTTGATTGCTTGGTGCAGGTTCCGCAAGCTAAATCAAATAAGAAATGTAATGCTATGTATTTGTTTAATATATAGTTTCAGGATAATAGCATTGCTCACGATAGCAAACACCGGCGTCCTTTTTCCTATTGGCAGACAAGATTGCTCCGGCGTGGGGCCGCTAGCGGGGTAAATCTAGGCCGCCCCTCAACCTTCCAGAGGATTACTATGCATATCCTTACCCAGAAAGAGTTCTAACGCTTTTAGTCTGAAACCTCCTCCCATTTAGGAAGCTGTTTCACATTTGAATGAAAATAATAATGATGCTATACGTGTGAAATTGCCTCTGTCTACGTTAGTATTTTACGTAGTTTCCATGACAGCAGTATTCTGTACTCAAAAGAGAAGGGGTCGGTTATGCTTTCTCTAATCATTTTTGCTCGTTGTTTTCAGCTCAACCACAGGCAAAAAGTTCCATTTCCATACGTATTCATAGTCCTCTTGACGACCGGTTAGCCACAATCGATTGTATTCCAAATATACCATGTAGCAGTACACCCCTAGCCCGGTTAACAGATGCCACCAGCCATGACCTTCAATGAGCATTCCATACGGTAAACCGACATAACGTCGTAGCCCGATCCATGTTGTGCAAAGATGAATATCTGCATTCCATATCCCCCACCCTAGTAAGAATTCAGAGACACCAAGCCAAAGCGTCCAGTTCAAGTGACTACGGGCTTCGGGATCCTTGATATATTTGCGAGTTTGCATTACACTCTTGGCAATTATAACAACATTCAGGGCACCATAAGCTGTTTGGTGTAATGTTGGGTCCTTCATCCGCAAGTAGACAGCAGTAATGGTGGCGGCACCAACAACGATAGTAGCAGCTATAGTACGGCTTTGGGCCTTTGTAGATTTGGCTGAGAAGACACTCCAGCATGGAATGCATGTTGCATAAATCATTGGCAGCTCATCCAATAACTGATATTCATACTGCAGTGTCATGTGGAAAAGCCAGCTTCCGATTCCGACAATAATGAACCCGATGGCACAAAACAGAAATCGCATTTCATATTGATAGCGTACAACATTCATGAGAGCATAACCGGCCAGCAATATAAAGGCTGCGTTAGTAGTCGTGTTCACAAATTCGGCGATGTAATGAGAGACTACATAGTTCTCTTCGCACCAATCAATGGTTGCGGTAGGTACACCCCAAAATCCTTCCAGAGGTGGAGCCCGATATTCGGTACCTCCAAATAATACCATATCTCCTCGTTCTTAGTATCAATCGCACCTGACCTCTTCAATTTTCCAGAGACTAGACTCTAGAGGGTTTACTGGTTGGAGTCGGTGTGCTGCTGTTAGTGGTGACAAACGATTCTGAAGGTGGGGGATTGCCGACATCCGTTGCTGACCGTGCGCTTCTACTGCACCCGAAAACCAATCTGCATAGTAAACACTGGGCCTTGTTTTTACCTTTGGTCAATTGTACTTTTGTGGCCTTCAATGTCTACATCTTCGTAAGTATATACAATCACTAAGTTGTACAATACGATTCTCGCAGGTGACATATCTGTGAGAGTTTCGTGACACTGATCTTACCGGTATGACATAAGTCAAGACCCTAGACCTGCTCCAACTCTGGAATGGTGTGCATTTAGCCGATGTCTTATCTGACAGGCATATACGCATAACTCGAGTGAAATTACCCGGCTTGCATCCTCGTGCTGACATGAGCGGGCACGTAAACATCTGACGCCAGTGAATCTCCTGCATTCTGTAAACATCTCATTGCAATGAGAGAAATTGTAAGTACTGGTTTGATACACGCGTCAAACCTTCCAGATATGAACTGATGATCAGAAAATGTCCAGAAAACTAACATATAAGATCCACATTTCTGCCGGTCAGTGCGGTAACCAGATTGGTACTTCCTTCTGGCAAACTATCAGCGAAGAGCATGGTATCGACACTTTTGGACGCCACGTGGGTAAGAATGATATCAGTAAAGAGAAACTGGATGTTTACTACCAAGAAACAGGAAACCGTTACGTGCCGCGATCCGTTCAGGTAGACCTGGAACCAGGAACGATGGATAACATTCGTTCGGGCCCTCTGGGCAACTTATTCCGTCCTGACAACTTTGTTAATGCCTTGAGTAGTGCTGGCAATAACTGGGCTAAGGGCTACTATACTGAAGGTGCTGAGGTCGTGGAGCAAGTTATGGATGTTATTCGCCGAGAAGCCGAAGCTTGCGAAAGTCTACAAGGATTCCAGATGACCCACTCGTTAGGTGGCGGTACCGGTTCTGGTCTCGGTACACTTTTGGTTTCACGTCTCAAGGATGATTATCCCGATCGCATCGTAGCGACTTACTCCGTGGCACCATCAAGTGACTCTGACACAGTCGTTGAGCCTTACAATGCAGTTCTGGCTCTGAACCAACTGGTGGAAAACGCCGATGAAACGTTCTGTCTCGATAACCATGCATTGTACTCGATTTTCCAGAATACGCTCAAGATTGCCCACCCCAAGTATGACGACTTGAATCAGCTTGTGGCATCTGTTATGAGCGGTGTAACTACGAGCCTGCGTTATCCAAGCCAGCTCAACAGTGATCTCCGCAAACTGGCTGTCAACCTGATTCCATTCAGTCGCTTGCATTTCTTCACTGTTGGATATGCACCGCTTATGGCGGCTGGTTCCAGAACGTTTAGTTCGTTGACAGTACCGGAGCTCACGTCACAGCTCTTTGATGGGCGTAATGTTATGGCTGGTGCCGATCCACGAAATGGCAAGTATATGAGTTGTGCTGCATTTTTCCGTGGCAAAGTCTCTATCAAGGAGGTTGAAGACCAGATGGCGCTTGTTCGGAGTCGGAATTCAGATATGTTTGTGGACTGGATTGAAGACAGTGTTCAAACTTCAATTTGCTCAGTGCCTCCTAAGAATTTGAGTATGTCTGCTACTTTTGTTGCAAACTCCACAGCGGTCCAAGATATGTTTGAACGGGTGCACTCTCAGTTCAACAAGATGTTCAAGCGCCGTGCTTTCCTTCATTGGTACTGTTCTGAGGGTGTTGATGAGCTTGAGTTTAACGAAGCTGAAAGCAATATCAGAGACTTAATCACTGAGTATCGTGAACACCAGGATGGTTCTGTTCGTGGTCCGTCTGAAGAAGCCGAAGACTTTGTTGATGAAGATGACGTTCTCGAAAGCGATCAATACGCACAAGAGGCCATGTAACTCTGATCAGTATTAATTTGGCCTAGTAATACCCCCTGTTCGATTTATTTTTTAGCCTATAATATAATTGCCTCCTGTAAAGTTCTAAACCTGTGATTTTCTTTTTTGAGCAGATTTCGAACCTTGGTTAAGCACGCGACATATTACAACTTCAATGCCTTGGGTCATTAAAAATTCCATCCAGAGTCGCTGCGAATCGCTGATTTTATCATTTTCAGACTTTACTTCCACAATTTTGAGGCTCCCAGAACTGACATTCCATAGCATCAGATCTGGGAATCCGGAACTGTACATGGCATAGTCGGTGGTAAGCCGCGAAATAACAGGTTTCAATGCAGATCCAAAACATCGAATTACATTAAGTATGGATTGTTCTTCGATGTCCCAGTTTACTCCTCTAAGTAATGGGGTATCCTGTACAAGTAGGTTGTAATGGTGCTCGACAGTAGCTACTGTAGCATCAGAATCGTTGAATCTTTCCAATATCTCCTCTTTCTTGCTATCCAAAACCTTCTGTAAGGCAATTGGTGCTGACTGGAAGCGACATCTCAATGAGTGCGGATCGTCAAATAAAATATCATAAGTAGCAAGCCAGAATATAGTGCTCAGCATGGAGTTTTCATAATGCCCACCACTCCAACCATCACCAATATAATGGTCTAGAGCCGTTTCCTCCACAGATTTTACCAATGCATCTCTAGCACCCCACTGAGTTTTGGTGGATTTTCCTACTGTGTTGGTGCGAAGAATCCCCTCGACAACATCTACTTTCACTTCCTCTGGTGTTTGAACAGTGAATGGTGTTGATATGGGTGATATATTCCCCCCGGAAGCTTTTATCTTCTGTCCCAACTTAGAAGCTTTGCGGCCGAGATCAATAGCGTCGATCTCGTTGACCTCAGCTATAGCATCCAAATAGGTATTTAGAGCACGGTTTAAGAATACCGTCTCAACCTTTGTATTTGTTTCAACATGGAATCTTAACTCCAATAATAATTTGCGTATAAGAAGCACACCTCGTTTGGAAATATGGCTTGATTGTCCCAAATACATTTGGATCCAGTTGTATTCCTCTTGGAACCGATGTGCTTTGCCGAGAAGCCGTGAAACGAGGTATATAGCTCGTCCCCAAACATATTTAGAGGAATAACTCCCTCCATACTCTGAAGAAGAACTAGATAGATATCCCTGTTTAACCTGATCGCACACAGAATCGCTTGTCAGTGTTGACATCGTTTCGATCGGGTCACATATCAGCCGAGCCGTGAAATAATCTTCAAATTGATTGGAACTTGAGAAAAGAGACTGGTCTCTCTTTTGCGGTATATAATTGTACTTCAAAAATTTGACCAAGCCCATGTTCGCGCGCACGATCACATCAGAAGTTATATTTGCAGGAACCAGAAACATAAACTCGAGCTTCTGGAGGTAGACATAATTGGTATCACCCAGTTTGTAACATGAAGATGTATGCTGAAGCAATTTTGCAGTGAGTTTGGACTTCAGTGTGACTGAGGTCGCGAAGAAAGTCCTCCGGTTCGCCATTGTCGTCAAAGCACACACTAGATCCTTACGATTCAACCCTGTACGCTTTATCTTAAAATAATCAGCAGTACCTTGCAGTTCTTCTAAAGACGATACGGCCAATATATCCTCAAAACTGGGTTTATCGAGTAGCCAGCCATGGGAGACGAGTTCAGGTAGCACAACTGCTAGGCTTTCTGGTGGCAAATAATTAATAAATTCATTGTATCTGACCCATTTATGTGTCCTGAAATACAGTCTCGTAACGATATACCTAGCCTCCAAACTCAAAGACATGTAGCTTCCAGTTAACACAGGGTCCAGAAGAGCATGGTCAAGCTCTTCGAGCATTTCATCAAAAACTCTAACATATGCATCATCTTCCGTGATAGCCCAGTATTTCTTTGCACTCATCTGGTTAGGCTCCACTCCCTCTGTGGCGACATAGGCCGGACTTGCCGATCAGCTCATAGTTACGCATACCATCCTTTACGATGAGGCTTGTATGATAAGAGAAATATATCCTTTTCACACCATGTTACATTATATTTAGTCTACTTAGCGAACCTCTTCCTTGCATAGTAAAGGGGTATTCCAAGCAAAATGATGCCTCCTATCGCAATGGCAGTCATTGGTCGCTTAATGAAAGTTACACCAATAAGAAATGTTGCAACTCCAGAAAACACCAATGGTGTCACTAACCACGCCCGGTAAGGTCTTCGAAGCTGTGGTTCTTTTACTCTTAATACCAAAAGTCCTATGACTGCTGCTAGGTAAAAGATGTACCCAGCAGCGCCATACATTTCCACCAGTATTAAGAACTCCCCGCTAAGAGCATATACACAGGTCAAGGTAGCTTGAAGTAATAATGCAGCTATAGGTGTACGGAAGCGAACAGAGTCCCTCCCTAGAAATTGGCCTGGTATCAGCTTTTCCTGAGCAGCCGACTGCACTAAACGGGCACTAGAGAACGTAGTAGCATTGAGTGCTCCAGCACACGAAAGGGCAACACTAATTTCAACCATAACTTCCAAAAATTTTCCGCTAATGGTATCGGCACCGAATGCACGCTGCATCATTGTGACGCACACACTTGTTGAAGCGTCAATTTCCCAAGAACTCAGCACAGCAAAGTATGCAGAGTTCGCCAACAGATACATTATAATTACTACCGGCATGGCCGTATTCAGTACTCGTGGCAGATCCCGCTGAGCATTCCGCATGTCCGCGCTCACAAAGTTCAAATTATCCCATCCATCATATGCCCACAAAGCACCATAGAGGCCAAGTGACATCTGGGACCAGTGTGTATCCTGCCAAAATCCTGTTTCTCTCATTGGAGAGCTCTTAGAAAAAAGTCCTTTAATGCCAACAAGTATGATGAGACCGATCAGCGTAAACTTGATGGCCAGAAATATAGTACCAACTTTGGCCCCAATATTTGTACTGATACAGTTAGCTGAAGTGATACCAATGATCAGCCCTATTGCCAGAATTCGACTCACAATCGTATCTGTAACTGAAGCAGCCTTGCCAATATATTCTCCAAAAATGATAGCAATAATCGCTGCACTCCCAGGCTTGAGTACGAGGATACAAGTCCAAGTATAAATGCATGATGGTAATTCTCCAAAAGTATAATTCAAATATGCTTGAGTGCCGCCGTTTTGCGGAATAGCTGAGCCAAGCTCTGCATAACTTTCAGCGCCTGTCCATGCGAGTAGTCCTCCAACCACCCATAAAATTAGAGATGCGCCTATGGATCCCGCATGTTTGTGTACTTGATTAGGGCTCGCAAAAATCCCTGAGCCGATTTGGAGGCCTATTACGAGGCCCAGCCCATGTAGAAATGTGAGGCCCCTCCGAGAAGACGATAATGGGGGCAATGATTCTAAGTCCTCAAGTTTGATAGAATCACTGTCATTATTAATGTTATCGAGCTCGAAGCTATCGGGATTAACTTCGTCATGATGATGTGTAGAATTCATGTGGAGTACCTGGTATCGCGATGCGTATGCATATGTGCGTAATCTCAAGCATTGGCATGTTGATATTATGACTATATTCACGTGTACGAACAGCTGCTGAATTCAAGACAACGTACTTAGTATATTCCACCTTAATGAGTCTAGATGATACTCATATGGCTTGGAGGAAGTAGAAATCCGTTATCAAGAACTTTCAGCTTAGAATACATATTTCTGGGTCTTCTCATCGAGTACAAGAACCAGACCACGTACGCGGTGCCTGCTGTATCCGTAGTACTAACTATATATATATATATATATATATCAGTTTTATGGATCACTACTATCTCTGCTGGTCATTCGTAATTATGCAGATCACACCAATTTCCTCCTTACCACCGCCGCCCATGGTTACAAACTGACCTTGTCAAGCCCATCCCTGATTGTAGCTTCATGAACTACACAGAGTTCCGTAAGGGCCGACAGGCCCCTACTGTCGCAGTGTCCGTGAATCATCGGGCGCTGATTACCAGGGCTTTAACAAAATACCCCGTGGACTACGCACTGTACCGTGAACTGCTACAAAACAGCGCTGACGCACGAGCGAGTAGCGCTACTATCACGTTCCACCCTGTGGATGCAGGAGAACTTACTGAGATCCGAGCTAAGAATATCAAGGCGATTCACAATATCCCTGTTAATTGCATGACATTTGCCAACAACGGTTCAGATTTTGCCGTCGAAGACTGGAATCGCTTGCGTGAGATTGCTAGCGGAAATCCTAATGAGACTAAGATAGGAGCTTTTGGTGTTGGATTCTACTCAGTTTTTGAGCTGTCGGATGAGCCACTGGTACATTCTGGTCACGCAATTATGACGTTTGGGTACGCAGGTGATCAGCTTCAATATGCATTCTCGTCAGGCCCTGAACAGCACAAGTATCAAAAGGGTACCCTCATTGACTTACCATATCGCAATGAAGCCCTCTGTCCAGATATGGTGAAATTCACAGCCTTCTTGGTACAGAGTTTCATGTTGGTACCTCTCGATAGTATAGTGTTGAAATTGGGTGACATGGAGTTGCTATCGTTAGAGAAGGTCACGAGTCCTCAGCATCCATTGGTATTACCCAAGTCTCTATCTGATTCACTTTCTCGAAAGTCACCTGCCAAAATACTAGAACTGGCACATATGAATACCTCTGCATTCCAGGTTGTGATTCGGTATCTGAATGCAACCCAAATGCAACCACTCTCGAAGCAGTCCTGGTTTGGAATTGGAAAGTCATTAGTCCATTCCCTTGTAACACAAAGTGATGACCCTGCGGACACGACGCAAATTGTATGCTTTTTGCGACGCGTTGATGTACTTGCTAATGTTAGTGTCTCGTCCTCTTTTCGCCAAAAGATGGTAGACACTGTATTGAAGCCACCACCAAAGCAGGCTATAATGTCCCTACTAATCCACTCTCGTTCAGAACATGAGCTCAGTGAGGGCATTAAGCCCCCATTGAGCAGTTACATTTTCCCCGAGGAGATAAGCGATGCTAAGATATTTGTAGGTTTTCCAACCAAACAGAGTACCTCACTCAAGTCACACTTGGCCCTTAACCAGCTTATTCCCACCATGGAGCGTACAGTAATTGACATGTCTAACGAATTTGTCAAAGAGTGGAACTGCCAGATGCTCTATATGGCTGGTATGATGGCCCGCTGTGTTTATGAAGTTGAACTGGCTACTGCTAAAACCAAAGAAGATGCACAGTATACCCTCGGTCGTTTTCAGTTTGGCGAATCAGCACCAGACCCACTAATTGGAAAGTGGGTCGCGGCAGGTTTTTGGCGGTGTTCAAAAGTTGTCCAAGTGCCATCTTCTCAAGGAATCCGGCCATCCTCTGAAGTTAGATTTGCCGGGGATTCTGCCAAGCTTCTGCGGAAGGTACCTATAGTAATGGAGCTCAATGCGGAGAGTACGCCTTTCTGGCAACACTTGCGGGAATTGGGATACATCAAAGATATTTCCATCGATGAAATTGTTGAGGATATAGCACATTCGCCTCTAAATGCAAGTCAATTCAAAGCGGTGGTTCAGTGGATGCTACGAAGATGGTCGGGCCTTTCTTTGAGCCAGCGTGATGCTTTGCGACAAGCGACTATCGTGAGCCATGGTGATGAACTTTATTGTGTTGAAAATATTGCCTATTACCATGATCGTCATATTCTTTCGGATGATCATGTTGCTGCTACATTACCATATGGTGGCAAATGTCTTCCTGCCGAATTAGTGACCAGTCTACCCTCCAACGAACTTACGGAAAAATTAGGATGGCAGCCGTTACGACTGGGTTCATGGGTGTCTCACTTGGTATCCAACAGAGCAAATGAATTAATGGTGAATCACCGTATGGCTGTCGAAACACTAGCCGTTATAAGCAGAACATGGCCCACACTGAACACAAACACAAGACACCGCATAGCGGAGAAAGTCGCTACTCTGACTTTCATCCCTACACAACTCGGTATGAAGCTGCCTAGAGAGGCATATATCAAAGAGATTCCACTATTTCCGCATCTGCCAGTGGTGTCCGATGAAGTTATGGCATCTAAAGATTGCTTGAGAGACTTGGGACTACGAGAATCAGTCGACATGGCATTTATACTGAATGCATTACATCACCCCTCCGAAAAGGGATTTAAATGGACAACAAGTGATCTTACAGATTATCTTGCAGAGAACTCGCCTTCCCTCAAAGCTTCTGATTGGCAGGTTTTGAAAGAAGGGGCATTCTTTGAGAAAGAGAATTCAACTGGTTCCACATTAAGCCGAGCTTCGGAATTATATGGACCTGATGAAAGCTTGCGATCTTTGGGATTCCCCATATTGGCATATCCTCGTTGGAACTCTCAGTCTAAGCAAGCGGCTCTACTTTATGAACTCGGACTTCACCGCTATCCAAGCGTTCATGACCTTTTCAACAAATCTCATGATAGACCGGAGATGGTAAAGTTAACTATCAAATACTATCTGAAGCATTTTGATGAAGCACGATATTCAGCATCGATTCTGGCGCGACTGCCATTAAATATCATCCCCACCACGTCTGGGAAGCTTGTACGACCTGCAGAATGTTTTGTGGACGAAGAGTTGCAATATTTTGGGTTTGAAGTGATTGATCGTAAATTTGAGCCATACGCTAAGCGCCTGGGAATCCAACAACGGCCTGCCATTCAAGTTCTCATTTCGCGTATGCTTAGATCACCTCCTGAAACTATGGATGCTGCTAACCCTCTCTTCGGATATTTGTCGAAAAGAGTAGACGAGTTAAAAGATGATGATCTGGCAAAGTGTGCATCCGCGAAGTTCATTCCTGTGGTTAAAGGACAATGGGAGGCACCCTCTAATGTGTTCTTACCAGGGTCCGGGTCAGATAATAATGGCAATCTTCGAGAACTCTTCATCACGATTCATCCCCAGAGATTATCCATACCATTCTTGACTCAAGTGGGTGTTGTTGCTGAGCCTTCACTATCCCAAATTGCTGCAAAAACAGTTAAACAACCAGCAGAGGTTTTGAGACTTGTGGGTGCAGCGACCAAGTATGAGATGCTTCTAGGTCGATTTGAAGCAAACTGGGATAATATTGGGCGGAATTCTGGACTGGTAGGAGCGATGAAAAGGTCACCGTTCCTGCTAGGTATTCGTTATTCACGCCACACTTCAGAAAGTGAAGCTGAAGATGACAATGACTTGAGCGAGGGCCAGGTGTCGTTACACAGGCCAGATGAGTTAGCTATCGTTGACGATGTGATCATATTCAGCCAATTCAAAGATAAAATCGTGACTGTGCCCCAGGATGCGCTGTTAGAATCTTTTTACAGAAGATTGGGCACCCGTAACTTGTCTCAGCTCCTTGTTGAAAAGGTGACAATTGGATCCATCGTTACAAACGAGTCCGAGCGTCAGAATTTGGAACAAAGGATCAGAGAACGACTTCGGCTATTCCTTGAAACCACATCCAAGAAACGCAAATATGGTTCTATCAAAGATATGGTAGGAAAGGTGCGCGTTGAGCTGGTCCGGAGTATTGAGATAATACGGCAACTCCCACCAGCAGCACGTGTACATGTAACCAGCTCCGCCCATTCTTCCCCTCAGGACCCATGTCTACTCTTAGTGGTGGCCGGAGGTCACCATGACTGGCTCGATATCAGTAGGGCGCTTGTAAAGGTTGTGCTTGAAAGACCCGATCCAGAGTCGGTAATTGTGCTTGAGATGCACTTGAGCTCAAACTTATCTTCTCTACAAAAGAAAGGTTACAATGTGTCACGGCTTCGTAAAAAGAATATCAACGTTGATGCGCTGAAATTCCAGCCAACTCCATCAGAAGTCCCAGAATCACCCTTGGTCTCGGGGCAAAAGCCGCAAACCGGTAACTCTCAACAATCTACTATTCAACAGCCTGCTCCTCAGAAGCCTATATCTCGGCCTAATCCTTTTCTACCACAGCCACCAGACTCATCTGCTGTCTTCAAGCCGTCAACTAAGGTTGAAGATCCATCAGCACCACCTCCTCAACCTAAGCCTCAATCGGCTATAAGGCAGTCTTCTGGAAGTGGAGGTGGATTCCTTTCTAAACTTGGGTTCAAAAGTCGGAGCTCCAGTAATAGGCCTCAGAATATCCGATCAGGAATGACTGCTTCGTCGAATTCTCAGCCTATAAGATCAATGCCTGAACAGGTTCAACAACCTCCTCAAGATGGGCAGCCACAGCTTGATCCAGCTAGCAGCCTTCAAACGGGAATTTCAAGCACGCGTTCTTTCAATGAGGCGCGATTGCGTGCCCCTCAGAATGTAGACCCACCCATCCCGGAGCAATTACCGGGCTGTACAACTCCCAAGGTACACGACCTGCAGCTCTGGGGAACGTTACCAGGTGGAATTGGTATTACCTTATACACGAATGGCAGTACCGCGTTCCCTGCTTCTTTGCACAATGTTGCAGCGAATTTCGAGCCGGTTCTTGTTCAATTGAGTACGGTATTTGGTGTTGATGTTGCAACTATAGCAATGTACTTTGATCCGGATACCTCCAGCGTAGCTTTTAATTACAATGGAAGCCTATTTTTCAACGTGGCAGTGTTCAATGCTTTATCTCACCCTGCACCGCGTGCTATGGACTACTGGTTCCCCGTCATGGCTCACGAGCTGGCACACAATCTGGTGTCGGCACATAACGCCATGCATTCTTTCTATACAGAAAGTTATATCCAGCACTTTTTACCACGGTATAGAGATCTAGTTTAATGAGAATCCGTACTTAATATGCCAGCAAAAAACTTGGACACTACCTTTTTTATCGCTTATACATATCTCTCTTCTAAGGCAAAAATTTACCGTCTAGGCTTTTCAAAGAGAAAGCGATAATGGGCAAAAGTAGCAAGGACAAGCGTGACAAGTATTATCGTAAAGCCAAGGAAGAAGGATGGCGTGCAAGATCAGCATTCAAGCTTCTCCAGCTCGATGAAGAATTCCACTTTCTTGACAATTTCAATTATGTGGTCGATTTGTGCGCTGCGCCTGGATCGTGGAGTCAGGTATTGAGCCGAAAAACGGAGGGCCGTGACCGCCAAATAGTCGCAGTTGATATTCAACCCATGGCACCCTTGAATGGAGTCAAGGCATTACAGGCAGATATCACACACCCTAATACTGTCAAGCAGATACTGGATGAGTTCAGGGGCCACAAGGCCGATCTTGTTGTGAGCGATGGTGCGCCAGATGTAACAGGGTTGCATGACTTAGATGAATATGTACAGGCCCAACTGGTTTACTCTGCCCTTCAGCTGGCCACGGCTGTGCTACGAGAAAATGGGACATTTATTGCCAAGATCTTTCGCGGTAGAGATATTGATTTGATGTATGCGCAGCTTGGCCGACTCTTTGAGCGTGTCACCTGTGCAAAACCGAGGTCATCTCGAGGATCTTCATTGGAGAGTTTCATTGTATGCCAGGGGTACACCCCGCGTCCAGGATGGGATCCTCTAGCAATTCTAAAATCAGGGGTGTCTACCAAGGAGTATTTCGAAGAACTAGGGTTAGATCGAAAACTCGGAAATGAGCTTCGTCCTTCTTTCACTGAAGAGCGTGTCGTGGCCCCTTTTTTGGCATGTGGCGACCTTAGTGCCTACGATTCGGATGCCACATACCATGACATAGTAGGTCCGTCACTAGATCCTGTGCGACCTCCTACAGCACCGCCATATAAGCAGGCGTTAGAACTTAAACGCCAGGGACTACTTGAAAAGCGATAAACGAGCATAATAAAAGCACTGTGCGCTAAAGCACAAACCTACATTGGATTTCATTTATGCACCTAGGACTCTTAGTTGTTCTCCGTCGGCTTCATAGCGGGGAAAAGAAGCACCTCCTTAATAGTGTTAGAGTCGGTCAAGAACATAGTCAAACGATCAATACCAGAGCCCCAACCAGCTGTGGGAGGCAGGCCATAATCAAGGGCAGTACAGAAGTTCTCATCAATTACCTGCGCTTCATCATCGCCAGCATCCTTCTGCAGAGCCTGCTCTTCGAATCGCTTACGCTGCTCGAAAGGATCGTTAAGCTCGGTATATGCGTTCACAATCTCCTTAGTGCCCACGAACACCTCGAACCGCTCGCACAATCCAGGATCGCGGCGATCATACTTGGCAAGAGGCGACATCATCATAGGGTGGCCGAACACGAACGTGGGGTTGAAGCACGAGTCTTCAATGAACTCGCCAATCAACCGATCAAGCATACGCGAATTAGTCAATGGTGGCGGGCAGTCCAGCTTAATCTTCTGAAGCTGTTCCCGGAGGAATTTGTTGGTCTCCTCGGTGTGCAGCTCCTCGCCTGGAGGGAACTTGACGCCGAGCTTCTCTTCCAGCGTGGGAATGATATCAACACGCTTCCAGGGACGAGAGAAGTCTAAATTATACACCTTGGATGGGTCATGTGGGTCTGGGTGGTACTCGATCTGGTACGAGCCCTTGATTTCCTTGACCATCTCCGAGATCATCTCCTCCGTCATATCCATTAGGTCGTAGACATCAGCATATGCCTGGTAGAATTCACAAGAAGTAAACTCCGGATTGTGGGTCATATCAATTCCTTCATTGCGGAACTGACGACCGATCTCATACACGCGGTCAAGGCCACCCACCACAAGCTCTTTGAGGTAGAGTTCGGGAGCAATGCGCATGAAAAGATCCATGTTCAGTTCGTTGTGGTGGGTCACGAACGGGCGAGCAGTGGCACCACCAGCAATTTGGTTCATCATTGGGGTTTCAACTTCGATGAAGTCACGGTTGTCCAAGTACCGACGCATGAAGCGGATGATCTGGGAACGCACAATGAATTTGTCGCGCACATTACGGTTCATAATCAGATCAAGATAACGCTGGCGGTAACGTGACTCGGTGTCCTTGAAACCAAAGTGCTCTGTGGGAAGCATGTGCAAACAAGGGCTCAGGAGTTCGACATCTTCAATGAATACAGAGAGTTCACCTTCACCGCCACGCTTGGGCGAGGTACGGTATGGATAGCCACGAATGCCAACAATATCACCACGGTGAAGTAGGTCGTGCACAGCATCTAGTTTCTTGTTTTCGTCCACTACTTGGGCAACAGCTTGTACCTGAACACCATCAGCCTGGAGAACATAAAACTTCAGGTTCGCACCAGCCTCACGTTTGGTCAAAACACGACCAGCAATTCCAACCTTGGCCTCCTCAAGACCCTGTCCACGTTCCAAGTGGCTGTACTTGGCAACGAATTGCGGGATCGAGATAGTGACCTGGAACTTGTGTGGATAGGGATTGGGACTGTGCGAGTGACGCAGCTCGTCAATCTGCTTCGAGCGAATAATGTTATATTCGTGAGGATTAACATTATCATCGCGCTTCTTCGATGATGCGCCACCGCCTTGTTCCTGCTTAGTTTGAGCTTTGGCTTCCTTACGCTTGTTGGCCTCACGCATCTTAGTGCGCTTCTTCAACTCGGTCTTGGAGACTTGCTCACCAGTAACCTCGTCCAAGTATAACTTTTGCACTTCGGGAACGTCGTCACTCATCCTCTACTGCTTTTCCTACGATGACTCGGATGTGAAAAAAATAGTAAGCTCACATCAAACAAATTCAAGATGCTCTCTGACTTAGTCATGTTCAAGATAGAGATGAGTAACCAGAGCCAACTTCTCGTTCCCAAGCCCGAAATTTTTCAGGCACCTACTAACGGCAAATGGCGGCTCCTGATGCAGCTACGGTTGAGTCTGTGCTTTTAGAAGCACCTGTGGTATTCCAGATCACCCGTCACTTGCATGATCACTTCCCCATGCCGGCAGGTGGCATTCTTATGGGACCTGACCCTGCTATCGAGGATAGCAGTGCTGATGAACTACACGTAACCGAGTCATTCCCTCTGCCACAGTCTGCAGTGCAAGGTGATGGCTCAAACTTGCGGTCAAAGGATGCTGTGGCATTCCAGCAGCAGATGTCTTCCAAGCTCAAGACGGTAGGTGCGGAGAGCTTTGTTCAGGGCTGGTACCTGTCTAGCTCCTCAGGAGCCATCTATGAACCAGCAGTTTTGGACAATCTTTATGCCCATCAGAAGCAGAATGCAAATGCTGTGCTGCTTGTTCATGATGTTGCGCTTTCGCGTGCATCAGGTGCCTTGGGGCTCCGAGCATTCCGCCTCAGTCCTAAGTATTTGGCTATCAAGGCCAAGAATGAAACCAAGATCACCACTGAGGTATTGGTAGAGCTGGATGTGACTTATGAGGAACTTCTTGAGGAGTTGCCTGTACGTGTACACAATACACACCTTGTGAACTTACTTGCAGCAGCCACTTCTGGTGTGCCTACCAAGTCATATGCGGATCTACGCCTACCGAAACAGAGCTTGATCGAGTCTAACTTTGATCACATCATGGATGCTGTGGATGACTTCAACTATGAACAAAGCAATTACAATTACTATCAACGCCAGTTGGCGCGTGAGAAGCAAAAAATCGCGGCATGGCAGCAACGAAGGCGTAACGAAAACACGGTTCGCGAAGCTGCAAACAAACCGCCTCTGAGTCTCGATGACTGGAAGACGCAATTCAAGCTGCCGGAAGAACCTTCGCGTCTCGATAATCTATTGATTTCGGCCCAGCTTGATGAGCATTGCGGACAAATTGAGGAACTTGGCGCCCTGGCTGGAGCAACCCTCCTGTCAACGCGCAAGTAAACTCGTTCGGTGTTATTTTAGGTCCTTTATAGTCTCCGAAATTAAGCGGCATTATTGTATGATGGTATAGTATTGGGGTCAGGTCCCTCAACGTGTTATTTCTCTAAATCAGCTTACGCACTAGTATCTTCAGCATCAATGGGTGACACTGCCGACCATGTCGGGCTCAAAATCGCTGAAGTTCTCAGTATGGCCTATACGGACAACTCGCTCAATCATTTTCTAAATGTATTAGATGCCAAGAGTCAATCCGGAGAGCTCACACACCGCAATATCCGTACGCTTCTTGAAAAGGAGTACATATCCAAGTCGTATGGTGTGCTTGAGCGATTAGGACCGCTCTACGAGTCATTAACGGTACTCAACGCATGTGTTGATCATGCGACACAACTGGATGAAGAAATGGCAACACTATTGGATGAGGAAGTTGCCAAAACCTCGGACTTCGCTGCAGAAGCAATCGCCTTGGAACGGGAGAAGTCAACAGCGGAAGCTAAAATTCGATCTGTGCGCACTTATAGGGATATATTCCAGTTAAGTGACGAGGATGCACAGATCCTCGGTAGCCTTGCTGGAGGACTCAATGATGCAGAGGATGAACGCCAACGACAACGATTTTTCAGTATTTTCGCCAAAGCGAAGCGCATGTATTCGGAATGTGATGTATTGATGGCCGAATACCCACGTGCTGGAGAGCATGCAATGACAGAACTATCGAAGCACCTAGAAAAGGGCTATACTAAAGTCAAGTGGACGCTAGACCAGCATCTCAAAGGCGATGTTATGGGTCGCAAGCTTCCCCTACGCAAATACATGGCATTATTGGCCGATAGACCAATCATGTTCAAGGCTGTGTTGGATGAACTGTCAAGCACCCGAAGATCTGTATTAACACTTGAGTTCCAACAGCAGCAGGCACACCGCGGATCACGCGCGAACGACGATGGGGCCCTTGGGGCTGTGGCAAGTATAGGTGAGCTCTGTGCATGGGTACATGCTGCCATTGTCAACGAATACGAAAATGTAAGCATGTTAATAGATGCTGAGATTGATGAGCACATACAACTGAACCAGCAGAACGGCGGTGAAGTTGACCTGGCAACCCGCAGCTTGAGCGAACTAATGAACACCACAGATGCGCGAAAGATAATTGTGGAAGCTGTAGACTCCATTACTGGCCCAGCCCTCGAATCACCATTTCGCCAGCGGGTCACTTCACTTGTACTACGACAAACAGATCCTGTAGTCGTGGATGAATTATCCGGAGTATTGCAGTTTTACACCCAGATCTTGGCCAAATATAGCCAAACTACTCTTATGGCCACTTTTTCGGGGTTGAATCAGGTTATTGAACGACAGTTCCAGCATTGCCTTGTTCTTAGATTGGAAGCTGCTAAGAAGATAAAGTCTGAAATGCAAGTACCCGATGATAAGCATCCACCCGAGTTCATGGAGAGTGCAGTATATACTGCTGCTTCCGTGCTTAAGAAGTTTGAGCAAGGTGTCTCAAGAGAGGTTCACGGCTCACACCAAAAAATCCAGGACAGGCTCAGCGCTATTTTGGATCAAAGTATTGGGGAATGTGAGAAAATTGCCAATGGAGACGCCATATATATGTTGAATTGCTTGGATGTCGTAAAAACCCATCTTGCAGGCTATGTGATGGCTGTTGAAAAATTGGAGGGACTAGAAGGAATCATTAATGAAAACATACAGGCGCAAATTCGACACGAACTCGAGTGGATGGAGCAGACTTCAGGCATAGTGGATGTGCGGCAAAAAAATATTAATGGGAAGCAGTTTTCCGAACGGTTTGATGAATTCTTGTCGAATGCTAACTTTGATCTGGCTCAGCATCTTGATAACTTGGCATCACCGAGTATGGTTAATTCGATCACTCAAGGGGCTGCCACTGCTTTCCTCGACTCCTACGCACCAATTGCAGAAGAACTCAAAGCTCCACGCACTGTAGAGGATGTCCGTACCCTTTTACTTTAGTTCATTATTTCCTGTACTTTGTGTCACATCATCGGAGTTATATCTATCATTTTATCATTCCACCATAGCTAGTTCACGTCACTATTTTCATATATGCTGGTGATTTTTGTGGTGTAAGTCAAGTAAATTATATACACATTGTTACTGTCAATAGAGAAGGTCACATCCGCGCCTACTAAAAGAAACCATATTAAAGACAAGTATATCTAAAATTTAGCTCTTGGTACTGAGATCGAATGTATACGTGTGTTTTAGACCATACCAGATAGTGATTATCCTATGGAGTACACCGGCTCTCCGTTATCTGACACGGTCCTGACACGGTGCGGTGACCTAACCCAAGTCAAAAGTATAAGTAGATGGCGCAATCCCCCGTGTGATCACGTCACTTTTCTGCATTAATCACGAAAATCACGTGCCACTTGAGAAATGCATAGTGTATTGGAGACATCTGACCTTAGCCGGAGCAACTACTACACCCTCCAAGGCTCAAAGATTCCAGCGTTCGAAAATGGTAGCCATGTCGAAGAAGATACTGTTCAAACCCCAATGACCCCACCACATGACACAGATGTGAATGTCAATAACTTCAATCGACTGATTGCTGATATCAAGGATATTATGGGCCCATCTTCGGGATTGGACGCGGCAGATGTCGACGTTGCACACTTAATGGAACGCATCAAGACATATGTTTCTGATAAGAAAGAGTGGGGAAAGTATGCATTTGTTGATGAGGCCTACAATTATACACGCAACGGTGTTGACGATATCAATTCTAAGGCAAATTTACTTATATTGGTATGGTCTCCTGGAAAAGGCTCTGCAATTCATGATCACGCCAATGCACACTGCGTGGTCAAAGTATTGTCCGGTACTTTGCGCGAGACTCTCTTTGAAACTCCTCAAGATGGTAGTTCCAATGAACATATGCATGTTCAACAGGTTACAGACTACAAACCAAATGAGGTATCATACATGAGTGATACTTTAGGTCTTCACCGCATGGAAAATCCCGGTACAGAGCCTGTGGTATCTCTGCATCTGTATACCCCGCCTTATGCTGCGAAATTCGGTTGCAATGTATTCGATGAGGATACGGGTGAGAGCCACCATGTATCGATGTCTACACTTTATTCAGATCATGGTGAGATTACTTCTGAGAAGGCCAATACTTGCTAACTTATCCTTATATATATCTCCAGGAAATATTACGGAACTTTGACCTAAATCCTCAATGACAACAACATGAACGAAAGTAACGGAAAAAAATTGAGTAAGTGCACTAAAGCCACACATTCCTAGTCCCATTTGAAGGTTGAGTAGGATTACCGTTGGAACCTACTGCTCCAGGACCTGCGCCGGGATTGGTTCCAGAACCAGGACCAGGACTGGTTCCTGTCACAGCTCCGGGCCCAGATACAGGTATAGGACCAGTACCACCTAAGACAGCTGACTGATTGGTGCGTTGCTGAAATTGCTGTTGATGCTGAGCTGCAAGGGCCCTAACAGCCTGGGATCGAGAATCATTCGTCTGTCGGGGCGACAGATCTGGACCACCTAGCTGATGCAGCGAGGTCGAACCACTATCCTGCTGTTGCTGCTGCTGTTGCTGCTGCTGCTGCTGGTGGTCGTCTTCGGGAGGAGGCAGCCCATGATTTGCCTGGGTAGCCTGGGCGGCTTGGACAGACTGGAAATTAGGTGGCACCTGGCTTAACAGCCAAGCTGGACGGGGCACTGGCCCATCATATTCCGGCATATCGCGCAGCATCGATGTGTCCATCTTGCCCACATAATTCCAATCAAACACATAGTCGTAGTGATAGCCCTGACGTACAAATAGATCGCGCAATATCCGCCGCAAATAAATATAATCGGGTTTGTCGTCGAATCGTAAGCTGCGCGAATAAGTCAAAAAGATCGCAAATTCGCGGGGAAGGCCGGCACATAGCTTATCAATTGTGAGCACTAGTTTGCGTTCCATGATGCGTGAGTACTTCTGGCGTTTCGTCTGTGCCTTGAGGCCTTGCCAGGGTAAAGACCCGCGTACGAAGTAAATAAGAACATATGCCAATGACTCGAAGTCATCACGTCGACTTTGCTCTACGCCCAAGTGTGTGTTAACACTTGCATACCGTGCAGTACCCGTCAGATTTTTGTTTTCGCGATAAGGAATATGCAAATGGGTACGCGCATCTCGATACTTTTTGGCAAGCCCAAAATCAATCACATTGACTTGGTTGCCCTTGCGCTTAACCCCCATCAAGAAATTGTCGGGTTTGATGTCACGGTGGATGAAGCTTCGGGTGTGGATAAACTCGAGGCGGCACACGAGCTGGTCCGCCAAGAGCAACACCGTTTTGTATGAAAACTTTCGCCCACAAAAGTTGAAAAGGTCCTCCAAACTGGGGCCCAATAGGTCAATAACTAGGCAATTGTGGTCACGTTCACGCCCATACCACCGCACGAACGGAATGCCGATGCCGCCACTCAAACATTTGTAGACGCGAGCTTCATATTCGAGCTGAGGGTGCCGTGCCCGCACGGACTCGAGCTTAACCGCGACCTCTTCGCCAGATATGACATTCACCCCGAGGTAGATATCACCAAACGACCCACAACCAATGCGACGGACTAGCCGATACTTTTTGCCGACACGCAGGTCCGGGTCAAGCTGGGATTCCTGCTGTGACAAACTCATTCGCAAGGTCGTGTGACACAGGGCTTACCACGAGCTACACGGTGCTCCACTGTAAGTGAGGAAAAGAGATTGGGATGGCAGTGTCCTTCTGCTCGGCTGCTTGCTTCCGTAAGCGCACCTACTTCGGGATGTGCACAATCCCCTCATGAGGAAAATAAGTGCGTGGCTGAGTTACATAAGCGGGTGAGTGGCACCGACTGGAGTGGTGAAGGAGGGGGGGGACTTTAGCGCCATTAACCGAATTAACAGATATCTAACCAGATCCCATTACCTTCTTCCAGATGGTGGTCTTTGGTCTGGTTGGGAATAAATATGGAATCATAATGGGTGTACTTACGCTTATGATCGGTTCATATAAGTGGGATATGGCGAAAACGGTAATCGCCTGCTTAAAATACCTCCACGTTTAAAATTTAGAAACATTCACCCAAAAGGTCCGGTAGATACGCATATGACTATAATAGTAATGCTAAGATAGTAATTCACTTTTTCCCCCACACTGCCGTTCGTAGTCTTTTTTTAGGCTATTATCAGGTCGATATTAACTAGGATATACCAGTACGGAAGTATTAAGTCTAAAGTGATTAAAATTAAGTTGAGGGATATGGTGTCAACAATTAAAACAGCTTCTTGAGCTTGCTCTTCACCGTCTTCAGAAGGCCGCCCTTGTTCTCCTTGGTCTCCTTAGTCTCCTTAGTATCCTTGGTCTCCTTAGGCTCCTTGGTTTCCTTAGGTTCCTTAGTTTCCTTAGGGTCCTTGCTCTGTCCGCCAGTCGCAGACTCGACCTTCTGCTCCACATCCTTCTTGTTGGTGTCAACCTTGTCGTTGACAGCTTCTTTGCCCTCGTCAATCTTCTTTGTGGCAGGATCGGGCAAATCGTGCTCCTTAGCCACGCTGTCAACCTTGTCACCAGCCTGGTTCTGCACCTCGTCAACCTTCTTCTCAGCGTTCTTGACTTGCTCGCTCATGATAGTTGACTGGGGTAACTATAGATACAGTAGAAACGGTATTAGGTGTACTGGCGTGGTTTAAATACCTGGCGTTGCAGGAAAGGAGCAAACCCTCAGGGTTGGGGCTTTTCGCGTATGCGCAGAAGTACTAGAAACTTATGAGGGGAAAGATCGCTTAAACTATCTCGGAAAATAGGGTTTTGTGACCAGCTTGGGTGCAATAATAAAAGTCCAGTAGCAGGAAATGCTCGTATTATGGGGGAATACTTCTTATCAACATATGATCATTTGGGCTGTGCACACGAACATGACTGCGCCATTTTGACCCGCGTCACGCAAGGACCCAACCGCCTTTAATCTTCGTCACGCATGCGAGCAGGTGACTAAGGCGCCATGTGATCTTTAAGGTTATGCGGGTCTGTTCAGAAATCTATGATGCTTCTTGGATAGATGTATAAGAATATATCAAGAGATCTGAGAAGCGGCATATATTCGGAAAGATCGTGAACTTGAGAATCTCTTGATACCGCGTGATTCACATTCTGCAACATAAATCATGTCTTTCGAAAGGCATAACAGGAATCTTGGCTGTTCATCCAATAACATTTAATTCGCTATGAAAATGGGATTCCTAGATAGTACCGCATCTGCCTGTAAGGCTATTGTGGAGCTGTTCTCGATCTGCTGCCGTTTTGAGGGTGTGGGAAGGTGGCGATAACTACACATTAGGAAGCGGCCTTAGTAATGCATAAGACTAATGGCGACCCAGGAGCCAGCGGGGCTCGAATATTTGCCGGATGGTGAGGCTAGAGCTCACCATAACGGACATCAGAGTGATGAACGGGTACATGAGTGGGTGATGGAGCTCGTTTATGGTCCCAACCGAGAGCAGGCGCTCTTGGAGCTTGGAAAGAAAAGAGAGGAGTACGAGGACCTGGCGTTGATATTGTGGCATTCACATGGCGTCATGACCGTGTTTTTACGAGAGATCATCAGTGTCTACCCGCTACTATCCCCTCCCCATTTGTCAAGCCAGGCATCTAACCGCGTTTGCAACACTCTCGCGCTACTTCAATGTGTCGCAAGTCACAATGCCACGCGCAACGAGTTCTTGAAGGCACATATTCCACTGTTTTTGTATCCGTTTTTGAACACCACTTCCAAGAGTCGTGCATTTGAGTACCTGCGTTTAACCTCACTAGGTGTGATAGGAGCATTGGTGAAAAACGACTCTACCGAGGTAGTGAGCTTCCTACTATCAACGGAAATTATCCCGCTATGCCTACGCATTGTCGAAACTGGGCTCGAACTTTCTAAAACTGTGGCTATATTCATTGTTCAGAAGATCTTGACTGATGACTTGGGGCTACAGTATGTCTGTCAGACGTATGAACGCTTTTACGCCGTTAGTGCTGTACTTGCGAACGTTGTACAGCAGCTCTTGACTGAGCAACCTGCATCGCCCCGCCTACTTAAGCATGTGGTTCGATGCTATCTACGTCTTACTGATGACCCTCGCGCTCGGGAATCGTTGCGGCAAATATTGCCCGAACCGCTCCGAGATGCGACCTTTTCGCACATTCTACGTGGTGATCAGACCACAAAACGTGCCCTGACACAACTCCTGATGAGCTTGAATGCGCCTCCGCCGGCGGAGATTTAATTGCACCTACCATGATTACCTTTAGACTCTTCATCAACAAGCTATTTATAGGCGGACGTTGGGACGCGTGCTTGATTCGATGCTTATTCCCAACTCAGCATAGAATGCCTTTGGGCTAGGACTACGACCCAAAAGGTCTCTGAGAACCTGGTTTTCGTCGCGTGATCCGCCGACTGCTAACACAGTATCACGATAAAACCTACCGATGTGTGGATCTAACGGATTCGCAGCGAATAGTGAGTGCCAGATATCGGCAGCAAAAACAAGGGACCACATGTATCCATAATATCCGGCATCATATCCACCCATAAGATGTGCAAATTTGCAATAACCTGCGTGCTTTTCGGGGCATGGTAAACGTGTAATCTCATAGCGAAGCTTCTGCCACACTTCTAACGGGTCAACTGAAGCAGAGTGAACTTTAAGGTCGAAAAGACCAAAGAAAAGCTGTCTTAAGACGAAAGTTCCGACGTTGGCCCGCTTCGAAGCTACCAAAGCTTGAATTAGAGAGTCTGGTAGCGGCTCTCCGGTTTCATGGTGGCAACTGACTCGACGCAGCTGCTCTGGGTCCCAGATCCAATTCTCCAACAGCTGAGATGGAGTCTCAACAAAGTCTCTCGCTACATTGGTCCCAGCGAAACGAGAGTACGGACTAATGCCAAGAGTCGCATGGATCCCATGACCGAGCTCATGGAAGAACGTAACCACATCCTGGTGCTTCAACAGACCCGATGATGGAAAATTGCATACTAATGCTGAAACTGGATGTTGTCTCTTATTCTCATGATTGAATCCTGGAATCAGTCCGAACTCCGCAAAATGATTATACTTGTTTTCACGTGGGTACATGTCCAAGTATAAATAACCCTTGAACTCTTTCTGCTGCATAATGGCATAACATACAACATCCTCATGCCACCGCTCTTCAGGAGCCAGATCGGTAACTGGGATAAAATCTAGGCCCATCACATCGTGAAACACGCCAAACATCCTCTTTACCACTTCCAAAGCTGGAAAATACTGGGAAATCAATTCCTGATCCACATTGTAACGCTGTTCCAATACCTTATTCTGGCACCACGCTGAATCCCACGCGTATACGGGACCTCCTTTAATTTGTTCGAATTCCTCGAGCTCTTTGGCGGCCACAGCTGAGGCCCCACCTAACAGGTCTTGGAGAAAAGTGCGAACTCTCGATGGGCTTTCTGCCATACAATCTGCGAGTACATACTCAGCATGGTTTTTAAAACCGAGGATTTCGGCGATCTCTTGGCGCAGCTGGAGAGCTTCGCGGAAGAGTGGGTCGTTTTCCGGCACTTGATTCTCCGATCCAAGCCACATTATCTTGCGCGTTGATTCAACGTTGCATTCTTGCAGAATAGGAGAAAGGTCGGGTGCCTTATAGGTGACCTTGAGCTTTCCATCGGCTGTTTTCTCAAGGCGACCGAGTACAGATTCTGATAAGCCACTTAGTTCATCTCTACTGAATGTTTCGTAGGATGTATCATTACCGATGTTGCTGTTGTATTTTATGCACACATCCGAAAGTCTTTTTTCGAGCGTTTCAAGACGCTGTTTTTGAGAGGTGCTGAGACCGAGACCAAGGCCGTTACGATTATAGTCATTGAGCAGCTTTTTCCAATACCGTTGATCCACAGGTTGAGAAAGGAGGTTGCTGTCAGTTTCAGCCAATTTTTTGTATACGTCCTCTCGTTTGAGGGTCTCGATGCCAAAATCCGAGAACAGTTTCTCCGCCTCTTCACTAGCTTGGCGCAACCCCGCATCTTGGGAAACGTACTGATAAAAGCATAGAGTCTGTGCAGGTCCTGTCATTTCACTTTCCATTTCAGCATAACCTTCTACTGCGTTCACTTTGCCACTGGCAATATCGTCGAGGCGGGATCGAGCTTGCGATAGAATGCGACTTGTATCTGCCTTCACCTCCACAGGTCTGGTGTGAAATGTAGGTGGTCGAGGAAGCGTGGCGATCATCCGCGACATTCTCCTTAGGCCTTTGTTGGTCGACCGCATCATTCCGGCAAACGCTCAGAGACAAGGTCCTACAGGTTAGGCTAATTAGGCATCATATGTCTATAATACACATCTACCCCCCTGAGACTGGATCTGAGGGTCTATCCGGCACACGTTTATTGTTCTAGGTATATATGTTGATATCCAAAATGTATTTATTTTGCATTCTTTGAAGTGCTTATGGATTTACCAGTGGCGCTCTTGATAGGGGATTGTCTTTAAGCATTGGTAATTCCAATTAGTTTAAAGTCGACTCATTTATATATACTACTAATGCCATTCTTGGCATGGTAAACGTGGAATACAACTAATCGACTGGCATTCAAGGCGGGGGGTTTCACCAAACAATACTAACTCGGTCACCGTAGAATATCAATGGGGTTTATTTAGGGGTCTATAAGGCAGCTATTCTCCTTGAAAACATATAGAAGAATGCCGAATAAGGATTCTGGGTTTGACACCGCATCTTAAATATAGTATCATTCCCGAGTGACTGTAAGGAATCTAGCCGTCTAATCGAGGGTAGTAAACAAGGACTCGCAGCACCTTGTGCCGTTCTATTTTTCCAAGTTCACTCAAACTATGCCATCTATCCTGTGTCTATGCTGAAATTCCTGCTACTACTGCAGAAATGCTAGGACCCAAAAAAAAGGAACAAAAATAAGCTTGTACACACGGTGATGCCAATGCTGTGTGTTACAGGTACCAAACCAGTCAACAGACCGACCAATTTGCGAGGAACTGAAAATTGACTTCTCTAGTGAAGATGAAGAGTGGATAAAAAAACTCATTTTTTGCCGCTCTTTTTGATACCTGTGCCGCCGAGGGGACCACCCTTCTTAGCCCGTTCCGCTAACTCCTTACGTGCCTGCGCGTCAGCCTTTTGCTTAGCTTTAAATGCGGCATCCTCTTCATCCTCGAACTCAGAGCTCTTCTTCTTGGACTGCTTCAATGGCTTGAGCTTCCCTCCCTGGCGACCAGACATCTCGAAATACCTATTATGTAATAATAACAGGAAATGCCCTTTTATGGAACCCGGATAGGAAGGAAAGCCATGTAACGGGTAGGTGCAAAGTAGCTTATAGAATCAGCTATTAATGAAGTGTATTTGATAGAGTTCTGTACAATGATAAACCCAGTCTCTAAGTGGGGGTTTCCTTATTATTATAGGGTCATTGTTCGTAGTGCCTATCCCCGCCATCTACGATTACAAACCTCACAAAGGGTTGGTCACTTGATTGTAGTGGCAGGTTGGAGGTGAAGGATGCTGGCCCACAGTTTGTTAGGTGGCAGTACCTTAAAAGATGCTGATGAAAAGAAAATTAAACGGGTTATTCCAAAAGCTTCCAACAAAATCATTGCTGACACCGTGGCCCGACTGTACATTGCGTATCCCGATCCTGCTAAGTGGCAGTATACAGGCCTATCCGGTGCAATCTGTCTTGTGAATGATCTAGTGGGACATACATTCTATCTTAAACTTGTGGATATTACTGGAAACCACGGTGTCCTTTGGGATCAAGAGTTATTTGTGGACTTCCAGTACAACCAGGACCGGACCTTCTTTCACAGCTTTGAGATTGAAGAATGCCTATGCGGGCTGTTATTCGAGGACAAAAAGGAGGCTGCGCACTTTTATCACCGCCTCAATCAAAGGCATAAGCATGCGTCTAAGGAGACCCTCAATAACAAGGCCGCCTTGCCTCGTCAGAAGCAAGGTGTAAACGCTCCGACACGACCACCTCCGGCCCCAGGACCTCGTGGTGATATCAATAGTCTCAATGGAGGGGGAGGAGGAGGTATTGCTGGAGCTGGCGGATCTGCACGACGTCAACGACAGCGCCAGATATATTATGACGATCAGCCTCCTGTTGAGTGGCGCCAGCTGTATCGGGATCTAGCTCAGCAAGGAATCACTGAAGATATGATTGCTGCAAACACACCCTTTATTAAAGACTTCATTCGACGCCAGGGTGGTCCTCTGGTAGGTCTGGAGCCTCCATTGCCTCGTAAGTTTGCCCCTAAGGATCCCTTTTCTGGCCAGCTTGCTGATGGCGATGGTAACACCAGTGCAGCAGCACGTAGAGCTCCACCGCCACCGCCACCACCACCTCCAAGTGCACCTCATGTCGAGCCAATGATGGAGGGTGATGGCCCAGTGGCAGAGTCAGCGATGGATAGTGTCTCTCCTGGTCCTGAAAATGGATTTATGGGATTCCTTAAACGTGCTGCTACATCTAGAAGGGCTGCTGCCGTTTATGAGCAAGGTATGGACGAGACGCCGGCGCCTCCATCACCGATGGCTACAGCTCCAGCTGTGGAAACCCGGTCAGAAGCCTCTTCTACCGTAGCTTCCGAGCCATCACAAAGACCTACCGCACCCCAAGAAGCACCACCAGCGCCGGTGCGTCATAATTTACCACCTCCGCCTCCATTCTTGGGTTCAAAGGTTGATGATCCATCAAACAGGCCCTCCAGCCGAAGGGCCGAAGAAGGATTACCTCCAGCATTACCATCGCGAAATAATGCCCCCCCACCGTCACGAGCTTCAGCACCACCTCCTGCGCCTCCACCCAGAGGAGCTGCTATGGTGAATCGGGTCCCTGTTCCGGGAAGCGGTGGATCTGCATCGGCTCCACCACCTCCTCCCCGAGCTCCAGCACTTCCAGCCAGAAGGGAAGCGACTCAACCACCGGCTTCAGCTCATCCACCACCAATGCCTGCGCGTCCTGTGTCGCGGGCTCCGGAGACTCCTCCACTCCCGCCAAATCGGCCTACTGTTGCTCCGGCTGTAGAAGAATCTCCACAGGCACCACAACGCCGCACAATGGCAGAGCAGCCAGCTAGAGCGCCCCCGGCTCCGGCGCCCCCGGCTCCAGCTCCCCCGGCTCCAGCTCCAGCTCCGACACCCGCTTCGGCACGGTCTTCGGTTCCAGATGCACCTCCACTACCCAGAAGAGATTCCGTGCAACCTCCAGCTGTTGCACCTCCTTTACCCAATAAATCAGCGCCTGCAGCACCTTCAGCTCCTCCACAGGCACCACCTCTACCGTCTCTTCCGCCTTCT
Source organism: Wickerhamiella bombiphila (assembly GCA_030561035.1). NCBI lineage: Eukaryota > Fungi > Ascomycota > Dipodascomycetes > Dipodascales > Trichomonascaceae > Wickerhamiella > Wickerhamiella bombiphila. The sequence goes on from JAKTWK010000006.1 coordinate 165,015, forward strand.
GCACCTGCAGCACCACCTGCAGCACCACCTGCAGAAGCGCCTGCAGCAGCAGCACCACCTGCACCTCCGCCCTTACCCAACAATCCGCCCGCGGCACCACCTCTACCTGTCCATCCACCTTCTGCACCACCGTTGCCAGAACATAGTGCTCCAGGCGGAGTTCCTGCACCTCCGCCATTGCCAAGTCAGACAGGCGGGAATGACGGGCCGGATGCCGCACCCGCTGCGCCTCCTGCAGTAGCTGGAGACCCGGGCATGAGTGCATTGCTTTCATCTATCACCCAGGCAGGTCTCGGAACTTTGAAAAAGACCAACCGGTCCAAGGACGAATCAGCTGCACCTGCGCCTCAACGCCCCGATTCTGGAAGTGGAGGTGGGTCTGGCGGGTCTGGTGCCCCTGGTGATGCCCAAGCAAGTCTCGCTAGTTCACTAGCTGCAGCGCTCAGCGTACGTAAGGGCCAGGTACTAGGCTCTGATGAGGAAGACGAGAACGATGATGATTGGGACTAGACTACATACTTGATGGGGATATCTTCTCTAGACACATAATGCATTATGTCGAGATTTCGGTTCACTTTGCATGAGTTTTCGCCGGAGCAAACTATGACGTCACAAATTCCGTGATCACGTGGCATCTGGATCTTGTCGGTGTGTCATTAGCAAATGCTGCCAGTGTTGCGGCGTGTAGATCGATATTTTTAGCAGGGTTCAGAGATCAGAGCTGGTTTGAATGACCATTTCCACGCAATAAAAGTATTTATTGGGATTAAAAAAAGTAGTCTTCACACTTAACTTGGGCATCACTATGATCGCACATCCTATTTCTCCAGTAAATGGATATGTAGCATGGGTGCATCCCACTTACTATAAGTCCCGATCCGTTAACTACCGGTAATCCGCTGCAACAAATCCTTTGCACATAAACTATATTACAATCCACCTACTGGACCTGCCCCTGTTTTAAGTCAAATCACTAAAGGAACACAGGGATCTAAACCATGAAATTCGGGGTTGTAACTGTGGCTCTCACGTCGATTGCGACGTTGGTCTCTGCCGCAGATTCTCGCACGCCCTACGTACCGGTCAACGCAAGCTGTCCTTCGGGACCTTTGGTTCGTGTCGCGCGAAATCTCAGCGATGGTGAAACTGCTTGGTTGCAAAAGCGCCAGCAGGTGGTGAAGCCTGCATTCATTGACTGGCTTCAGAATTCTGGACTTGAGGACTTTGATGCATCACAATACTTTTCCAATACGTCGGTGCCTGTGATTGGTGTAGCATTTTCTGGTGGTGGTTATCGCGCTATGTTGTCAGGTGCTGGTGAGTTAGCTGGCCTTGACAATCGTACAAATGGATCTACTCGGAGTGGCCACCTTGGTGGGTTACTGCAGGCTACCACCTATATGGCTGGTCTTAGTGGTGGTAACTGGCTGGTTGGCTCAGTGGCCATGAATAACTTCTCCAGTGTTCAGGATCTTCAGGCATCGAAGGATCTGTGGAGCATTGAAGATTCTATTGTTGAACCGGGTGGAATAAACGTTTTCAAGACCTTTGGCTACTGGGACACCATTATTGATGATGTTGAGGCTAAGGGAGATTACTTCAATACTTCCCTTACTGACTTGTGGGGCCGTGGTCTTGGTTATCAGCTGCTCAATTCTTCAAAGGGTGGCCAGTCTCTTGCGTACTCGGAAATGCGCGACTACGATGTGTTCACTAACGCTGAGATGCCGTTCCCCCTGCATGTTACAGACCGCCGTGGTCTGGGTCAATCTATTGTATCGCTCAATTCGTCGGTATTTGAATATAACCCATTCGAACTTGGCTCTTGGGACCCTAATGTGTACTCGTTCGCCGATCTCAAGTACCTGGGCTCAGAGGTGAATAATGGTGAGCCTACAGGTGACCAGTGTGTGGTTGGCTATGACAATGCGGGCTACATGATTGGTACATCAGCTACTTTGTTCAACCAATTCCTCCTTAGGCTCAACACTACTGGTATTACTGGTGAGATCCGCCGGCTGGCGCAGCGCATCTTAACTAACCTTGGCAATAGGGGTGATGATATTGCCATTTTCGACCCAAATCCGTTTGCAGGTGTTGAGTACGCCAGTGTTGAAAACGACCCCTACCTGACTCTTGTCGATGGTGGTGAGGATAATGAGAACGTGCCTCTCTACCCGCTCATCCAGCCTGAGCGTAATGTGCAAGCAGTCTTTGCATTTGATAATTCTGCTGACACCCAGCAGTCGTGGCCTGATGGTTCGTCGCTGGTAAATACTTATCGTCGCCAGTTTGGTGATCAGGCCAACGGAACAATTTTCCCTTACGTGCCTGATAACAAGACCTTCCTCAATGGTGGTTTGACTGAACAACCAGTGTTCTTCGGATGTTCGCGTGATAATCTCACAAGCCTGTTCAATAGCCAGAGCCGATCTACCGGTTCCTCAAATGCCACTGGGTTCTACCCTCCAGTCATCATTTATATTGCCAATTCTCAGCATAGCTACGCTTCGAATGAATCGACCTTTAAGCTCTCTTATGAGACTAAGGAGCTTGGAGGAATGATTGAAAATGGTTACAATATTGTCACCCAGAACAACGGTACTCTTGACTCTGAATGGCGCACTTGCGTTGCTTGCGCCCTGATCCTCCGTGAGCAGCAGTCACGTGGCGAATCGCCAACTTCACAGTGCCAGCAATGCTTTGACCGGTACTGCTGGGATGGCTCAATCGTCGAAAATGGCAATGGAGCCCACCGTCGTGACAATAAATCTAACATTGTTAGAAGCCCCAGCACTAGCAGCAGCAGTACTCGCGGTGGTAAGAATGCCGCCCCCGGAATGTTGACCCCTTCAGTTATGGGTCTTGCTGCTGCGGTTGGCGCTCTATTTGTGCTCTAGTCACCTTCCACTCTCTATGACTATTAATAGCTACGCTGCTATATCTCTGTGTACTTTATGCCAGATAACACTCGCTTTTGTAATAGGATTAAATTAAATCCACTTAGTTATGTATTGACAACCAACTATCTACCCTTGGAAAGCATTTACTCCCTGAATAAATGCCTGCTGGTATACCCAAACTTTATCGGAGTAGCCTTCATCATGGATATGCTGTGCAAGCCGTGCCGTGGACCATGCTGAAATCCGGCCAAGTCTGCTGCCATCAAAGGAAGCAAATGTCGCCGCATCTTCCCAGCCTTGTTTGAATCCATCCTCAAATCGCCAATGCTCCCAATCCTGATGGGAATCAACATTGTCCCAGTACTTCTTATGGCCTTCCAGAGCAGCTGAAAGGGCGTCTTTCTGGTCAGCTGCGGGCTCATGTACAGAAGGATCTGGGAGACCACCTTTCTCAGTAACATACCGGAAATCCCAGGCACCGCCTACTCCTTGTCCGAATTTAAATGTCCAAAAGTATGCACCCGAACGAGCACAATGCTTGAAGCATTCGAGCTGACGCCGGCCATACTCAATTTCCATATCGCTCCGGTTACCATTAGTCTTACCCCAGCTGTCTTCACTTAACACGCATGAGTATTCGCCTACCATAACATCGACATCGTCATCTCCAGGAATACACTGCGGCGCATCATTTACATGTTCATCGGCGCTGCGTTTCTTGTCATGATCAGCAAACATCCGGTATACATGTGTATCTATTACCAACCCAGTAGTGGCCGGATGCTTTTCAGAGCTGACACTCTTATCCAAGTCTTTGATAGTCTTGCGCCATCCGTCGAGATCCCAACCGTCACTAATGATCAATGGAATTGACGAGTCGATTTTTCGAATTTTGGCGACCGCGTCCAGATAGAATGCTTTAAGTTTGTCTTCGCCCCATGGGGCTTCATTGACCAACTGAATCCCAACAACATTCTCCTGGTCCTTGAGACGCTTAGCACACTCTTCAAATGCACTCAATGCAATGTCGCGGAAACGGGCTGTACTCCATAGCTCCGCCTTACCGGTAGAAGATCCGCTATGCTCATCGCCATTGGCACCTCCAGGCAACCCATGGAAGTCTACGAGCACGCCAATATTATGTTCAGCTGCTTTATCTATCAAGCCCTCCACATACTTCCATGAGTTCGCATATACTTCGGCATAGTCAACGAAACTCGTATGCTTGCACCATTCGCTTCCCAAACTCCAGAACCCAATAGGTAGGCGCACTGCTGTAACGCCACGAGATTTGAGCAACTTCCAGTCGTCATCCGACACGAATTTCGACCAGTGATCCTCCCATTTTCTGCGCATGTCTTTTACACTTTCACCAGACTTGGACGATCCCTCAAGAGCAGCAAGCTCGGAGCCTCCACCATCCTTGTCGGTGAATAGCGATGAATCTATCCACCGTTCCTGGACAAATAAGGCTCCCAAGTTGGGTCCGAACTGAAAGCGGTTACGATATAATTCTTTCTTGGTGGGTTGTTTGTCCTTAACAGCTGGCGCTGCAGGGACAGCATCTTTTGTGGATAAATTGTGGATCAACGAGTGCAGCCCCATTGTAACGAGACTGAAATCTCCAGGAAGTCCAAGTCACCACTGTCAACCAACTTGCTTTATACGCTTATGAACCTAACCCTGGTCCAACTGTGTGTGCGCTAGTGGCAGCAAGTGCTGCGAGAAGATCTGACACAGACTGCGCCACCGTCAATTCGTCATATTTATAGACCGACATAGGATATCCAGCAGTTGCATGTGGATTCAATGTGGACCTAGATAGTGATCCTAAGTACCATCAATAGTCAATAGCGACGGAATAGGAGTAGTTATTAAGCTACCGATCAGCTCCCATCCTCCGGCCGAATGGTCTAGTGGTATGATTCTTCCTTAGGGCTAATAAGCACATTTGGAAGAGGTCCCGGGTTCAATTCCCGGTTCGGCCCATTTCAATTTTCTTTTTATCCCCCTATCCTAGGGATGATAATTGGAAACTTTCCTTTTTTATTTATTTGATATTTTGGTCCTATTGCGTGCTGTTAAACGATAAACTATATCTCTCTAGTCTGCTGAAAAGCTATGCCTGGATGCCAGCAATAATCTCAGACGCCTTTTCCAGCGTGTTGACCATTTTCTGGCACTCCTCACGGCGCTGCACAACAAAGTCGCTCTCTTTGAGCAGCGATTCGTACTCATTTGTATTGAAGAGTTTCTCTAGAAGCTCATTCTGTAGTTGACGCTTGGATTTCTCGACAAGATTGAGCATGATTGCCTTAGGGATCATGTCGGTCACCGTGCGCTTGACAATATTAAAGTAGGATTGGATCAACAACTTTATAACATCCGTTTCCATGCTTTCGCGTTCAGATAGGGCTCCCGATGCCTTCAATACCGTGGGAGGAGCTTCCATAGCTGCCATCTTGCGCTTGGACGACTTGGAGCTGAAAAATGATCCGAAAAATCCTTCTTTAACATTAGATCCAACGGTGTGATTAGGCTCCGGAGAGGCCGCTACAGGCGCTCCTTTACCCTTCGGACGATATTTCTCGCTCACAATTTCCATTGCCGTGTGTCCATCTACAAAGTCTGGGTGGCCAGTATTGATATAACTAGCCTCCATGCTTACCATGTCGGACACTAGCTGTTGGGTGGGAATCTTCAGTTGCTGCAAGAAGTTCGTGGCTTCGTTGCGTAGTTCTTCACGCAGTTGTGGGTACCTTCTAAAATGCGATCGTTGCAAGATCTGGCTCAAAATGCCCACAAGTTCGTCATAAATCAAGGTGATACACCGAAGTGACGGCTCTTCAAACCGGTTAATTTGTTGTTTGACGATGACTTCAAAGCCTTGCGTGGCCACAAAGAGAGAAGGTGTGGATCCTGAAGAATTATACAAAATTGTGCGAATATCTACATCCTTGACCTGTTCGAAAGGGTCAAGAGCGCGCACACCTTTGGCGTATAGCTCATGGAAAACAAAAGAAATCCGTGCACCACCGCTCAATTCAGCTGTGCTAAGATCCTCAGCATTGCCATCCAATACAGTTTCGTACTCCTTACACAGCTCAGAGATGATATTGAGCAAAATATTCGAAGGTGACGATAGTACCGACGAAGGTCCACCCAATTGATCGAGCTCATCACGATATTTGAGCAAAGCCACCGAAATTTTGTGTTTAATGTCGGGCAGCGTCTTCTGGATATGCATCATCAATACGGCATTGAGCTTTCGGGCCAAGAACGGCGTGCCGCAGTAAGCGGACTTAGCTCTGTATGCTGGGTGGTTTTCAAAGAATTGTTTCTCGTACTCCAAGGCTGACGAAATAGACTTGTTATTGTTGATATCGCGCTGTCCGCGATTGATCACTGGTACAAATCCCAGGCGAAGTTTGACTACCCGCATGGCCAGAATATCAATCACGTCGGTACCTTGATCCATGAGGTCAATTTTAGTGAGCACACCAAGAGTACGTACACCTTGTGGATCCACTTCACGAGCTAACTTAAGACCATCCGAGTTAGCCAAATCAGTATTAGCCGCGGTCACGCTGAGAATCAAGGAGTTCGGTTTTGAAATGAATTGTAATATCATTTCACGGATCCGCCGCTCAATATCCGGCGGCTGGTCGCCAACGGGAACCTTGGTCATACCAGGCAGATCCACCAGAGTCAATGTCAACACTTTAGGGCTGAAGATGCGTAAATTGATGGGCACAGAAGAAATACCAACATTTTTGCCTGTTTTCTCTTCAGTTTCACGTACAATCTCCTTGCGAATATCATCAAAATTAAAGAACTTCTTGCCTTGCAAGTGCAGGAACTCTCCCCACTCATCTGCACTCTCCCCAGGCCCCAAAGTAACTCCATCCGGCAGTTTACTAGACCCTTCACGGACATTTGTGAGTTGCAATATCAAGGGTCGTCGAGTTACAATACCTGAGCCACGTGGAAGGAAGTCCCGCCCAACAATATTCTCCAGCACACTGGACTTACCACTGGACTGGGACCCAACCACCACGATTTGGGGCAAATCAATAGGATTAGATACAGGACCCAATGCTGCGAAGGCATCCTGCAGCTGGTTCACTGTTGAAATCAGCTGTCTGTCCATTATCCCGTATATCTGGAAGCGCTCACCTGTAATGATTACGTACGCACAGCACCTTAGGGGTTGGTGTGGGGCGTAGTAGAGCTTGGTAGAGCTTAGTGGCAAAGGTTAGTAGCTAACAAGGTATTCATTCATGTTTAATATCTTAACCTGGAGTATTTAGTGATATCCCGAGTTATTAGAATCACGAACTATCGAAAACTAAGGTATTAACCTCTCTACTAAAGACTCAAACTCATGGTTTTAGGAGATTGCTTCGAAGTAGAGCAGTAGTAGCGCCATGGGTTTATCAATATCGGGAATGGCTCATTTGTGGACACTCGCTACGCGTGCAGAACGACGTAGGAATGGTGGTGGGGAGGCAGTTGACCCACAGTCGACATTATTCGATCCTGAAGAAGGGACTCTACGCTGGGGGGAGCGGGCAGAACTTGCAGTAATTGAAGCATTGGTCCCATTGGAAGCTTGGCGGAGCTGTCGAGCAAACTGACGTTGGGTGTATTGAGCATATTCAGTGACGGTACGACGCTGCGAACCACTTGTAGAGCGCGACGTGGATCGCGACGCGGCCCTAGACGCTGAACGAGATCCTGCTGTGGTCCGAACACGACCAATATGGAGACCATCGTTCTCAGAAGGGATGTCTGCATCCTCATCAGCCGATGTGACCACGCCTGTATCATCCTCAGCATCGCTATTTGTGTCCACAGCACCAACCTCACCATTTTGGTGCGCAGAGTGATATTTGGAAGCGGCTCGAGGGCGCACGGGGGCAGGACTCGGGCTCTTACGCGGTTGGCCAGGGGTAGGTACAGGAAGGGCCGAGTGAGCATTACTGACCTGACCAAGAATGCTGCGCTCAGGAGTACGAGGGGGTCCAGTGACTGCTGCAGCCGAAGGTGACCGCTGTGAAGATGGAGATCGAAGGCTTTGGCTCACATCCCGTGAAGAAATTGGAACCAATGGGCAGTATCCAGCTAGGGAATCGTCTCCAATAGGACTTAAGCGCATTGTACGGCGCCAGTCTCTGAACTCGTTCTGGTGCAGATAAAGCCAGTGTTGCTGAGGACCAACAACCATCCCAGGCCGCAAGAAACGCATATATGCAATGGCCTCTTGGGCAGTGAATCCATAGGTGTAAATGAGGTGAGCACCAATAAGGCATCCAGTTCTGCCCAAGCCAGCTCGGCAATGGACGGCGACTTTGCCTCCTTCGGCAATAACACCTTCTACAGCACCCAGAAATCCTTGAACATATGTCATAGTTGGGCAGGTGCCATCGTCGAAAATCAGATCAATGTGGCGGATGCCGCTTTTTTCGAATACTCGTCGATCATACAACTCAGAATTGAGGCGAACAACAAGACGAACATTATGATCCTTAAAATACCGGATAACACTCCGGAATGATGCATTTATTTCCCCACGCTCGCTGGTGGTATCCTGGACGGGACTAGCAAACGCAACAAAATGAGGAGCAATCTCGTTAAGATCACCGTTCTCGACCATCTCGTAGTGCTCATACTCTTCGAGGTCAAAGGACCTCAGGTCAATGAGACCATTTTCTTTGGCACGCCAAACACCATACACCACATCCTGAACCGTCAATACGAAATCGGCCACGGAATATCCCGCATCCCGGAATGGCATGAGTGGTGGTTCTGCCTGAGCCACTGGCGCCAGCGCCAAGTGGGGTGGCCAGGACTGAATCAAAACCATGTAGCTACAAAGCACACATGCTGCGTTGGCACGAAGTCGTGGATCGGTGCCCGAATAGAACACGATTGCTTTTGAAGCATTCTCCTCGTGGCCCAATACTTCGTGCAGCAACACGGCATATCGATACAAGTGCGCAATGCTAAGCGGACCAAAGTCATGGTGGAAGTTATTGTAGGGCAGAAGATCATCTACGGTGAAAAATGCCCGCGTGCTGGTATCCTTCGGGGCCTCGTCGTAGGCGCCAAGGTAGATCTTGTCGCGCAGAAACTCGATAATTGGGATGCCCATCGGCTCACACTCCCCGTTGATGTCCAGTAACTCTAAAATTAGGGGAGAGAAAACAGCGGTGGCACTTGGTTTGTGATTTATAACAACTTGCCCCAGGGATCGGACGTTTGTTTACCACCAGGTCTCGATTAGGAAGTGCCCCAGCCCTTGATCCCATATCTCGTGTATGTAAGCGGGGAGTATGCATTTATGAGTATATGCATTGCATGCGTTACGATTTACGGCGCATATGCACAAACGATCACATGCTGGAGGCGGCACGGTGTGAGGGGCTCTTGGACTAATCCACCTCGGGATTGCGTTTACGTCTACCCCACCCCCTCACCCCCGCAGCGGCTTTTTTTGAAGGTTTCCTGGGGTACCCTTACGCAAGAATCGGCTATCGATACAGTACACTTTAGGAATGAGCGGTGTAGTGGAGATTGCTGCGCTCAGCGCACTGGCAATTGGTTACTTGGACTCCAAGTACCATTTGAAAAAGGACTATGATGCTGCATCGTCATTTGTTAAAGCACTTGGAAGCTTTGCCTTAGCATCACGTCGAGGTAAGTTGAATTTGTGGTATGTGTTTGCTGCTTCGGTGCGATCCCAACCCAATGCATTGTTTTTGGTTTACCCCGAGCCTCGTGAAGGTGTTGCTACAGGCCCCGGTGTTGCATTGGACGACTTATTCTTTGTACGTCGCTACACATACAAGCAAACGTATGACATTGTTCTTAAAATCTCGGCGTTTCTTCGGAAAGAGTATGGCATTTCTGCTGGTGATAGCGTGGCTCTTGACTTTGTTAACAAGCCTGAATATGTGTTTGTGTGGTTTGCACTATGGCAACTTGGTGCGATTCCGGCAATGATTAACTATAATCTGTCGGATAGATCTCTAGTGCACTGTATTAGTACTGCCCAGGCAAAGTTGTTGGTGGTTGACGCCGAAGTGCGCAAGAATGTGGAGCCTGTAGCCGATCAAGTTGGTGTGCCGATAGTATGGGCAGACTCAAACTTTTTTGTACACGTCATAAACACTTATGATCGTCTCAAGATATCCGATTCTGAACGCGGTGCTCCAATTGCGTCAGATTCATCTTGTCTTATTTTCACATCGGGTACTACAGGACTTCCGAAGGCTGCCAGTATGTCATGGAAGAAATCTTTCTGGGGTGCCCAACTTTATGCCCGCCTTAACCAATTGGGTCGGAATGATGTGATGTATTCAGCTATGCCTCTATATCACTCCACTGCTGCCGTTCTGGGACTGATGGCTACTCTACATATGGGAGGTGCATATGCAATTGGACATAAGTTTTCAACTTCAACATTCTGGACCCAGGTTAAACTTACTGAGGCTACGGTTATCCAGTATGTTGGTGAAACGTGCCGTTATCTACTTAACGCTCCGCCCAGTCCTGATGAAACCCGACACCGTGTACGTCAAGCCATGGGTAATGGACTTCGACCGGATGTCTGGGTTCACTTCAAGGAACGATTCCACATCCCACGTATCAACGAATTTTATGGGGCTACTGAGTTCCCTATGGCTATCAATAACATCCAGGATGGCGACTTCGCTATCGGTGGAGCTGGCCACTTTGGTGATGCGGTGTTGGCGTTAATGCGGTTTACACGCTTTGATATCGCCCGTGTCGATCAGGATACGTTGGAACTGTATCGTGATCCAAAGACTGGCTATGGAGTGCGAGCAGCACGCAATGAACCCGGAGAATTTTTGTTCAAAGTGTCAGCTAAGGATATTGAAGCAGATTTCCAGGGGTATCGTGGTGACGAGGCAGCTACGCGGGAGAAACTAGCATTCGATGTGTTCAAGAAGGGCGACGCATGGGTGCGGACGGGTGATTTGCTGAAACTCGACGATGACAATAGCTTCCACTTTGTGGACCGGTTAGGTGACACGTTCCGGTGGAAGAGTGAGAATGTGTCTACCAATGAAGTTGAGGAGGCATTGAGTGCTGATTCGCATATTGAGCAGAGTGTTGTTGTTGGTGTTAAAGTGCCGAATCATGAGGGCCGTGCAGGGTTTGCTGTGATCCAACTCAAGCGGCCCGACCATATTCCAGACCTTGAAGAGCTCGGCAAGATGCTAATCCGCCGCCTGCCACGCTATGCGGTGCCTATTTTCATAAAATTTGTCCCGGAGATATCTACAACAGGAAACAATAAAATCCAGAAAAAGCTGTTCCGGGATCAAAAGATCCCTGCTCCGGATATCTACTGGCTCCAAGGCACTGAATATGTCCCATTAACCGAGGAAGGGTGGTCGAAAGTCGAGCGGGGAGAAGTCCAGCTATAGAAAGGTAAGTGGACTTATATATATCTATGCGGTTCATCCTTTACGAAGTATATATTTAAATGCGAAATAGCCATGTGTTATATACAGATTCTACAGCGTGGTTCAAAAGCCGCGATGTTCGCACACATTTGGATTTCGCCTCAAGAATTTCCTGCATTTGGGCCCCATTCGAACCAATGCCTTGATTAAGAAGGTTCAGAAGTTCTATAAGGTTAGCAGTAGCCATTGCACTTCGTTCGCTGAGCACGTGGACCATCCGGAGCCGTTCCGAGTTCAGAGTACTCATATCGCGCGGCTTTACAACATGACTGCTCGGACTACTAGATGTAGGTAAATTATGCTCAGACAGAGTGATAAGACCACTTGCTGCATCGTAGTTGTTGGATTGGGCCATGTATTGTTCCATCATTATGAGGGGCGAGAGCTAGTGGGGATCGTGAAGAGTGCCCTCTACCGTAAGCACGACGATATTGGGCTGTTTCATATGACAATGATGATGTTTCAGTTTAAATCTTATTTATGATTATGAGCTCACGATATAGGGCAATTCAGCGTGATAATGGTATAGTTCGGATATAGCGAAGACATAAAAAAACCCTGATGTGACTCTAGTATAGTGTAAGTGTTGGAAGATCACCACAAGAAAAAAGTGACAGTGTAAAGTGGTCAGACAGCAGGGGGGTAAGATATAGATCCTACAAAGGTGGAATCGACCTTCCATTTGCTGATAATCTTAGAGTGATCTTGGTATAGCTCAGATAGCTCTAAAATTGGGCATTATCCAATATGAACTGATAAAAACGATACAGGATTGCGAATCAATTGTGGATTGAGATCCAGGCAAACCCCAATTAGTATAGAAGTCTATGCAGCCTAGGTAAGGCTCCAGTATATTATAGATAAGCCCAAAACTGGATCATCACACGAACATAGGAGCCAGTACGAATATAGTGACTCACGACAGTGCTGTGCACTAAGCTGTGAACAATGACTGTGTATAATCAATTTAGTATCGATAAAGGTCTCAAAGACTTCCAATTGCAGCCTATCAGAACCCAAATAGAACTACATTCTGTAAGAATATACAACAAAAGAAAGGTGAAGGAATTGGGTGGGGTTTGCGGGGGTTAGTCTCCCGTATCTTAAGTACAAATATCCCCCATCCATTTTTAATCACATTATGCCAGAAGTTTAACAACTTCCTCTGCAATGGCATTACCGACTTCAACAGTAGAAGAGGTGCCCCGAATGTCCCCTGTACGGATACCCCGGGATAGAGCATTGGACACAGCCTTCTCCACAGCGTCAGCTTCCTTCGGCAAGCCCAATGATAGACGTAGCATCATTGCAGCACTGAGGATAGTGGCCACAGGATTGACCTTGTTCTTAGCCAGGTCTGGGGCAGTTCCATGGCAAGGCTCATAGAGTCCGAAAGCCGTGTTTGTATCTGGAAGGCTCGATAGAGAAGCCGATGGAAGCAGGCCCAGAGATCCGGGAATCACGCTTGCCTCGTCACTAATAATATCGCCAAACATGTTGGAAGTGACAATAATGCCATTGAGCTGACGAGGGTTCTTGACCAGGATCATAGCTGCCGAGTCGATGAGCTGATGCTCAAGTTTAACATCAGGGAACTCCTTGGCGAACACTGATGTCACAGTATTACGCCAAAGGCGGCTACTGGCCAGCACATTAGCCTTATCCAGAGACCATACGGGCCGAGGAGGAGACGTCTGACGAGCCAAGAAACCCGCCATACGTGCAATACGAGTCACTTCTGCCACAGAGTACTTCTCTGTGTCCCATGCTTCGCCACTTCCGTCATCTTCCTTGCGTTCACCAAAGTAGATCCCACCAACAAGCTCACGCACAACAACAAAATCAGTGTCCTTAACATTTTCCTCCTTTAGTGGGCTGAGTTTTGTGAGGTCATCGGCAACAAAGTTGCATGGCCGAAGATTAGCATAGAGGTTGAGCTCCTTACGAATTTTCAGCAGGCCTTGTTCGGGACGAACATTTCCAGTACCCCATTTGGGTCCACCAACTGCACCAAGAAGGACTGCATCAGCGCTCTTTGCAGCCTGAAGAGTAGAATCCGGCAAAGGCGAACCAGTAGCATCGATGGCGGCACCACCAATTAGGTGCTCTTGGAAGTTGAACGAAATGTGAGAGCTCACACTTTCAATGGCCTGAAGAACTTTGACAGCCTCCGCGGTGACTTCAGGACCAACATGGTCACCCGGAAGGACCACGATTGTCTTGGAGTGTTCACTCATTCTCGTGACTATCGTGTGGGGTAGAGAACCAGTTGTCAGTTAGTCACTAGAACATGAATCGCCGTTATCGGAGGACTTCACAGGGATTCACGTGACCATAATTTCGGTGTCACGTGCACGAACTCTACCGGCGTGCTGGAGTCATTTCCAGGTGTGTTAAATATAGGTCATATAACTTAGATAGTGCAGAAATATAAAATAATTCTAGGTCAAAGGGATACGATCTGCAACTCGCGCATCTGAAGTAGTGCCTGCTCAACATAACCATCGAGTTGCCCATTGGCATACTCATCGCGGACTACAGGTTCTAGGTATTGCTGTACTTCAGCAAGACGCGTGTAGGCTTCGGTACAGAACTGCAATTGAATCTTTACCAATGCTTCAAATGATGGGTCAAGGTATGGGATACGGAAGTCAATCAATTGAGGTAACTCGGCGGTGAGTTGGTTGTTCAGCTGCTCATAAGATTCACGGGCCATTCTCTCCTCACGTTCAACTACTGGCAGTTTCGCAGCATCCTTGGCTGGCTTGTCGACTAGTTTAGTGGTTTTGTGGCGTAGGCGATCATAATCAATCTGTTTGTGGGCACGCTTCTTGATTGCCTCATTGATATCAATAAAGTATGAACAGAAACGGGTAATTGGTTCAAGAACGGTCTCTCGGAATGGTTCATCGAGTTCCTTAACTGTCTGAGCATCCAAGTCCCGAACGGCTTCCAAATAGTGCTTAGAGACATTGTCTCGAGAGTCTGCATCACCATAAAACACATCGATTGTCTCAGCAATCTTGAGCTGTGCTGAAGTCATTGCACGCAGGCTATCCAGGTATCCCTTAGCCTCCTTCTGAAGCTGGGTGGCTGAAGCTTCCAACACCCGATACCGACGTTCCTCTACTTCGAACTCGCGGTCAACAGTACGTTCCACCTGACCTGTTTTCATCAGGACCTGGGTCCCAGCCCGGTTGACTGCTTTCTTGAACCCAGTCCAGCTCATGGCTGTACAGAGAGACCAACGGAAGGTTGCTGGAGTGAAGGCCCAACTGCCGTAACCTAACGTAAGGTGGTGACCACTGCTTATCTCAGCGGGGTTAGCATGCTAGCATAGCCGGAGGAGGGGTAATAAAAGCCGACCAATTTCAAGCGGAGATTCACTATGTTATCATAGTTTTTATGAGCATTAAATTCGAATAGTTTCATGATTCCCTTTTTAAATACCATTTAGATGCGAGGTTGTGTTTGCGTTTGTGGGTGTGTACGCGCGCGGTAGGATATATAGCAAATGGGGAGTTGAATGAATATGAACCCCAAATATGGGAGGGATTGTGGTTTAAATTGTTATCATTGTGGTGCCGGATTAGTAGGATTGGGTGAAGGCGCGCCATTCGTGGGCTTTTGTACATTGACTTTTGCCGCAATTGCCGCAGCAGCAGAAGCAGCAGGAGTCCCTACGGCAGATACATGGTGTTCTTCCTCTCCTCCCCGATGTCCTTCTCCAGCTTCGCACACTATGATTTCTCGGCCCCATTCAGAGTTCAAGACTTGTTTTGCAGTTAATCTTCGCGAAGCCACAGGATCCAAAATAGAATAAATCACATTACGGCGCCGAGCAGTCTCGAGCCGCTCTATCGGATCATATCCATTTTTGTCCTTGCGACCGCGTAAGTATGTGGCATAAAATTCATCATCGGGCTTCGCCTCGTGCCAAAGATGCCTGCCAGTGCGCATTGCGAGATAAATCACCCCTACTGACCACACATCAACAGCACGAGGGTCGAATTGGGGCTTGGTATATTCTTCGGGGGCAATATACGGCCCAGAACCACATACGGAAGTTGACATATGAATGGAGGTTTCCCAAGCCATTCGGAAGCATTCCGCATTGCCAAAATCAGTGATTTTAATTGCCCCACGAGACGTGAGCAGAAGGTTTTCTGGCTTGAGGTCTCGGTGTGCAACCCCCATCTCATGCATATACGCCACGGCCCGCATGGTTTGCTTGAAGTAGCAGTCTGCTTCCTTTGCTTCGAGTTTCCCAGCAACCACAATAAGGGAATAGAGGTCTCCGCCTGCACAGTACTCCATCACGCCACAGTAGTTACCCCGGGAGTGTCTCAATAAGTCGAGAGTATGAATGATATTCGGATGATGAAGCGACGAGCTAAGGCAAAATTCACTGGCCAATCGCTTCAAATAATGCGAATCGGTCTCGTCAGCGTTTGGTTTAAACTCCTTGACGGCATAGATGAGTTTACGGCGGTGATCAGCTGGGTTGGTCTTAGATGCGAGACGTACGACTCCAAATGAGCCTTTACCCACAACTGAACTAAGCTGGCCATACCGTTCCACAAATGAAGACTCACTATCAGCTTGCTTTGATCGTGCAGACATCAGCTCTTCCAGGACTACTCCTGGATCTCGCTTGTCCTGCTTGAGTTCTCGCACAAGCCCACTTAAAAGCGACGGAGGTTGAGGACCCGCTGAGGCCACTAAAACAGCATCGGCAGCCTCACGATCCACATCTTCACCTCCATTTGTGGCATCCCGTCCACCGGCCCCAGATCCGCTGCCACTAGCATGATGGACGCGGAATAGGTCCTTGATAATTCGTCCCAACTTTTCTTGGCGCCTGGCTGGTCTCAAGTGGTGTTCGTGTGTTTCTTGAGGAGTTCCAGCATTGAAAAGCTCGAACCGAGGTGGTCTGCCAGTTCCCGCTGTCATAGACACCTGTGTAGACGGTCCAGAGGCACTGGGGGACGTTGGTGAGGCCCCTGGTATGGGCGATCCTACGCGCGAACTGGGCGCACTTGTGGGCCTACTTGCTGGCCGAAGAAATCCATGATCATTGGCATTACCATTGCCACTCTGAGACGGGCTGGCAGTGTCGCGCACACGGCCCATGGTCCACAGTGTCGGGCGGCCGTCCTACTAGTGCTTACGAGACGGGGTTGTCTGATCCGGCGGTCATCGACTGACTTTAAAAAGAGTGGGGGTATTGTTAGGAGTAATCAGGTATAGAGGCCCAATAATGCGGGGATCCAAGTTCTAATGACGCTTAGGGTTCATCTAAAGTTTATTTGAATATACCACCAGTATCGGTTAAAACTAAATCGTGGCTTGGGCTCGAAACTATTAACTGCTATCCCACTGACCTATGCTGTAACGTAAGCGATACTAAATGCTAGTGGAATGTGGCTCTCAATAGCAATGATTGGAGGAGGCAGTTGGGACCAGATCGGATGGTGATTGTGGGGCCTGAAATATATGTATGTATATCTGTTCATACGATGATATATTATATTGATGTCATACTAATACGTGCATGATGGGATTGGGGTCCACGTGCCCTCTTCCGGTTGATTGGTGATCGACATTAAGCGCCACTTTATACTGCCCGCCTTCAATAGTTATCACTAATCCTCTCAGCCATCCTAAGGCAGCGGGTTGACCGAGTGTTAGTAGGAATGACACGGGAAGCAGGGGCAAGTCCTGGTGATGCATCAGGCACGCATATATCGGGTCATTCCATAGATTCAACTAACCCGGTTGATACTTCAGTAATGGGGACCGTCGATGACAATACTCCGCTGGCTGAGTTCCGGTTTCCCCGGAATCCGGGTTTGGTTGATTCTGAAGCAAAGGCTACCGGACCTTTGACTACACAAGCATTTGAGCAAGGTTTTAATCAAGCAAAAAAATTATGGCCTGAAGTTTCGAGTCAAAGTGTCCGCAATGCCCTTGACTCTAAGTTTGCAGATGGTGATCCTGCACGTGCCGTGACTCTTCTACAGTTTTATTGGGATGCTGTAGCGGGGTATGTTACCTCTGTGGGTACAAGACAAGGCCAATTGCTCCCACTTCGTGGAGCCACAAATTATCATGGTGTGTCCTGTTATTTGGACTCGCTTTTAACGGCTATGTTCAGCCGTATGGAAAACTTTGAACCATTGCTGTATAGTCAAAAATACCCTGACCGCCCTACAGAAGTTCTCGCCGTCTGGTTAAGACTGTTTGTCAATCTTTTACGGAACGGCGAACTTATCACTGCTGATATTGTTCAGGGCCTTATGGCGGCTTGTTGTAATGCTGGGTGGGCATCTGAGTCTATGAATGCTCCGTTACAACAACAGGATGCTGCCGAATTATTTGCATTTATCACTGAGCGGTTGCGAATGCCGCTGCTCGCGCTTAAAGTTGACATTGCTCATGCCGGTAAAGAAGTTGCCGAAGATGATCACAAGCTTGTGCAAGAGCAGCTTCTCTACCTGCCGGTCCCTGGCACAGCAGCAGATCCTCCAATCCTATTGGAAGAATGTCTCGAAGTCTATTTTTCAAATGCTGTGTCTGTATCTCGCCATTTGGACCCGTCTCCCAGTGGTAATAACACCCCAGGAGTGTTAGGAGATGCGTTCACCGGTGAACCGCCCTCAATGTTTCCACCTCCTGCCCAGAGTATGCCAGTACGAAGTCCTTCTCAGTTTTCGCGTCGACGATCATACTCCATCGTGTCCATGACGACTCCAAGTGTTGTGAGCACGCGCCGATTCCCTCCAACTCCAGGAACAACATACTTCGATGGGGAGGAGGATTCTTGGCCAACGCCTCCAGCTGTTGGGAAATCCGAAGAATCGTTGCTCTTTGGTAGTAATAATTCAAGCACTTCTTCGCCGGCTCCACACCCTCAATCCTCGAAGCAAGGCCAGCCAATAGCTCGCCAAACCAACGATATGCCAGATTCAGAAGCCGGACTCGGTGATATTGGATCGCTCCCTAGCTATACGCAGTTATTTGGATCGGCTAAACTCGACTCACAAGCAGAAGCTCGAGCAAGGGACTTGAAGCGGTCACTATGGACATCCGACAATGAAATCATGCTGCCAGCGTGGATGTTTTTGCAACTCATGCCATTCTATGCAGCAGATACAAGTCGTGGAGGGCCTCTCAATAACTTAGAGGCCGACGAAGTGGCCAGTCATTTCAGCAAGACTCGACCCGTGCTTGGATTCTGTCTTAAGCGATATATGTTTGATGAGCATGGTCATCCTCAACGTAATGGCCGTCAAGTGGTCATTCCCGAGACTATAACCCTGCCATCGTTCGTGGCTGATGACAGCGATCGGGACCAAGCCTTTGGAAACTTTAAACTTATGCTGGAATCGGCCATATTCCACAGCGGGAAAAACGTCCACTCCGGCCATTATACAGCGTTAATTGGAGAGTCTCCTCGTCGCCGCAAACTTTCCACAGCGACCCCGTTTCAAGATCAGAAACCGTTCTCATGGCTACGAAAGGGACCCACCCAGGATGATTTACAAGTCCCTACTACAAGCTCCGGGGACTCAGTTGAGAAGCATGATGGTAGCTCTCGCAGATGGTTATTGTGCGATGATATGGCACCAGCTGGAGAAAAGATTAAAGCCGTGGATTTCAATGAAGTATTTCAGACTCAGTGTCCATATATGCTCTTTTACCGCATGATGTCCTTGGATGAGCAGTCTGGCACCGAATCGGTGGGAAGTATATCTCGACCGCCTTCACCTTTACCGGTCCACAACCACCAAAATCAGAATGACACACTGAATCCTAACCCGCAAAGTCAATACTCGATGCACACTCCGGGACATAGTCCCATATTGAGTCCTGTGCAAAACCCAACTCTGAACCTAGCATTGAACCCATCACTGAGCCAACCACAGTATTCCAACCAACGTCAGTCACAATCAATTCTACCAGATAAGAAAAAGAGAAGACCCAAATTCCTGCGGCGGCACCAAAAAGACTATGCTTCCACATATCGTGAGGAGAAATGTCTTGTGATGTAGTCGTTATTCACACACATACACACAAACCCCATCCATACACATCAAACAACTTATATATTATTTATTTGTTCATTGTAAAATGAATGGCCACAATTCAAGGAAGAGAAGAACATATTCTCATCAAAACCAATTCTACCTATCTTGAGGCATATACATCAGTTTGGTGCCCAAGTCTGGTTCATCAAAGTATCCAAACCCATCTCCCGGGATGGCCATAGCCAGATTCATATAAGGTGAAAGTTCAGGAACACCGTTAGGAGTGGGCATATATCCCATGGAGTTGTCAATACTGGACCCAAAGTCTTGGTACATCCAAGATTCTGGCTCGATGGTGATTGGTTCTGCCTCTTCGAGAGAATGCTTTCCACCAAAGCTGGGCTGGTTATGCTGGTCCAGTACTATCTGTTGATGTTGATGTTGCTGTAGCTGTTGGGGAGGCGACATATGAGTCGCAGAAGTTGGGGTGACGGAGGATGCCGGTGTTCCCTGGGTTCCAGGGGTTCCCACAGCCTCTCCGGGGAACGAGGCCATCATTGAAGGATCAGGCGGCTGCTGACCCGGAATGCTTAGGCCTATTGGAAAGTCTGGACGCAATGCAGGACCGGGGCCACCAGGACCACCAGGACCAAGGTTACTAGAGACACCAGGGCCTCCAGGAACAACGGTGGAAAGTATTTGCGGCTCCCTTGAGCCGCTTCTACTCGTAGCAGAGCCATTTTGGGAGTCGGATTGGGTCCGTGCCCGCTTTCTAGACTGGTCCCGAGACCCTACAGACCCCATACGTGCTGCTGCTGCTCGCGCTTCAGCTGCAGCCATAGAAAAGGACGGAGGAACGGCTGCCTGGGCAAGTTTGTCACAAACACGTCGTAGCAGTCGTGCGTAGCCAGTTGTTAGTTGATGTTTGTCTGCAGGTGCTGCAGCATCCATTGTGTCTGTAGCTGTGCGAATGGAAGTAATCAAAACTCGAGGCGGATCGCGCTGAGATGCAGAAGGTGGAAACAAAAGACACTTCGCCAGGAACACTGTGGCATGCATCAACCGAACCATCCAGCGGATTGGAGCACACTGAATTGGAACTGGGTTGCGAGGGCTGGCCACAAAGTCAATAACCGCTTTGGCAGCTCCAATGGCCATACTAAGATAATGAGAAGAGTCATGAAGATACATGAGGTTCCCAACTGACGATGTCTGATGTTGTCGAGGCACCAAAGCCAATGAGAATACATACAACATGGCATGATGATACTCGAACATTACGCTACGAGCTTCCCAGCTCTTCGTATCTTCAGCGATGTGCTGATAATCCTGAATCCATTTGTCGAAATGGGGATGTAACAAATGAAGAAGAGGAACAAATTCCCCTGATTCGACGAGCTCTCGGGTCTTGTCTCGTGATGCGTAAAGTGTGCGGTTTGCCAGATACATAATCTTTAACACATCCAGGCGTGCATACTCTGAACTACCACACTGTTCATTCACACGCTTTGGTAGTTTGTTTGTTGGTGTAATAAGATCCAACATCGGCTGACGACCAAGACGGCAGCTCAACACATGGTCCGTAGCGTGTAGGAAGATAAAAAGCATAGCGTCATTGTCAATGAGGCCATTGTCTTGAGAAATGCGAATTGACTGGCCAGCCAATAACCAGCACAACCGGGAGTAGCGACGGACTGCATCAGTGTAGGCACGATTGCGAGACTGAGCCTGGGGAGCCAAATGATGTTGCTGTGCTGGATCAAAATACAGGGCGATTGGCGCCCATTCAGTGAGCAATAGCATAGCATATACCGTTGATCTAGCGTTTTCTTCTGGAAGATACCACCACTGGCCTCTCAATTCGTCGTAACAGTAGTCCCATAAGGGCGTATGCAATTCGGTAGCTCGATCTCTAGTGAGTCTCGACGTTGGCTTTTGAATAAAGTAACGAGAGGAGAGACATAATATGGTTGCCAGCAGTACCGATTGTGAGGATATAAAGTGTTTTTCAGCTAGATCTGTCGGGAACAGCAGACATGCTGGCGCCATACTCTCCATAAAGAAATCAATCAGGGCAGCGGCTTCATCGACAGTCAAAACATTCTTAACAACCACATCCGATTGCTGAAGCGTTGATATTTGAGGTATATTGGCCGATTCATCGTGGATGGACTCATTATCATAAATATCATCTTCTTCCACAGAGTCATCAAGCTCCGAAGTCCTACTTTCGGCATCAACTGCCTCTACAGGATTCCCCGAATTATCTGAATGATCAGTACGTGCAACATGGGTCAGTATTGCCAGGGCGTCATTGACATTATACAACTCTTTGTGTAATGCATTGACTGCCGATGACGACTGGGCCATTTCAGTACGTACTTGATCCACTCGTCGCTGGCGCTCCCGACCAGCAAGAACGTTTCTAATTCCTCCACGACGACTAATGCGGGGAATTTCACAGGGAATCCGCTCCCGGATGCATCGTTGGCATGGGGTGTCCGGAGAAGCCCCGTCATCAAAAACACAACGAACCTTTCTTCGCCGACAGTTTAAGCATGCTTTGTGGGCTCTCCGATGTACATCATGTGGATCACCCTCAGGTGTCGTTTCACCTGTCATTGTGGCGCAATATCTGCCAACCTCGTCTTGGTTCTATGCTCAGAGTACCACCACTTGGTTAAGTAATCACCGATCCAAGCAGTCCGAAACTGTCACAGTGGTCGGCTATGTCGTAACATCTCTATTATTTCATCTATGTACGTACTCGATCCGTGGACATCTTTTAAAGAGAGAACAGACTTGGTACAACACTGCTCATTCTCATCTTCTTCTGAACAGCTGTTGCACGCTTAGTGTTGGGACCACTGGATCGACTTAAGATCAATGCCATCTTGCACCATCTCCCAAAGTGGTGATAGATTGCGCAGATGCTCCACACGACCCCTAACGGTGTCAATCACAAAATCGATCTCAGCTTCAGTTGTGAACCTGCCGATACCAAACCGGATAGAGGAGTGTGCCAAGGCATCATCTGCACCAAGGGCATGAAGCACATACGAGGGCTCGAGTGAGGCAGAAGTGCAAGCAGATCCTGAGGATAAGGCAATGTCTTTCAGTGCCATCAGCAACGACTCACCTTCAACATAGGCAAAACTGATGTTCACGCAACCAGGAATGCACTGTGCAGAATCACCGTTAAGTACGGTGTCCGGAATGCTCAAAATACTGTCCTTGAGTTTCTTTGAGAGGCGTGTGATATGGGCATGGTCATAAGCCATTTCCTGACGGCAAATCCGAGCTGCCTCACCCATACCAACGACTAGTGGTGCGGCCAGAGTACCTGATCTAAGGCCACGTTCCTGTCCACCGCCATGAACCAATGCTTCAAGACGCACACGAGGACGACGTCGAACATAGCAAGCACCAATTCCATTGGGCCCATAAATCTTGTGGCCAGACATCGACATCACATCAATCTGGCTCTTGTTCACATCCACGGGAATTTTGCCTACCGCTTGCGCAGCATCAGTATGGAAGAACACCTTGTTCTTCCGGCAAATCCGACCAATCTCATCCACATCTTGGATCACTCCAATCTCGTTGTTAACATACATGATGGACACCAAAGCCGTATCAGGCCGAATAGCCTTTTCGAGCTGTTCCAGATCAATACGTCCACCCGGGTGAACTGGCAGGTAAGTCACTTCAAACCCTTCGTTTTCAAGGTGGCGACACGTATCTAGAACGCACTTGTGCTCGATCTGAGTTGTGATGATGTGCTTCTTGGACTTCCGATAAAAGCGAGGCACACCTTTGATGACCATATTATTAGTTTCAGTAGCTCCACTGGTGAAAATGATCTCCTTCGGGTCGGCGCCAATCAATTCCGCAAGCTGAGAACGAGCCTCCTCGACTGCCTTATCAGTTTCCCAACCATACTGGTGAGTTCGTGAGTGCGGGTTACCAAATTGCCCTGTGAAGTACGGCAACATAATGTCCAGCACTCGCGGATCCGTAGGCGTCGTAGCCTGGGCATCAAGGTAAATGGGTCGGCCTGCTTCGCCCTCTCCGGAGGCACTTTGACTCATGTTAACGCTCATTGGGTCGACCGGGCGGTGTTTCTGAGCCAGTTGTGTCAAAATCCGAGCTGTTCTGGTCGTTGCAGCAGCATCAGATAGCCATCGCCGGCCTAGCGCCATCGGCACCTGAGGTAGCTTCCACATTCTAGATCGAATGTATCGAAAAGTTCGCTTATGTGACCGGTTGCGGGGATGACGTTATGTTATATGGTTAGGTCACCAGGGAAGTGCTTACCGCACAAGCACGCTGCACACGCATATCTTAGGATGTCCGACGACGCGCTCCGGTCTCTGGCAGCTGGAGGGGCAGCTGGAACTTGCGTGGACCTGGTATTCTTCCCTATAGATACCCTCAAGACTCGTCTTCAGGCCCGTGGAGGCTTTCTAGCTAATGGAGGATGGCGTGGAGTGTATCAGGGGGTTGGCTCGACTATCGTGGCATCTGCGCCGGGTGCGGCGGTATTTTTTGTGTGTTACGATCAAGGAAAAAAAATGCTTCCTTCTTTAAGCCCATCAAAATTTAAGGAAAACTCGCCTTTAACCCACATGACTGCTGGTGCTTTAGGCGAGATTGCTGCATGTAGCATTCGCGTGCCTTCTGAGGTAGTCAAACAACGGGTTCAGACCGGCCAATATGGTCGGTCTCGTCATGCGTTTGTGGCGATTCTTCGTAATGTCAGTGGTGAGGGGGCATTCCGTGGTCTCTATCGTGGATACTTATCCACAATTATGCGTGAAATCCCCTTCACGGCTATCCAGTTTCCTCTTTATGAAAAACTTAAAAAGGTCACTCCGGTTACGGATGCTGCGAAGGGTCTTGTTTGTGGCCCTATTGCTGGGGCTGTGGCCGCAGCCTTGACCACCCCTCTCGATGTGATCAAAACCCGCCTGATGCTCCATCATGAGAAAATTTCAGTTGCCCGCGTCATGTCCGGTGTATGGCATGAGCGTGCCTTCTTTAAAGGGGTAGTTCCACGCACACTGTGGATTTCGGCTGGTGGCTCCGTGTTCTTAGGCATGTATGAACTCACCAGAACCCTGATGGGGGCTGTGGAAACTAAGGCTTAATACTTTTATGACTATCTAACGACTTTTTGTTTATTACATCACGGTCAATTAAAGACTTCTATAGCTTGCGAGCACTGACATAGTACTCACCCTTCTCTTGAGAACGCCTGGCAAATTTAAGTACCCAAGCTTCGATCTTGGCAGTGGGAGGAACGAGATCACGTAGAAAAGGTGCTATTTCAACCAGTTTCCATCGCGATTTATATCGAAACAGTTCTTTGAATCTTTCTCTCGGCTGATGAGACAATTGAGTAGCGTCCAAGTACTTTCCATAACCCGGTCGAGTTTCGACCAAGCACCCTTCAAGTAGACTCCAATCCACAGCATCTTTAGACTTATGTTTCACAGGTAAATCCTGAACCCAGTCATGTTGGAACGCGTCGAGGTTCACTTCCTGTGGATGACGCTGCTGCAAAAGATATTGCCCGGTCCAACGCGCCAGCGCAATTGAATCTAGGCCTTGGGATGTTTCATGGGAAAACTTACGATATACCGACGCCAGTAATGAAAGCTCGCCATGTGCCAATTTTATTGCATCTTCTTCAGTCATTGTAGTGAGTGCAGTATCACCACCAACTTCAACCATGGCAGAGACCAATTCTACAAGTGTCGAATGAACTACATCCGGATTCAGCCAGCATACATGGCCAACGTTGTCATCGAGAATACACCCCGGTTTTGCACGAAAAATCTCTTCAAATTCTTGGTTGGAACACATGGAATTCTCCTTGAGATCAGTGATCGTCATCGGTTCTCCTGTACAGCCCCCAGGATCATATCTGGGTACTTTAGACCAGTCTATGGATCCGCGACCAAGTGATGGTTCAAGCATACTTCTCGGGGCTGCAAGGATGGAAAGCTCATTCTTGCCAGTATCTGGTTCCCCTAGGAACAATGTGTTGCTCTGGTTGAGCCTTCGTATCCCAAATGTGCGGCTAGCTGTGCATACTACGACACTCCCATCTTCATCATTGGACCTCAACACAAGTTCCCCACTACGCAACGCTTCTTCAAGCTCAGGAGGTAGTTGTAATAGTCCATACACCTCGTTGGTGTCAATGCATGCTGTTAACCGCATCTAATACCGTCAATAGTTTACCCAATAATTGCCCTTATGCCGGATCCATTTAGCTACTCGCTTAGATAATGAACGCGTCGCGTAGGCGTGCATATGCGCGGTAATTGAATGACTAACGGTCACTCCTGCACATACTTGATCTGCTGGCTACTCCAGATTTAGTTGGAGTTTGAGAGTTGAGGCGGTTAGTTCCAATCCGGCCAAGGATATGATTACCATCGACTCGAACGCTCCGTACACCACCGTGTTTTCGGCAGAGAGTGCTGGTGATGCGGTGTATATGACAGCCGATGATCCACTACTTGGGCGGACACTAGCGGTCGTTTACCTGGCTACACCGGCATCGCCTCGACTCAGCGTGATTCTAATTGGTGCACATGGTACTTCGGGCTATGTTGACATGACGTTGGATCGCACGTCACGATTCTGGGGCGCGTGTCGCGCGTTGGCTCCGGCCCATCGCGAATCCCTGGTAAGGCGCGCCCTTGCTATTGCAGTACTTCGAACATATGCCACTATGGACCACCCATTGCGTGAAAAGCTACTTCAAAACTCCGAACTTCAACACTTTGACGAAGCAGCTGCTGGAGCACTGGGATCGCGATTTCGGCTCGTCTATGGCAGATTTCCACGTGAAATTGGGGGCCGACTGGTCGAAAGCGGCTTATTATCGGCAAAAAAGATCAAGACGAGTGTCCTGGATATCGTTTATGAAGATTCTGATTTGACAATTGCGCAGAATAATGAACTGGTGTATCTCTTAGGCGAGCAATTGGAGCAGCTATTTGATCCGTTGACCGAATACAGCCCTGAACCAGCTGAAAACTTGTATGTCCCACCTTCAAATGCTAAATCAACCCTGGATAACGATCCTCAGGATACCCAGAATGTGTGCGAAGAACTATACTTACTTCAATCTCGGGTCCGCGGTGACCTCGTGGATTTGCTTCAAAACTTTCTTGTTCCTCTCAGAGTCCAAGTATTGAAGGGTCAATTACCTGAAGCTACTATTGAGAAACTGAACACTGCATTCCCGCCCACCATTGATGAATTGTTCCGGGTTAACAATATGCTATACGAGGCATTACGTGCTGCACTTCCGTTGGGTGCTTTTGAGGTCTTGCGAGCCTGTGGAATGACAATTCCTTATTTCTACCGCGCAAGCATGCGTCACGAGGCTGCCACACGTAATTTCAAACAGCACATTGCAGACATGCCAGCGTCAGTTCGGGTAGTTGTAGAGCATTACTCCGAAGCTCGTCTTGAAACAGTTTTGTGCAACCAAGGGCTTCACCTTTCCAGTATCAAGTTATTGCTTGATCGACTCGCGTCCAGCCAAAACTGGACACCGGAACAGCGTGCTCTTGTAGAAGAATTCCATCACGTAGCAACAGGCACTATTGATTCTTTTGCGCGCGGGAAACCCGAAGAGGAAGAGTATAACAAGCGTGTTTTTACGCCTACAGGGAAACTTCTCGTAGAAATTGCCAACGGCTGGCCTGCAGAACTGGAATATGGTTGGTTGAATCGTCGTGTTGTTACTATTTTTGATGCCGTCGATGTACTTGAGCCGGATGACCGTTTCCGTCAGTTGCAACAAGTTGTTATTGTATTTACGGATACAGTAGTTGTGTGCCAGCCATCAGAGCCAATCCCCTCCACTAGTTTAAGTGGCCTTCACGTGCCTGCAATTGGTGACATGCTCATGCATGCCATGCTTAACGAGGCTCCGCTGGATTCTAATATCCCTCCACTTAAAGTCGTGGCCTGGGCACCAATTCTCGATGTGACATTCGCCAGCTATGGTCCCAATTTACTCTATGTGACTGCCCAGCCCGCAAGCAACTTCTCTTGCAGTTATCATCTTGTGCGTCCTGATGCTGATGCTAATGTGTTAGTTGAGCGACTTGCTAAAGCAAAAATGACAACGAAAACTCAACACTTCCATCTCTTCAGACTAAATTCTGATGATTTGACGATCTATTCGACAGTTCAAGAACTGGCTGGATACAAGGAAGAGGTTAACCGCACTAGTCTCGCCGTATTTCTGAGCAGTACCGTCACAGAAGAAACGTTGGACAGTTACGACTTGGCGGGTGCAGTTTCACTGGCCTTCAATCCCCAGGAGAGTGGTGTGATTGACGTAGAAGTTCTCAGTAAACTGGGGTATTCCAATCGAACCTCTGTGCGCACTGGTGACCTTAGAGCGTTAGTTATGGGGGAGATCTCCTACTTGGCAACACTGGCGCATTCGTCTCAAAACCCTGCGATTCTCAGCTCACTTGTTACATCGAACACAGAGGCTGTTTCGCAGCTGCTTAATTGGGCCACTCACCCTGGTGTCATCAAGCCAAGAAGACACAGAAGATCTAATCCGAAACTTAACACTTCCACAAGACCATTCTTAGTGACGAGGAAAAGTGCTAACTCCCTCAGACCTATTGGAGAGCCGCGAAAGGCGCCTCAGCCACCAAAGTCATCCTCGTCATCCAGCAAAGATAAGCAAAATCCAGTTCCCCGTTCACCACCATCAGTGTCAGGAACTTCTGGGAAGAACGCAACATCGGGACCAGCATCCCCACATCAGCATCTACGAAAGAAACAAAGCTTCTCAGACTCAGTTGCAGACAACGAGAATTCCCTGGCAAACCCCCCAGAAGAGTTATTCTATTCTAGCCACAGCTTGTCATCGATGGCAGTCCAATCCAAGGATACTAATGATCAATGGGAGGCAACTACAACCGAGACTGATGATGATGCTGCGCAGGCTGAGCAGCGAGACGTTGACGCATGGTATCACCAAATCAGTACTCGAGATGCTGAGTCTCTCTCATCAGAGCTCTCAGAAGTCAGTTTGCACGACAGGGACTACTTCGGTGATTCTGGTAATATGACGCGAAACTCATCTTCAGCTTCCGAGCCAATTCAAATCGGTGGCTTCCTCAATCGATCGACGTCGGAACTCTACAATGGTAATGCTGGCCGTTCCTTTGCTCCTATTTCATCCGAGAAATCTAATCTGCCAGAATCTATTGCAAGCTTGCAATCAGATAGTGGAACTGGCTCAGAAGCTGAAGACGGCGACTTTACATACCTCGCAGAATTGGTTAACGCAGGAAGTGATGAAAGTTCTGGCGATGAACGTCTCTATCCTGATCTCCGAGACACCTCAGTTGTACGGCTCGGTAGCTATATCATGCGCAATGACAAGAGCCATTGGGATGTTGCTAATGCTGCGGAGTCTAAAGATACCCTGGTACTGGGATCTGATGCTCCCACGCCGACATTAGAGAGTATTCAATTCCGCAATGATGCCTCTGATAGTTCGGCGAGTATACCCAAATCCAGTAGTATCACAAACAAGGCTCCTGCCACTACTAACTGGGACTTTGACCTCGATGCTGATGATTCTGGTTATGATAAAAACAGTGACTTGGAAGAGGAAGCAGCGACATACCTTGCATGGGCTGATCGTCGCCGAGCCAGTCGTCTTTCCGGGCTGTCTGTGAGCTCTGCAATTTCGTCGAGCTCCCGGTTTCCTCCTTCTTTGCCACCGCCCCCGCAAAGTTATCAATATCCTGAATCCAAAAGCTCTGCTAGCTTCAAACGTATGGTAATGTCTTCATCCTTAAATACACTCCAGCTCGCATCTTTCACAATGCAACTGGAACAGAAGGCTCGTACAGCTACAGTAACAGCATCGCGCGAACTTGTGCGCATCCAGGAATCCCTTACTGCTATGTTCAATGAGAAACTCCCGCGACTGGATCTTGAGCCATCTCGAAGGCAGCAAGTGGCGTCTATGACATGGATTCTGTTGAGATTTGGCTACGATCAACTAGTCCAGGGGTTACTTGAAGTTGAATGGATTCGTAGAACCAGAGTCAGTGAACGCGCGGGTCCTGTAGTAACAGGGACACTTTGGAAAGTTAATGGGTGAAATTTAATTCTGGAATGTCACATCCATATATCACCTTGAAGAGAAGGGAAAGCAGGAGTAATTGTAATATTATCGGTGTGAACTATGACATAGTAAATATAATGATAATGGTTTTGACTTTGTGAAATGAGGTACACGAATAATTATTGGAGTACTAGAATGTACCAAAAGTCATGGATCTGACTTATTACTAGTCCCTAATATATGAATTAATAGAGGTCTGGCCCAGTTCTCGAGTACGCACTTGATGAGGTATCTCTTCATCCACAAATCATCACTGCTACCTAAGATATACGTCCCATGCTCATGACCCGCCTGTTATGGCGACGCACCTGCCGCAATCGGCTTTGCATTCGCGCATATGTTCCTCGCCTCACAATGATTTCAAGGGTTTCAGAATCGTATCCATACAACTTAGTTTCCTCAAGCAACTTCCCAATAATCTTCTTCCGCTTGGGCTCATTTGTGTCCCGAATCCATGTTTTGTACCCGACATCAAACCCCTCCGAGCGGATGATTTCCATAATGTGCTCTTCTCGCCTCCGAGCTTCAGTGTGGTTGTGACTCAGTTCCATAAGCCCATATAGTTCTGTTAATGGCATTTTAGATATAGATCTTGTTCGTCCATGCCCAGCTGAGAGATCTTCTTGCTGCTGGCTTTCATCTGAGGGCGTATACGACCTCAGCAATACTTGGTCAGGTACAGGAGCAGATGCTGCTCGCATAATTGGCGCAGATGTTGGGAAACGGTAAGTGTATGCCCAACGATTGTTCAAAGCCGTATCTGGACCTGAACTATGAGATTGAGAATGATTTCTCTGTTGGGGAAGACTTTGGCGGGCAACAGCCCCGGATCCTAGACTCAAATGACCTGCGGTCATCTGTTGTGTTGGTAAACTTGTGTCATATGAACTGAGATCATGCAGTGCCGGAGGTTGCATCACCATTTCGCTAAGGTTATCAGTTCTGACTTCAAGTGCATCTCCGAGTCCAAATTGAAGCACTGTACTTTCCCAAAACGAACTATTCGACGTGGAAGAATCTGCACCAGCGCTTGCTGGGCTGAGAATTTTGATTCTCGGTGAAAACACATTCTCTCCATACTTGATAAGGTCGTCATACTCCCCGAGTTCGGCTCCACCCTCCAACTTTGCTACCTCAAACCCGAAATTCTCCTCCATCTTTCCCCCTCTCCCGCTTCCTCCTGCTTGATGCCCGACTTCCCTGGTGCTTTCGTTCGTATGAGGAATCGTACTCAGAGAGCCAACAGCGCCAGCTCCAATACCGAGGCTTGTGAAATCCTGCTCAGCGAGCCATTCGTTCATCTGAATGGCCACAGAAGATGGAGATTCCATACTGATGGTTGCACAAGAACTAGAGCCAAGTAACAAGTTCGGTTTGAAGCAACAGACAGAAAGATAGGAATAAAGTTCCACGTACGGGGCTAGGAGAATCTAGCTTCCCTATTAGTATCTCGCGGCTTTAGATTTGGTCGGAAGCTAATACTGTACAGGAGAATTTAGACATACCTATTTAGGCAACTCGGAGAGTCAGCGGTCCGAGTGACGAGGTATGCGTGGGTTGGAATGAGAGTCCTTGACCCGAGAGTGGGGTACTTAGGCGAGGTTTATCAGGTGACCATCCAACCACTGCACGATATTTAAAGGATTGCCACTTTGCATTTAGGCTCAGTGGCTACCCATAAATACACCACAACAACTGTCGTTTGATTGATTTGGTATATACATGCTACCAAACGAACGAACTTCAAATAATTCATCACATCTCTGCCGCCGTAGCTCGATGGTTAAACTCAAGCTTCATCAATAAAATAAGGTATACTAAAGAATACCAAATGAAGGTGTCGGAGAAGGTGCAGAATAATAATAAGGTTAGCGAATGGCCGCAGCAACTGATATCCATGTAAGAGAAACCCGAAACGAAAGCTAATGTTGTACAAACTATTACTGTGCAAATTGCCGATACACGAAATGCTTCGAGTCATACATCTCTTGTCCTAACGCGTCACCTTCCCCTGCTTAACTGGTTCATGAACTTGTGTCATCGGAGTGTGTCGGCACAAGTGTGTCAAAGAGTTCACATAACTCAGGCGGGCCATCCAAAAATCCATACGTCCGGAATTCCTTGATGCGCATAACCTTTTCTTCGATACTGTGTTCAGGGTCGGCGACATATTTTGCTAAAGGTTTCGCCAACACATCAAGATACTTCTTAGAAATGACGAACTTTCCGTTGGCGTCAAGAAAGTTCTTATCAACGCGGGGCAACTCAGTTGGAGAGTGAGTAGTTAGACAATTCCAACCTTCTCCAGGTTCCAGCATAATTCCAACTGGTTTACTGAGGAGGCCAGAGCTAAAAGCCTTCATGACACCGCCTGCACGATCAATGCGATATTGACGGTACTTTTCAGGCCAGTCATCTTTGCCAGTGCGGCGGGCCCCAGTCCAACCTATATCCAGAAGCTCTTCGCGGGAAGGGACCTTAACTTTAGGCAGGCGCTTCAACCAGTTCAGCGAACGCGGGTGACATAGACCAATTCGGAAGATGAAGTAGATAAACAACACCTTAAGAGTGTGCAAAAGGAAGAACAAGACATGCCATCCCCAAGCATCAAAGAAACTTTCGTGGTAGGCAACAAAATCTGGGTAAACCGAGGCCACCCACTTGAAAAATAGTTTTGATGGAGCTGTACCAGGTGTGGGACTTATAGGTTCAGGAAGATCAAGATAGAGCCATCCCAGCAAAACAGTAACAAACAAAAGGTGTCTTTGCTGGTTGAAGTGCCATAGCGGTACAACCAGCTGGCCCTCGACAATCACATCTCCAATCGTAGCAGAAGGATCCAAACGTTTCAGCCAGCGCCGGCTATCAGCATCCGAAGTGAACAGAATCGCTCCCTCAGCTGTCAAGTATCCTGGGTGAGTCGATACAGCGAAGCCAGCCGGATACCTGTCATAAAAGTAGCTCGGTGCAAGTTGAACCGGAATTCGACGCACGATATCATCTAACAAAGAAACAGGCGCATTCTGATTAAGTGATAGGCAATAATCATTTTCAGGGTCACCATTCATACGGATGTAGACATCCATTCGCACCTGATCTTCGTTGCCCATATTCTCCACACCTTGAGAAATGCAAAAAGTCCTTACAATGCTGACTGATAAAAAGGTGGGGAAAAATAGTAAACCTACTATAAAGGAATATAATAAGACAAATATATATATAGCAGAACATACTTCGGATAGAAGTGCCTATTTTAAAGCTTAGTTGTGTCGCTTGTCGCTAACTCCAGAAAATAAATAAATACTGTTTTTGCTTTTGGTTTAAGCGGCTAACGCTTTCTTCCCTTCAGTAGTCTGGGAAGAAGGGGTACCAGCAGCCTCTATTGTTGGCAGTGGTGGATTAGCTGGCTGTTGTCGTGGCAACACCTCAACATATGTAGCAGGAACATATCCTGAACGCCCATCACGGGTGCGCACACGCCACCATTGGCTAGGCTGACCTGTTGGGTCTGTACTAGATAACACAGCGGCGAGTTCACCACGCTTTAACTCGAGTTCAATTTGGGGATTCTCGGGAACGAAGTCATACAACCCGCGGCAAAATTCTAATTGAGACGGATCTACTTCTCCTTCAGGACCACCTATATTGCCTGCTTGGTTTGCAGCAAGACTTCGGATCATTTTACCAAGGAGATAAGGCAAGCCTACCACTGCTGCCAAAAAGATCACCAACGGTTTGAAGGATGGACGAGCTACAGGACCTGGCGTGCCACCACGGGCTTGGAATTTAGCAAAGCTTGCGGGAGTCAAATTAGTTGCGCTGCTCTGACCCTTACCAGTAAGCTTTGCTATGAGGGCCCGGCTCCACCTCAACACGGCAAATATCCCTAGAATTGAACCCAGGCTCTCTTTGAGGTGGCCAAATTGTTCAGCCATGCTCATCATAGCAAAGAACGACGAATGCGTTGCCATGTAAGTTGATTCAAGCATCTGAGCAAATCCTCCAAATGCACCAACAATGGATTCAATAAGCTGGAAAGTCGCAGCAGTCGAGTTTTGCATGGGTCCATTCATCCCGTTCAGTCCTGTCATGCCCGGAGCTCCATATCGACCATATCCACCAATTCCGCCTAAGCCGGAACCATATCCATATCCACCATAGCCACTTCCATAAGATCCATACCCACCAAGTCCGCTTCCATAGCCTCCACCGTAGCCACCATATCCAGTACCATATCCAGAGCTAAGCCCGGGGCCAAATCCAGAGCCAAGTGTACCATACCCACTCCCTGATAGTCCACCGTTGCCATAACTACCGTAACCAGAATAAGCAGAATCGGAAGGTCGAGCCGGTACAGGTGGTACATTTTGGGACGAGTTAGTGGTATTAGAGGACGTTGCCACAGTGCTCGAAGGCCCATCCAAGTATGTATGTGAGGAATCCTGAGGAGTTCCAGTGGTGTTCGAAGCAGCACTACCACTCTGGGCCGTTTCCCAGGGCTTCGGCCGCTGTGCTGTAGACGACATTCGTGAGACACCTCTTGCTTACGAAATGAGGGGATCTCGGGATTTCTTCCCCAGTATGATTAATACTCATATTGGTGATAAGGCATGATAATTTACCGGAATAATATCATCAATCCTGTGTTATGTGGTGGTGGAATTTTGGTTTAATATTGGCTTCCTCATCTATAATAATGCCAAATATTAAATGGCGACTGAGGCATGTGGTAATGTAGAATGTGTGCACTCATCCCACCCATCATCCCACACGTCAGCTCGATCGAAGTCTCTCGATCATATACGCCCTTTACTAAGATAGACAGTAGTATTTGGAATCAGAGGCCGGAATCGTACTGTCCATGTACCATTTATTATATACATATTGGGACCCAATTCGAGATAGGTTCTTAACAATCTAAAATAATTTAATACAAATTCAATATTTACTGATTAAAGGAGGAAAGCAGCGGCAAGAGCCAGGCCAGCAGCCACTCCAGCCTGTGCAGATCCGGCACCGTTGGCTAGAGTTCGAGATGGATTTGGCGTAGTCGAGTTCGTACTTGTAGAATTCGATAATGTGGTATTGGAGGAGGTGGTATTTGCTACTGTCAAGTTTGCTGCCGTAGCGGTGGCATTGGCTGTCTGTGTTTGAACTTCCAGAGTGCTGGTGACATTAACATACTTCACAAAAAAGCGTGTCGTTGTGCTGTCTGCTGCTGCTGCTGCTGCCGTAGCAGTAAAAGCCAGGGTAATCAAAGTCAACATTTTTGGAAACGAGCGGATAGGATTTGGTGTGGGGGGAGACAGATGCAACCGATCCCTTATAACGTTTTCGCTCTGCCACATGTTGCCGACAGTACTTGACGGCACCTGCACGTTATACTGCATTGATGATCTGCTGACTTCTTTTGCGCCTCAAAATATCGATTTTCGGAGTCTTCTTAAAGTCCATAGATGCAAGGCTTTCAGTTCTGAAAGATGTTACCGTGAACACCGACAATAAGCAATTTGCAGACGAATACAATAGCCACTATATATTTATATATACTGTAGGTTTAGATTATCCCAAACTAGAAGTCCGTCCATCACCTAAATCGGCTCTGCTGCGTGTGCATGACCTTTGGTAATCAACTGTAAAGCCGATCCTCAGAGATCGCTTCTCGAGTCTCGGTGACTATTTTATGGTTAATGCCTGGATTTGCGATTCAACTTACTCTAACGAACTTTTTACGATATATTAATTGTATCAGTATTATTTTAACTATTGATACAGAAAGTTCTGCTCGAAATACACCGATTTTAGACTGCCTACCGAGGTTGCATACGGTAATTAAGGGCTAGGGTACCTGGGTACGAAAAATCCTGTGCAAAAATGAGCCATTGACACATTGACCTATGCTCTAGCTACTGAACTGCGTCACTAACCACTAAACCCACCAAAAATCCTAGAATATATAGTTGCATGTTCAATCTATGCTCATCATCTAATTAAGGGCTCAGCTATCATCCCCCGTGGTTGACACGATGAAGAAAACTTCACCGATCTCTGTAATTGTGGCTTTGTGATTTGGCGGCCTTCTCGTAACGCTGCGATATAGTTAGCAGTCCTCGGTGAAGACGACTAGATGAGGGTCACGAGATATCCATCTCCTTTATTACGCAGAAGTGGGGTTATGCGCTAACTCTCTTTTACTCATCAAGTGGAGGAGAGTCAGCTGTTTCGGTTTGGTATAACAAGATGGCTACCAGTTTCAAGGCATTCGCAACTGGGGCACTACTTGTGACCACTGGTTTCGTCCTGGGCACGATCTACTCTAACTGGTCGTATGATTATTTCCTTGTCTGGGTGTACCCCACGCCTGCGGAACGTGTTGAGGCTGCGCTTGAGCACTATCGCATCAAAGCGTCTCAGCCTTTGTTCCTCCACCATGTGTTGCACGGAGTATTTGCCCTTGGCATACTCAGTGTAATCGCCAAGTTGTATAAGCCTGATGAGTCTAACACGCTCTTTGATGGGGGTTCACTAGTCCTGTTTGTGATTGGGATCGTGTTTTACTTGACCAATCTCCGCCCAGCTGCTCACTCGTTAATCACGGGAAACTGGGCAGACCTTGACGAGGAAACAGGAGTTAAGTTTGTGTCTGCATCCCAGATGTTTATTGCTATCGCTTTGCTCGGTGTGTTGGCGCTCCAGTTTGGACAGTGGTGGGCTGAAGCGTCAGTTCCCGCTGTTGAAGCGCCCCAGGAAGCTTCCGCTGCGCCCCAGGATGTCCCAAAGAACGATGACGCCAGTTCTGAAGCTGTTAGTACCTCCAGCACTAAGTCTAAGGCTTCCAAGAGAAAATAAACCCGGCTAATAAATAAACACTCTACTCCTTCTATATGAGACGCTTTTATCCACCTAGACTTATGCTTGCGGGTGAATGTGGTGCAAAATGCCTTAAATTCACATTTATGCTCCAGCAGATAGAGTGACACCTTCACGAGGACTGTCCTTCCTCGGCGATTGCCCCTGTGGTTTTGGATCTGAATTGGCTTGAGATTCATCAGGTTCACCAAGTGTTGCCATTTTGAGTGCGTTTGTCACACTTGTACTGAGCGTTACACTTTGTTCAGGGGGTTCAGTAGTCTCTTGAGATGATGACGATGCAGAAGATGATGTGGGGGCTGAAAATGATGGTGCTGATGGGAGTTGCGAGACTGACGTCGTCATTTTGGGAGCATTTTTGCGCCAAGCCTCGGGGTCATTCATATCAGCGTCTGCCCTACCAAAAGCTCCTGCCCACCAACGTGGCGGTTGATCTGGTGAAGGCACCAATACCTCATCACTGCCCGGCTGTACCGGTTCATACCCCTGGGAGACAAATTGGGTTCGTCGTGCCAGGAAATAGTCCCATACACTGCGAGTCCTTGAGCGCACGTTAGCGGCTAGTGCTTCTTTTTCTGAATTGAACAAGAACGTGCCATACTGACATGAATAGGTGTGATATACCAGGCGTCGTAAAAATCGTTCATTAAACTCGAATGATGACGGGAACATGTGGACCAATTGGTATGCAGCATCTAAGAATTGATGGAAAATAGGCCCCGTTTGTCTGCCCTTTGTGGTCTCAGATATGAATTGGGACACATTGGCGAACACCCCTGTAGCCGCAGATGTTACTGAAGAAGGGTCAACCTCAGACTGATCCAAGGCGTCATTTTCACTTGCTGAAGCCCCACCGTGTCGTAATGCAAATCGATGTCCAAAACTGACCCATTCCTTCTCAACGAGCACCATGAAGCCTTCAAGTGTTCGATAGTATGGATCAAGACACAGCATTGCGAGAGATGATATTTGAGGCGTACGATCCCAGCCATCAGAACAATGAATTACAACATGTGAGCACTTGAAATGGACTTGCTGAACCACCACACGCGTTGTATCCAGCAGCAATTGGATGTGACGTAACCATTGACTACGCTCCAAAGCAGTAGGACTCGGAGCACTTTCGCTCACGTCTGAGTGTCGTAAAGCATCGACAACACGACTCAAGCTGTCCCGCATAACATGGAGATTATCAATTCCAGAATATATCTTGCGGGCTGGTCGATATCGATCCATATTTTCAGTTCCACCACCTAATGCCATTTGGGCAATGGCATTTGTAGCTGGGCGCAGGTCTACAACCATGTTGTCAAACTGGGCACCATGCATTCCTTCTGGTGGATATGTTGTAGCATATATTGACGTAATTAACGTCTCATCCTGCAAATTCCGACTCTGCTTGATTCCGACAAGTGGCTGGCTACATCTTGAGATTGTGCACCTATTCAGAGGATGGTGATAAGATAACACCGGCAGCCGAGCTTTCGACCGATATCGTGCAGCATGTCCCAGCACAGAATCACTAATTGTGGCAGGAACAACAAGCAGTCTTGGGTATGTAGCACACAATCCGAACTGGGCATTGGCTCTGGTAATCCGCCATCGTGTCCAGTCGATTCCCATTCGATTGTACTCAGCACGAGGATCGTAAAGGTCCCAACCGTTAAATTCACGCTCAACACTAGCGGGAGAATAGACAAATGCGTAGAGTTGCTCTACATTGCGCACGCTGTGGCACAATTCATCCAGTGTCTCGTATACTGCGCGAGCATCATCTTCAGCAGCGAATTCGAAACTCAAAAACATGAAATCTTTGCAAACAATGCGAACAGCAGGCCGGCCAGGTCTTTTGGCTACTTCGGAAATAATCGGGTAACAGATCCATACCTCGCGCTGGGCGGCTCGGAAAATCATATGGTGGCGCATTAGATGCAGAGTGCCAACAAGTTTGTGGCCCAGCCTCACAAGTGTTGCAGGAACCTGCGTTACGCGAATGGCATCCATCTCCAATCGCTCGCCAGAGTTCCGTTGCACCTTTTCTGGAGCTACTGTGGGTGGCTCTTGAATCCGCTTACACAAGCAGCGCCGCCGGATATAGAAGGGGGTTGACCCGGATATGGCAGTATTAATACATCCCCATACTGCTGATATTAAGTTGATAAGTATACAGGAATCGCCTATGAATGATTAAATTTGCCGGTATTTTCGAGGCATTTTCGAGCATAACGTCTAAGTGATATATTGTACTTAAGTCTCAGTATGGATTATGCATTACATCGATTACATAGGCATCACTACCATTGAGAACGAATCAAACCAAACTCTCACCTGTTTGAGATATGAGCACGCCGCAGTTCTGGTCGCAGCCTTTTACATACCTGCGCTGGGCATCACATGCCAAGCCGCATGTCGTGCTGGCGGTATTTCTCGGTATTTCGGGGCCTGTGGCTGCCGCTACTCTCTATTCTACCCGCGAAAAGTACCTGTATGCGGATGCGCCCCTAATTCCTCTATCGTATCCGCTCCCTGCGAAGCGTAATCCAGACCTTAAAGGATACGATGATTAGGGAGGCTCGAGGCAAATGTCATACTTTTGGCTAGCATTAACCTCTCCTCCATACACTACCATGTATTTATATATATATATACACATAGGAAGGGAACAGAAAGGCTACCATTTGTAGTTGGCAGTCTGTACAAAGTCTTCCTTGATCTTCCAGTTGCGCAGCTGCATCCACAACTTGCGGTCCAGCCGGTCCTTCTGCCATTGCTCACGCTGTTGCAACACTAAACGATCCTTTAGGACCGCCTTGACATGCACATATGGGTGCCGAATAATACCAGCACGTCCGCGACCCCGGAAGTGAACCCGTTTAAGATCATCGCCATCTTTACCCACCCAGATCTGATCCACAACTAAGTTCTCAGGGTCCAGACCAAGCTTGATAGCATCGTTACGCCCACGCTCCAACATATCAGCCACATCTTGAGACCGTCGCTTAGCACTGAAGTGACATTGTGTAATAGCTTCCGTGAGCCCCATACGACGGAAAATACGGAGAAACATGTACATCTTCTTCCACGACGATTTGATCCGATAGCTTTGGACATATACTGTAGGCTCGAGTGCAATCTGCTCTTGTCGGGTCAATGACAGTTTGTATTTTACCCCCTCGTGTTCGACGAGCTGCTTATTTTTGTAGACACCACCGTTGGCCTCACATACCTTAGCATACAAGGTACGTTTTAAAGGCGATAGTAGCGACTGTGCTGCAGTTTCACCTGTGGGATCGAGTTTGGCTTTAATATAAGGGTGATTTCGCAAATCCTTATTCTGGCGATAAGCCGACAAGTCAGATGTATCTGTACTACCAGACCCAGAGTTATCGGGGGTGTGATCACCAGCCGTCTCGGTATTATCAGATATAGAATCACGGAAGAAGGACCCTACACCATTACCAGAGCTTTTGCCACTCTGCCATCTTCGCGTAAAAGCTGGAAGAGTCCGTGGCAACCTCGAGCCCAGTCGGTACATTTTTCAGAACTCTAGCTTGACGCTTACGTACACAGGTCGTCAATTAGGTTGAATGGCCTAATGATGTGCCAGGCTTTAGAGAACATAGTGCTTGAACACTGTGTTATAGAAAAGTTATCTACAGTATTCTACAGGATATGTTGCATTTATTTCTCTAGAGTTCCCTCCATAGCCGCATTGTAACGCAGGCCCTTAACTTGGAACCCGCTCAGGAAATCGTGCAACTCCTTCATGTCTGCTGCAGGGAGTTCCTTAACAGAGAGGTTCTCCAATTGCCTGCTGCCCTTTGAAGATCCAGGGATAGGGATCAATTGAGGGTAACCCTCCGTTCCAGAAAGGGTGGTGATCCACGACAAGGCAGTCTGAGCAGGAGTGATGCTTAGTTTGGAACTAAGTTTCTGAAGTTCCTGTACAAGCTGCTTGTTGTGTTCCCAGTTCTCACCCTGGAACCGGTCAAAGTGGTGACGAATATCACCTTCAGGCAAGTCAGACGTTGTCACACCTGCAAAGAGACCCTTGGCCAGAGGCGAGTAGCAGATTGCAGGAATACCCAGTTTCTTCAACGTAGAAAACACACCATTGCTCTCAGGCTCGCGGCTCCAGAGAGAGAATTCCAGTTCAACTGCGCTTAAGGGGTGCACCTTGGCAGCACGCTCAATGCTAGCGGCGCTGACCTCCGATAAGCAGATCGAGCCAATCTCACCCGACTCCACAAACTTGACGAGAGTCTTCATAGACTCTTCCACGGAGTATCTGGCGTCTTGGCGAGCCAGACAGTAGATGTCTAACTTGGCAGGAAGCTTCGATCGAGCCTTGTACAGAGGCTCCAGATATTTGTTTGTGGCGTCAATGCTCTTCTTCAAGTTCTCGGGGGAAGCATCCGGCATGAAGCTATCCGAGAGTCCACCCTTGATGGATACAATGACATGATCAGCATACTGTGGGTAGGCTTCGAAAAATGCACCAATCCGCTTGAGATTCAAGTAACGATCAGTAGTTCCATAAAACTCGCCACCGTTCAGAAACAGCGGCTCACTGTAACCGCGTTTATCCAGCACTTCTTTCAGAGCTGCGTTGAACTCGTCCTGACTCTTAGGAGTCGGAGTCCATGTGAACAGCATGAGGCCATAGCCAACTTTACCAACGTCAAGTACCATTGTTGCAATAACTTGAAAACCTTGAAAAAAAACCTTCTACAACGGATAAAACAGGCCCCACCCTCTCAATTTATGTCAAAAGCTGTGGGTGAGCAAAAGGGTATTATTCTGTGCATATTGGGCGCGGATCCGCGCTTTCAAGCCAAGTTCACGTGGCGAGTCCTGCATTCATTTTACCATTTCTTAAGATGCGGCTGATAACGATCCGTATTAAAGCATTTAATGTATCATGAAGCTCTGTGTTCCATTATGATTTCCGAAAAGAATGAACAGCCAGTGCCATCTAGCCAATGCAACACTAGTCACAACCATACGTCATCGTCCATGTGATGCACGATCACATAAGCTTACGCGATAATGCGTCTAGCAAGCAAGAGAGTTTTTAGTCGTGATATGAAATGCCTCAGGTTTCACTGTTATAAAAGTACATATATTTAAGGCATTGGCTGTTATAATATGGCCCGTAGCTTCAATTTCTGCTGATGCCGTTGTCATCCAAACTTGGAGCTGACTTACATTTATAGATAACCCACGATCACCGACTAACGACTAATAGCTCCCTCACCTTGAGAGCCACGTAATTGAACAATTGAGGACTCTACGCCATGGGAATTGCGTGTAAGACGTATTCGAGTTGTGACTATGTATTCAAGTGTGCTCATTGTGACGCTCACCTAGCTGGAGATAAGGACTTTGTCTCAGACGGCTTTCTAGGGGAGACCGGAAAGGCCTTCCTGTTCAACACTGCTCTCAATGTGCACAAGCAGCAACGGCGCACGGCTTCAATGACTTCGGGAATGTTTGTGGTACAATACCTTAATTGTCGATATTGCAACTCGTACCTCGGATGGCATTATGTGCAAGCGATGAGTGACTCGGAGCGCTACAAAGAGGGGAAGTGTGTCTTAGAACTAAAGATGCTGGCACGTAGTGCAGGCCTGAGCCCATTAGCTAGCAGCGATGAGGAAGAATTGTGTGATGAGTATTGACTATGGCACTAAACTCAGGCACGGTTCTATTGGTTAGCAAATATTGCTCCTGTATTTATTTATTCATTTAGTTCCGATCATTTCATATATAGGGGTCAGTTGGTTTAAGAAGTTGGCTTCTGATAACTTATTTATTCCCAGCTATCAATATGTAGATATATTATTAGGAGAGGTGTTCCCACAAGCCAACCCCCCACCACATACACCAACACGTCATACTTGAGACCAAGCCTATAAATACTTACGCATATATCCTAGTGAACTCCCAGTGCAGCATTCAGCCTGTCTTTCCCTTGTTGGGCATCTAAAGCTGGGCAATCTAAAAGCAGTCCAATAGTTTGATGGCTGAACCTCGAGAGTTCTTGCGTGATCGACGCCGCTACGATGAGCGCATGCAGGAAGAGGATGATGAGCGTGTTCGGCGACTGGAACGACAACGTCGGCGTCGCAGAATGGATGCTGCGGACGAAGAGCTTCAGGTTGCAAAGAACTCTGACAAGGGGGAGGGCATCAGTTTTCGAATGAGACGTGGACTTACGGGCCATGGACGTGCCGAAAAGGCCTTGTTGGCCGGGATCTTCCACAATCCAGAGGAGAAGGAGGGTAGACACTCTCGATCTCGAGATGAGGAACCGTTACCTTCGAGACGGCGCAAGCCTTTGCGATCTGGCATGTCTGATTTATCGTTGGATGATGATGAACCTCCACCAACTCGTAGGTCTCGCAAGCATGACGATGATATGGAACCTCCCAGACGACCTCGTGCTCGGGACCTGGATGATGGGGACTCTCCTCGACGACTTAGGCCTCGCGATGATGATCATATTGAACCTACGAGACAACCTCGATCCCGAATTGATGAGGACTTGCCCCCAAGACGGCCTCGGCCTAGTGGTATGGATGGTATTGACGATGAGCCTCCAAGACGGACTCGGCATCGGGACATTGACGACGAGGAGCCACCTAGACGGCCTCGCCCTCGCGATATTGATGAAGAACCGCCCAGGCGTCCTCGTCCTCGTGATATTGACGAAGAACCGCCGAGACGTCCTCGTCCCCGTGATATCGATGAGGAACCGCCGAGACGTCCTAGACTCAGTGGTATCGCAGATGAGCCCCCGAGGCGCCCTCGTCCTAGCGGCATTGATGATGAGCCACCTAGAAGACGTCGACCTCGTGATATCGATGACGAGGCTCCACCCCGACGGCCTCGCGATCTCGACGAAGATGCTCCGCCTAGAAGACCTCGTCCTCGCGATGACGATGTGGCAGATGTCCCACGACGACGTCACCCTCGCGATGAAGAGGATTTGGGTCCTCCAAGAGGATCCAGACCACTTCGCAGCGGTGAACGGGATCGTGATTTGTCTCCACACCTGCCTGAAAGCCACCGAGACATATTAACACATCGCCAAGATGAAGCTAAAGGTACTCAACGAGACCCGAGTGAGCGTGCAGAGCGACTGAGGAAGCTCAAAGAAGCCCAGAATGCTCACAGGCACAAATCGCGCTCTGTATCTCCCCAGCTCAGGGATCCTGTGGATGATTACGAGCCTGAGGTTGAGGAACCGCCTCGGCGTCGTCAGGAAACCACAAAGTCTTACCGAGATCGTCCTCGTATGAATGAACCCGTGGATGCAGAAGAGGAACCGCCTCGGCCTGCCCGACCGCGTCCTCGGCCTCAATCGAGGGTTGAACCGGAGCCTGAACTGGAGCCTGAACTGGAGCCTGAACTGGAGCCGAAATATGAATACAAACGGCCACCAGTTGATCCAAGTTATACCAAACGTTCCGATGATGATGGTCGATATGACCGAGAAGAGAGCCCTTCACTTCCTTCACGTCCTAGACGAGTGGCTCATCGTGAGCCGGAGCCTGAGCCTGAACTAGAGACACAAGAGGATGAGGAGTCACTTCGTGATGCATACATGCGTCCCAAGCGTCAGCAGGTACTTCCACTACCTAGTGAGGAGAGGCTTGAGCCACGCGACTCAGGACGCCCAAGTCTGATTGAAAGCGCCCAGCGCCATGGGGTATCCAACGCAGCTCCACCCGCACCCCCTCGAAGCCGGATTTCTCCATCTCCAGGGCCATCCCAAAGCCGCTCTGAGGATGATGCGACTCCAGAGCCACCAGTTCCAAGATCCAAAGCGTCCACTTATTCACGTGGATTAACTGAACTGGAGCCCGAGCCGATATCCGAGCCAGCACCTGAACCAGAGCCGTATCGATCGAAACCACGTCCACCTCCTGCGACAAAGCCGGCAATTAAGCCAGCAAAGCCGAGTTTAGTCGCTAGTGCTGCAGCTAAGATCCCTGCTCGGCATGATCCAGAGGTAGAAAGTGAGGAGATCCCGCGGAAGAATGCCCCTCCGCCACCTCTGCCTCG
Source organism: Wickerhamiella bombiphila (assembly GCA_030561035.1). Lineage (NCBI taxonomy): Eukaryota > Fungi > Ascomycota > Dipodascomycetes > Dipodascales > Trichomonascaceae > Wickerhamiella > Wickerhamiella bombiphila. Next base: position 209,575 of record JAKTWK010000006.1, read on the forward strand.
GGCTCGGCGAGAACTGGCTACCCCCGAATCAGAATCGGAGGAGGGCTCCGAACTCAGCGAAGCATTTTCGCGACTCCGGAAACCGAAACCGGCTCCAAAGCCTAAGCTGGGGCCAGTAGAAACTCCTGAGACCCCGAAGAAGTCGACACCTGCCGAAGAGTTTAGACTACCAAAACTGAGGCCTTCACGGTCACCAGAAAGGCCTGATCTCCCGAGCACGGCCTCTTTAAGCGCTGAAGAGGAAGAGGAAGAGGAATTTCGTGTACCCAAACTCAGGCCTGCTGGGTCCCTGGCCGAACCTAAGCCAAGGGCGAAGCCTGACTATGAGAAGCCTGACCTTCGGCCTATGAAGCCTCGGAAAGCAACGCCTGCAAAACCGGCAGAAGCAGTTCGTAGATTGGCAGAGCTCCGTGCTGCCCAGGCCAAGCCGCATCGGGATGCGACAGTACCGGAGGCTTTGCGCCAGCGCGAGAGTTTGAGGGCTCAGAGCCCAGTCAAACGTGACAGTGTCGATGAGCAGCAAGAAGCACTGCGTGCCCAGCTTTCCAAGCTCAAACCGCGCCACTCTGAATCTGATATCGAGGCCGACCAGGATCAGGGCTCTGGATCATCAGAAGGAGCCTCCATGCATAGCGAAAGCTCGGACTCATTGAATCATCTCACTAAATCGCGTCCGCGTGGTCCAAAACGCCGACTTCCGAACATGTAGCTCTGCTGGACGCCCAAATTCGGTGAAACCCGCCCAGACCTCTACAGCTCTTAAATTTCCAAAAACGTTTCTGTTCGCCCGAACCAATCCATTCATGAGAGTTCTAAAAGCTGAAAATTAGTTAGGATGGAATATTATTTTATCCTGAAACTACTTAGGAATTAATATTGCTTAAAACCTCTCACAAACATTCTACAACTACTCTCTGTTGGCCGACCATCGATATTCGGAACTTCTAAGGCCAGAAATTAATAGGAAAGATTTTTGTTTTATATAAATTCTGAAACTCCTTGGGAATTAGGTTAGTTTAAATATCTCTTTAACTTAGCATCCACATTCCAGTTAGTTTTGTTTTTATTAGTATCGACAACGTGTCGATTACATTATCAGAAGTGATTAGATCAGCTAGGAGTCTATCTGTCACCCAATACTCCGTTTCGAGTTCCCAAGGGATAGCGGAGGTGGATGAGCTACTTGCCGGCGTCGAGCCTAGACGGCTTTAAGCCGAGGCGACACCGCGACATTCCTGGGATGTGGCGCCCGCTAGCCATTCTCCTGGCAGTAGTCGCTGGGCTATCATATATCTTTGTTCCTTCAGTACGTGCCCACATGCTGCCCAGTGTTTTTGGCCGCTACGTCCTTGACAGTCCTGGCCTGGAAAATGTATTTTACTACGACTTGAATTATGCTGGCTCGACTCCTCATGGCTATGATGAAGGCGAACGGGTATTATTCTTGGTCCCCCTGCGTGATGCTGCAAACCACATGGATATGTTCTTTGGACATATGGAGAACCTAACATATCCCCACAATCTTATTGATATTGCTTTCTTGCTGTCTGATACCACAGATAATACGCTGGAGCTTTTGGAGAAGAAGCTTTCAGCGCTCCAAACCCACAAGGACCGGAGCATGCACTTTGGTGCGATCCGGATCTTTAAGCGCGACTTTGGGCAAGCTATTGGCCAAGGCTTTAGTGATCGCCATGGATTCGAAGCACAGGGTCCTCGTCGTAAACTGATGGCCCGTGCTCGAAACTGGCTATTGTCAGTGGCTCTGGAGCCATACCACTCCTGGGTGTATTGGCGTGATGCCGATGTTGAGACGGTTCCTCCGACCATTCTGGAGGATCTAATGAAACACAACAAGGATGTCCTTGTGCCTAATGTATGGCGGCCTCTCCCAGATTGGCTCGGCTACGAACAGCCTTACGACCTTAACTCGTGGAAGGAAAGTGAGACATCGATTCAACTAGCCAGCGAATTAAACGAGGATGCAGTTATTGTTGAGGGATATGCCGAATACGCGACGTGGCGGGCTCACCTTGCGTACTTGCGAGACCCTAATGGCGATGTTGATGTCGAAATGGATCTCGATGGTATTGGTGGTGTATCCATTCTAGCCAAGGCATCAGTGTTCCGGTCAGGGGCCCATTTCCCTGCATTTTCATTCCAGAAACATGCCGAAACTGAAGGGTTTGGTAAGATGTGCAAGCGGATGGGCTTCTCGGTGGTAGGATTACCTCACTATACAATTTGGCACATTTATGAGCCTTCATCAGATGATCTAAAACATATGGAATGGATGGCGCGTGAAGAAGAACGCCAAAAGAAGGAGAAGATCTTGATGGCTGACCGGGAGCGGAACTTCCAGATCGGATATGAGAATGTAGAATCCGAATGGAACGATGAGAGAGAACGCATCCTTGATAACTTCTAGTGGCATTCTCTCTATTCATTCCAGGGGTCGAATATAGAATTCTTGTCCTTGTAGCAGCAAATGGACCCAGTTTGAGTCTCACCTATTCCATACTACTCCCCAATCCCCCCCCGTGCGCCACTTCGAAATGGGACAAGTAGGACAGTTAATATGACTTGAATTAATTTTAATGTGATTTTGAATCTGGTTGGAAGGGTTCGTTTGTGTCCTTTTGATAAATAATGATGGTCTCTAGAGTTGTCAACTGAGAGCAAGTATGTATGTATATTGGGCCATAAAATAAGACATCCGTCGGCATTCTTTCTGCCGACCAAATATGCTAGGAAATAGCGTCGGAGGATAATGGTTCGTAGTGCTCACGTAGTTGAGTGGCTTCTTGTAGCAGCATCTCCAAGTCTTTACTTGGGGGCAAGCGACCCAAGAGTTGGCGCATTTCCGATTGATCCAGTTCAAGAAGCTTCGCCTCTTGCGATTTCATTAAAGCCAAACAAGTGTAAACATGAGCTGTTCGTGGTGGGGGGGTTCCCTGTTCAGGGCGCCAGCCGACATAGCTATCCCAAATGCGAGCCACATCGGTGGCTGCCCAGGCGCGAACACCAAACGCTTTGATCCACCATACAAGCCATTCATCCCCTCCTAATGAATTTAATACATCTTCGGCATCGAAATGAGTCGCAAGGGCTGGTGATGCAATGCGCAACCGTCCAATGAAGAGGGACATGGACGCACTTAGATCTCGGTCACCACCCCATCCAAATACAAGCATCAGTTGCTCAAAAACACTGTTGAGTCGATCTCCAGGGATGTCAACGACTGCAAGTAAAAAGTGAGCAATCCATAAAAGAGCAGGTTCATACCGAGTACGTCCTGCCCATTTTGTTAGGAACCTACTCACTGCTTCCTCAATAACAGGCTCCCATTCATCCTTAAAGGGAACCCGCTGGCGCATTCTCCTCAATTCACCATTCAATCGTTTGTGAGGAACCTCATCAGCACCAGGCTCCATGACAATAACGGGCATATTGGGTCGCCGCACGAATGGGTGGTTTTGGAGGAGAAGCGGCCATATTCTCCCACGTAGGTTTGAAGCAAGGCCATGCGAGCTTGCGACTGCCGCAAATGCGGCATCATCACCGTTTTCTAGAGCCTGCTCACAAGTATCGATAACCCCAGGCTCCATGGGCCGGTCCAAAGCCTGATAACGGCCATCTCGAGAAAAACTGCCTGCACTAGACAAGCTGCTGGTATCACTATCCCTGGTTGATTGTGAGGCGGTAGCACCGCCTGAGGTTTCATCCCTTGACGCCACAAACTCGTACCCCCTGTCAGGGGGCGGCACGTACAGTGCAGACCACGCTGCTGCTGCTGCTGCTGCTGTGCTCATTGAAGGATGACCACCATTGTGGCCAGCTAAAGCAATCGAAAACGGGAGCAGAGGTTTTGGAGGGGGGGTAGAGGTGGTTGACGGAAATCGAGGGGAATGTGATGCTCACGCGAGGTCACACGACCGCCTCTAAGCCTGTCTAATCGCAAGGGCAGTGAAAAATTCCCAGCCTGTGAGTAAGCCTGATATTAAGGTGGGCTCGGCATTGGTCTTGCTCAACATGCGGGGATGCTTCACGTGATGCAGGGGTCCTGGCATGTTATCTCAGTGGCTTAATAGAGGAAATTGAGATATCGGAATGATGGTGGCTCAAAGTAGTTAAAAACGCAGGATATGCCGGTTACCGTCGTTCCCGTAGTTACGCGTAAGGATCCCGCACCTAATTGTAGTCAGCCATAATTCTGCGTAAGGCTCTCGTACTTAATTTTAATCAGCGGGAGCTACGCACGACGCACATCCCCCAATACGCGTTGTGGCGTCTGTGCATTGAGACGCGGTTCGCTCGGCCCTAATTCACCATGGATGAATTAGATCTTGTGAATAAAGTCGAGCTCCGCTTGCTCCTGGCCGATAGCGATGAAGCCTTGACAAAGTCGTTGGATATATTTCTATGCCCATTGCTCGAGAAATTGAAATCGCCCCGCCAGGATGTGATTTCCAAAATAGTTTCAGTGCTTGGACAGGTTAGCCGACGCATCACGCCTGGTGTTGAGCTTCCAAAATCAAAACTGGTTGCTTTGTGGCTTAATTCGGCTCGCTCAAAAGATATTGCCACATTGCGTCAGAACACTCAACTACTCAAATTCTTGAGAGTCTCGCTATTATCGGGAAGCCCAGGACCCTATACGGATGCACTGGCTGCTGGCATTAGTATTCCTGATTTTGGCCAAAATGAATATCTTTCGAAACAGGTTAGTGAACAGTTTGCATTGTTCTTGATATGTCTTACCGACTGTGATCTTCAAACACATACATTGCAAGTGGTTCCCGAAGATGCTGCGGCCCTTTCAAAGATACTTGCTGGGTATTTATATGCAGTCCAACGGGGTGCTAGTGCTCTAAGTAGTCCAGATTCCGGGTTCTACGCACCTGCTTTAGCAGTTGGAAGTGGTCCTAACAACGGTAACAATTCGAATTTAGTTACTAGGAGTAAGGTGGTTGAACTGTCTCTCCAAAATCGTCAGACATATCGCACAGTGTTGTTGGCTGCAACCGCGGACCGGTCCGAACAATTATCGGCGAAGGCAGTACGAGCCGTTGACGAAATTGTGTTTGACCCTTCAGAATTGTTGGAGGCGGTTTTCAACTCCTCTGGATCTCGAAATGCATCTGCAGAAGTGGCTAAAGCAGCTCTTGGAGCACTAGCACGCCAGTATATCCCTTTAGACTCTGATGCTGCTGAGCGAGCAGTTCAGCGGGCTCTAGAACTCGGAGACCCGAAAGTGCACAGTGCAGTATTGAAATGGCTACAATTCACAATAGATTCGGCACAAGATCGTCGCAAAGCCTACTCCAGTCTTCTCCAGCGCTTCATTATGGACCATGGGGCTACCCCACAAAATGGGTTGGCGTTCGAGCTAATTGGCAAGCTTCAAGCTGGTGGAGACTCTTTGGAATTTTTACTGCGAAGCTTGGAAAATGGTGCAGACGTTCAACGTGGCGTAACTGCGGCCTTAAACGGTAGTACAGATCCTGAAGCTGCTGGTATACAACTGTTTAACCACCTCCGCAAAGGTGCAGGAAGTCAACCACTAGCTCGTGTAGCTGTTCATTTCGCCTCACGAAGATTGAATTCCGTACTTGGCCACTTGATTTGTCTGCTTGCTTTTGGTACGGGTTTGGTGGAAGAGCCTCTGAAAGCACTGGAAGGCCAGCCTTTACCATTTGAAGAGATGTTAACAGCTATAAGTTCAGTATGGCCACCACCTCCGCTACTTCATAACCATCAATATTCTCGTCAGGCGTCAGAAATGTTAACTTACCTTGGCCGATGTCTTGGAGCGACGGCTGGCGGCCTTGACCACCAGAATGCCCTCTCCACCCACGTAGGCACGAGACAACGTGTTCAAATGTATGCTTCTGCTCATGCAGAACTCTGTTCTCAGTTTCTGAGCCTTTGTATGGATGCATTTAAGCGAGACCTCATACAGCCAGATCGCCTAGTACTGTGGCAACCACTGGTATCATTGATGCCAGTGGCTGCACTGTCTGAAAAGTCACAACTCCTTGAATTAATCAATGTCTCTGGTGTTTATGCTGCAGTTGATGAGCTGGTCATGCTACCTGAGTTGAGTGTTGATGCTGAGATGATTATGAACCTTATTCAAGGTGGACATCAGCACAGTGCTGCCCAGATTCTTGCTTGCACAGCTTTGCGAGGTATGTCAGTGGACAATTCAATGGTTAAAGCAATTATTCGCTCAACACCCAATGACCAAACTGTGCTGGGACTTCTGATTCTCGGGGGATTGGTATCGGAGGCATTAGTACCATCAGAATTATCGAATTGGTTAAGTCAAGCGAATTCTCACTTGGCTATTGTTATTATAGCATGTATGCGGTTGAGTGATTCCAAGAATATGGATAAATACATCACAGAAGTGCTACAAAGACATCCGGATCGCTCGGATATGCAGCAACTCGTGCTTCATGGTCAAGCCGTGGCTGCCCTTATTAGTGGTTTTGGTGGGCCGGAATCGATTTTGCGACGTCTCTTCCCCTCTCTACCGCTCCCAGATATGTCAAATGATATCGTTGAAGTAGCCTGGTCCCGCGTTTATGAACCAGATTCAAGTCTCACTCGTGAATTGTCAATACGTCTTTTGTGTCTTGTGGAATATAGCTGGACAGATTTATCTCGGCACAATAAGGTGAGTGAGATCCGATCAGCACTTTTTGGAATGCTGGAGAGTAGCTCTAAGGATGATTTGGTCCAGGAAGCAGCAATTCTGGCATTGGCTATTATCTACGACCGCGGTTCAGCCACGGAACGACAAACTCTTGTAGATGACCTGAAAGCTCTTCTTAGAGAATCAAACACTCGCTTATCTGCTGGTTCCGAGAACTTGAAGGTGTATCGAGCTGTGCTGTCATTAGCTACGGACGCTGGTGATCCAGGTCTGGTATATTCATTGATGCCTCTTGCTGTAGAATCCCCACTTTGGCGCCATCCTGCGGCAACAGTATTTATGCTGGAGAATTCTGCGTTCGCGGCCAGAATCACTGCTGATATTGACCAAGGTACTCGGCGTGGCCATCGACTTGTGCCACAGCTGTTCCGACGCATCAGCGATCCAAATCCGCGCATCCAGCATGCCATGCAATCTATTTGGAAGACTGTTGCAATTAAACCGGCTGCTATACTCCAGCAGTATGTCCCAGGTGTTTTACAACAACTCCTAGCTAGTGCTGGGGCCCATGAGGGACGTGTACGTGTCTCCTCAGCCTTGGCTCTGGCAGACCTAATTTCCTCACGGCCTTCTTCTGGCGATCAGGGTGAATCGCTGAGCGAATGGGCGCCCCAAGTTTGGCGCATTGCTCTACGGTTAGAAGACGATATTGAGACTCATGTTCGTGATGCAGGATCCGAGCTGGCCAAGGCGTTAACTCGGATCCTTTTGCGTCGTCTTGAAAACCATGTGGATGTTCCCGAAGTTCATGATGTTGTAGAGCATTTACTGGGCCCACAAGGAATCCAACAACGCAGTGAAGAAGTCCAGGGCCGGTCGATGGATATGCTACTTCAGATCGTGCGAGTTGCACCTGTTTCCATTGCGTTGGATGTACTTACCGGTTTGTGCTTGCAAATGTCGTCCTTAGAGCCTGCTGCTCTAAACTATATTGAGCTTAATGCGGAAAACTTTGGCGTGGATCCAGGAGCAGTGGATCAATCGCGAGCCCGGGCCCTGCGTACTTCACCGGTTATGACGGCTTTAGAAGGAATTGTGGAGCGCGTTAAAGGTGCCGAATTGCGCCAGTTGGTGGAAATTAATCTACCTGAGGTTGTGCGCCAGAGTGTAGGTGTACCCTCTCAGTTGGCGGCCGCTCGTCTAACATCATTGGCAAGTCTAAGACCAGTGGCCCATGCAAACTTTGGTCCATTGTTATTGGCATGTGCTTCGCGCTTTTGGGGTCTAAATACTCCAGCGTACGCCTTTACGGAGGCGTGGGCCCAAGTTGCACGCCATGCTCCCTTGCCAGATATCCTCAAAGTATTGAATCGACTCCGAACTGCAATGACTTCAGATGATGATGCTAAAAAGGAGACCACTTCCCGCGTTCTCGATGCTTTATCCCGCAATTCATCAGACCGGTTTGCCGAGTTGACTTCCATGACTTTGCCACTGGCGTTTGTGGGCAAATGTGGCCAAGGCACATACGCAGAGATATTCCAACGTGTATGGAGCAATAATACCAGTGGAAATGCCGTTCTTAAACTGTATCGTACAGAGATCATTGCTCTAGCGGAGCAACTCCTAGGTGCCACTGTTCTGAGCTCACGACTAGCAGGAGCCCACGCTTTACTAGACCTAGTAACTCAGGATCACCAACCGGATCTTGATCTTCTTGGGATTCTAGATGCAGCACTGAAGCCACGAACATGGCCTGGAAAAGAGGCTGTGTTTCAGGCATTTGTGGAAGTTGTGGTGGCAACCCAAGTTTCAGACAAAGTCGTCGAAAGTGTTCTGCGAGAGTTAAACCGCCGGAATCCTTCGTACAAGTTGGGGATTCTGGCTTCTACAGCTAAAATATCGGCTTCTTCTGGGTCTCGCGAGCTTGCAGAAGCGTTGGTTACAGCCACTGCAGAAGTTCTAACTTTACAGTCTGATGATGAAGAGACTGGGTCTATATCCCAGCTCGACGCAAAAGTTGATGCTTTCCGCGCCGTGGTATCCACTAGTCCCCCTGGTTGGATGCAGTTTTTCACTGTTGATGGGGTTGCTTGGAGTCATTGGAAGTTTCGTGAAACAGCCTGTGGTGTACTGGCCTCATTGGGAGCACAGGGGACCTTTGACAGAGAAGTCTGGTCTAATGCCACTAAATTTTGCGCTCGAGATGATGGACAAGAATCAGTGCGGATTGCGTGGGCTCAGGCTGCAAACTCTTTGCTGTCCCGTGATGAAGTTGTAAAGAAGGACATCATAAATGTGGCATCCACCGAAAAGTCTGTATCAGTTCGGTCAGAGTTGCGCAAATCTGGGCTTATTGGTTAATCTACTTGAGCTGAGCTGACTTGAATTGAATCGAGAGTGGAAGTGGATTGATAGGACACAATGGAACTGACAATGGTGATTATGGGATGGGATGGTTTAATGCTCAAGTAGGTACACCTGTTGAGTGATGATACGATAAAGAAGTTGGTGCTGAATTGTATTTATATTATGATCTGACTGTATATAACCCGCGAATGTTAGAATAACGACCTACAAAGGGCCTCTAAATGATATTAGACAGTTGTTGTGCACAGCAGCAGCAGCGCGCGCCGCACTGACATATAAATACATAACCACCATCCAATGTGCGCATCTTTGTGAACTTATTGATTACGCACACATACTCAGGTCAAGATGGACGTGTGGGCGGATGATGAGCCAGACGCCCTAGCAAAGGTCCGGAGAGATCACAGTAATGCTGGGTACTTGGCCGGAATTACCGAAGCCAAAATTCGTGCTCACCAACCGGGGTTTGACGAGGGCTATGTTGAGGGTGCGGCCATGGGACTGCAAGTGGGTCGTATTATAGGGGCATTCCAGGCCGCTGGGTTACGCGATATAGAGAAGGCAGCACTGGAAGAAATGTCTCCTCGAAAGCTCTTTTGTTCCGAGTATTATGATGCGAATGCCAGGCCGCTGTTCACAGGAGACCACCCACTAGTGGAACGGTGGCGGCAGCGTCAAAAACAGATAATTGGCGATATCCACTAAGTAATACATATAATAATTCATTTTGGGCATATCAGATGTCACACCCACGTTAAACCCCACCTTTAAACCCACTTGTTATAATTCCCTGTGTCATTGGCGATAGGAGCTGGCAACTTACCAGAACGAACACCATCCAATAAAGTGCTGGCACAAGTTCTCAATGTTAGTCGCCTCTTGAATTAATAGATCAACTTGATCTGGTACATTCAGATCGCGATGACGCTTGAAATCGTTGCCCATTAGCTTGTCCCGAATCCGTCGGAGCACGAACTGCGCCCGCGCATGTCGCACCTCAGCATCGCGGCGCTGGTCCTCAGTCAGTCCAGCAGTATCTAATGGCAACTCTTCTGGCTCTGGCGACCGTGGCTCTTCTTCAGGGTCGATCTTCGGCAGGTCGAAGCCCCAGTTGATGAGCGGATCATTGGCAAATGCCTCTAGAATTGCCATTAAACTCTCCGAATTATCACGAAGCAGCGCCATAACATGCTCACAAGTAATGCGGTACGATCCTTCGACTCCAGACACTTCCATGGCGTAGGTGAGCATGCGGGTAAGGCGGAACGGCACCTTCTCGGGGAACTTGTCTCGAAGAATTGCTGCTTCGAAGCAATCACCAAAGTCAATGTGAATCACGCGGCCAGTAACTCGGTCGAGCATTAGATTCAATGGATGACGGTCACCAAGACCTAGAATGTACCCAACCATCGACATGACGGCCAAAGACCGAGTATACTGCGTACGTCGATTGAGCCAGGCCTCGGAACTACGGCTCTTTAGCCACAAAATACGATAAAGATCTTGTCCCTTGGTGTTGTCCAGAGCATACGTGAATACTTCGATCTTCTGCAAATGGGTCAGAGACTCATAGTCTGGTGCCATCTGAATCATGATCCGGTGCTCGATATTGAGCAACGATTTGCCTTCACGATACTCCCGAATCAGATAATGTAGCGTATCCGAGTGTGGCACCCATCCCAAAAGACCGGCTTTGGGACTCAACGGAATGACCGGATACCGTTGAATTGACAAGTGTCGCTTGAAACACTCGGGATTATCAGCAAGAAGTGTATTAACAAGTCCAAACAGCTGCATAACCAGCGAATCCTGTCGCAGGTCTTCATGGCCCTTAAGAACGTACTGATAGTCACGACCATCAGATCCCCGCACCTTAAATCGACGTGGTCGTTGCTTGCTAGAAATCACTGTGAAGGTTGGATCGAAGCTAACAATTGTAACTTCAGGTTTTCCAGGCTCATAGGTTCCTGGCACCACCAATTTAAGGTCTCGAGCTTGTTGAAGTGCTGGACTGACATAGTTAAGATCAAGAGATGTCAATTGAGGCAGCTGGCGAGAAATGCGCCGGAATACCGCATAATAGATGTCCCAAGCTTGGTTAAGGTGAGCTTCATCGCCAGTACGTTTATACTGAAGTCCCCATTCCCATGCGTCGTGGAGATCACGTCCAAATGCTGATACGAAGCTGGCTTCTCTGACAGTAGATGCTCCAGCCTCAAGTGCCATATGCAGCGGCTCCAAGGTGGCAAACATCTTGGGCACATTCTTTTCTACAAAGAAGTAACGTGAAGCATCCTCAAGACCTTCATGCCATTGCTCATGCCACAAAACAGCCACTCGAATCAGTTCACGGCCCACCAGATCTGCTTCAGCAACCAGCTCTGAAGAGTACGATGAATGAAGCCGCATTTGATCGAGAATGTGTTGAGCAGCACTCTTCCGGAATTCATCATCGCTCTTGATGGATACCTGCAGTGGATACACCAGAGCCTGGGGGTGTTTCTTGCCCAACTCTACCAGCAGGCCATGGAGCGATCCACGGACAACGGAATCAGCCTGATGAATGCGAGAAATCAGTTGAGGCACCACATCTAACCAGTTATCAAGGTCCACAACGGCAAAGCCTTCCGATAGAGCGCGCGCAGGATCAGGCAGACCACCATAACGGAACCATAGTGTAAGTAGTCTTAACGTATCCTGGAGCGCTGAACGACGTGCCAGTGTGATGGATTGGAAGAAGCCTCTTATTGCAGGTACGACATGAGCTTGCACCACATGGCCAGCATCCGGGGCTGCTGAAGATGACGATGCATTCACCGCCTCGAAGTTGGCTACGGCCCAACTATGCCACGCTTTATACCAACCAGCATCGAAATGAGTGGCAAGCAAATAGGAGCCCAGAATTGATGCTTTGTGGTCCGGAAGCGATTTCCAGTTCGGAGTCAACGCTACCTGCCACTCGCCTTGTTTCAAAAAGCAGCGCGCCAGCAGTTTTGTGTAGCTTCGCACCTCCACGGGACAATCTGGGGCATCTGAGGGTAAAGGCTGGCCAATAAGATCATCAGAAGCAAGGTTCAAATCCCGCGACATCCTCGTAGTGAAGTCAACTAGGTGTCTCAAGGCCTCCTGCTGCGAGCCAGTGGTCCACATGAACTTAAGCTGCGCATATACCACCTGAGGAGGTGCTCTATTCGTGTGACTGAGGCTATCCACATCAAGCAACTTGTTTAGTGCCTTTTCAGCGAGTCCCAGTCGGTTAGACTTGCGACACAGATTTGCGAACTTGATCCACATGTCCATGTTCTGCTTGGGCTCCAGCACCAGCGTTCGAACTGAAAGAACGCGTTGCCAAATATCGACATTATGCTGGCATCCCAGCAGCCGTTTCTCCCAGGTTCGGCGCATGGTTTCACGCTCCTCTATAGCCACCGAAGGCAGCTGTTTGTACTTCATGATTTCCTCGAGTTCAGCGAGCATTTGAACGCGGACAACCACGCCATATGCTCGGTTATAGCTCTCGGAAACCAGTGCTGTAAGTTCACCTACAAGCTGGTCACGCGCACGGGAAATCTGGCGCCCTGCCTCGCCAAAGTCGCTGCGGTGAAGACATAAAATGGCATTGAAGAACGAGCGATCCGGCGATTCCGCGCGAATCATGCGCACATACGTGTCCATTTGCTCCCATTCACCGAGCCCCCATGCAGCAGCAGCAGCCAGTGGAGCCACAGCTCTCCGGGCCTCCGAGGGAGCCGTAGACCAGCGTTCTCGGGCAATTCGGGCTAATTGTTCCCATTCTCCGAGCGCGTGCAGGCACCGCATCTTACCCAGAGTGACTTCCATGGAACCTGGCTCCAATTGCTCTCGTTCCTTATAGGCAGCCAGTGCCTCCTCCCACCGTTGCAGCTTCTCATACCAGGTTTCTTTGAGCTGCAGTGAGTGATGGTGCTGTGCATGCTTAAGAATGCCAATTGCAGCATCAGACTGCTGGAGTTGGTTGTTAATAGCAATTAGAGCCTCAATAGTCCCCGCACTGGGGTCAGCAATGAAGTCTAGTTCCTTGTAGTGGAGCGCCTTGGCGTAGGCATGGCATTTTTGCGCATATACCGCCAAAACCCGTGGACTCAGAGGGAATGGTTTATCATCGCGCTCCATGAATTCTGCCAAGGTTAATAGCGTTTGTAGCACTTCGGGAGGCACATTAGGGGCCGCCATAGCTGCCTGCATGTTCCGGATCAGATCATCCTTGTGGTTATCGAACAACTGCATCCACACCGCATAAAAACTTGGATTGAACAGATCGCGTGCCAAAGCAGGGCTTCCCGCAGTTCCAGCTGCGGCTATGTCGGCACATGCCCGCATCGAAGGACTCGGGCTTTGCTTCAAAAACTCCAGACTCATTCTTCGGAACCATTCGGTCCAATCATCACGCGTACTTCGTCCCGTAGTATCCCAGCTCAGCTTCAATAATGGCTGGTTTACTTGCAATCGCGTAGAGTTTTCAGGTGGTGCTGCATCTTGCGTAGGTCTTTGACCCAAAGGACGTCTATACGGGTTCAGTGTTGGTGGTAGCGGTTCTCCACGAAGAAGCCGGCTAACCAAACGGTCATAGGCTTGTAGTGCATTAGCAACTCCTGCAGAAGTATCGGATGTCGCCATTCCAGGCTCCGTTGATACATTAGAGGCTTTTAGCTGCGCAATAGTTGGCGCCACGGTCTCAACAAACACAATATACGCTGGTCCTAGTTGGAAGCATACCGTAGCCAGAGTCTCTACACCTGCCATTCTAACGCGATCATCTCCTGTAGAGTTCAAAACTCGCAGTAATGGATGAACAATCCGGGACGCTAATGCATCCAAGTGAAGTAACTGGCTCAAATCGGCGATACACACCAAAGCAGCCACACGCAACTCCTGCGGCGAAAAGTAGAACAAATTGACTACACTCGGCACCACCAAATGAGCATACTCGGCTAAACACTCACCAAACCGAGGCAGAGCACTCAAAACCCGCATTTTCGATGCAACACTATCGGGGTCATCGGCTTGGAGCACACTCATCAGAGACGGCAATAGTTGGGGAACATAGGTCTTGAATTCACCCGCCAATGCTGTAGCTAATGACTCCAGTAGTACCAAAATGCCGGGTCGTAGTTCGGGGTGTTTGAAGTAGTCTGTTGCCGCCTTGAAAAGGTCTGGCAAGAACGGTCGAATGTGTTGACGAACTACCCCAGCTAGAGTCGAGATTTGTCGGAACAAAAGATCGGCCATGGGTAAAGAAGATGCTCGAAGTGCTGTCAGTAATCCCGGAACTACCTGGTCTAAGAACAGCACACACTTTAGGCCCAACGACTCGAAGATCCGCAACACAGCCTGAACAATTCGCGTGTGATTAGCAGCCATGGCAGGATCTTTGAGTAGCGCCATCAAAGATGAGATCACTACAGTGGGATTATAGTCTTCGGAACTCGGAGGCACGCCGCGAAGCACGAGTTTGACATCAATGGGTGTGGATTCCTGACTCTCGGCCTCATCATCGCGATCAACTTCGACTTCACGATACTTATAAGGATCCAATGCACCCAAAATTCCCAGTAAACGTACTGTCTCCCGCTGAATAGCAGCATTGCTGTCACTCACCAAAATGCGCACCAGTACGCCCAAGAGCGAAGGATAGGCGTAGTATGGCTCAATCACATACTCACAAGCTGCGGCAAGAGTACCCAAAGTTCGAAGAGCGGTGTCTCGTCTGGGCACTGATGCCTGGTCCTGAAGCATATCCAAAAGGAGTGGCATCAGTTTGGGAAGATGTGTTACAAGCCGTTTGCCGCCTACAGCTGCCAGTTCTCCCGCAGCAGCAATTACTGCTGGAGCTACTGCTGATTGTTTGGCAGCAGGAACCAGCACACGTACAATGGGGTCCACATATGGCCGAGCCAATGGGGGGGCTGTACGGACTAGCGTAGCTAGCAATCGAGCTGCTTCTTCCTTTCCACGAGACCCCCGCGAGTACTCCAAATCAGTTAACAGCTCTAGCATGGTTCTCCGGAGAGAAGGTGCAACATATGCAGGATTCACAGCTGCCAGGCGTCCCAATACCGCCACAGCGGCTTGTCTGACCACGAAAACTTCGTCATTAGCGGCCATGAAAAGTAGTCCAATCTTCTCCGGTTGGGCCAGGTGCGGGTCTAATGCAGGACAGTCGAGTTCTTTGAGCACATCTAGCCGAATATCATAGTTAACATCAGTAGTAGCCACTACAAGTAGCCGCTGAAGAACGGCAGCTACCGTAGCTAGAGCATGAGCACTGACTTGGGAATGCACTGACTCGCGGCAGAATACCCGTGCACAAGTCAATGCCGCAGCTTTGCGTACGCGAGCATCAGGATGATCAGCATACCGAATTACACAGTCGCGACAGAAGGGTGCCAAAGTACGGCCCCGGAAGTCGAAATCACTCAAAATGTTCAGTAGCACCGTTAAAAGCTCCTCATCAGTTTCATCAACTTTGGACAGCATAGCCTCGCGGTATTCATGAGCCAGTGTCTCTGAGAACCGAGAGTCGGCTGCTGGGGGCACTGGAACAGCTGCAGCCACGCCTGGATTTACAATAGCAGTTTCCTCATCAGCCTGAGGGAAGCTTCGGACATCCTCCTGGCCAGGAACACGATGAGCATAACCACTAAGGCCATGGCTAACTACATCTAGCAGAAGATCACGAATCTCATTGCGTAGTGCTGGGATATTGCGGAAAAATGACGTTAGACACTCATAAAGAGGTCGCGTGAGGCCACATGCGAACAACAGCACGAGGAGCGGCCGATCGACGTGCTTGGTGAAGGCCTGGCCAAAGGCCTGAGCCAGAATACTAAGACAGCGGAACACCGCTGGCTCAAGTTCGCGACGAACTCGCGTTTTAGCCACTCCTAACACCTCACGGATCTGATCAAGAACAGCTTGCAAATATGGAGCCAGAGATGAACGGACGGCCAGTGCAATATTTCCCACAGCCACAAATACAAGGCCTCGATCTGCTGTTCGTGCTTCGGGCAATATTCCCAATAAATGGGTCATTGTCTCGGCAAGGTATCGCCTTGTAAACTCACCAGGGTTGTATACTGCGAACGCCGGGAGAACTTCTACCACTGTACGTCGAATTGTAGCATCTTTATGATCCTTCAGAGATAACACTGAAGACATTGTTTCAGCGTATCTCGCCTGCATAAAGCCGCCAGCATGGCGAAGCAGTTCTCGACAGACCAAGATCCCACCGTGAACAGAATCTGGTTGGCTACTCCGGATCGCAGAAGCAGTTTCTCTCCATACCCAGCTGAATACATGTTCCTGAACTGGTGCATCACGTCGCAGTACAATGTCCAGACACACGCCTAGTGCTGTAACGGAATCCTGCCGAATGGCAGACTTGGGGTCCCGAACTCCCATCCACAGGGCTTCTACGACTTGGTTAATGAACCCAAACAGTAGAGTTGGAGAGTTCACACCAATCGCCCGAAGTTCCAGAGCTGCTGCATGTCGCCGGAACTCCTGACGATCCAGCGTCAGCCACTCAACACACCGCTTCACTTCATACTCCACTAGATCGCCAGCTAAGGCATCAGACTTGGTAAGTTTGCCAATCGCTGCTGCTGCCGCTCGAATCACCTCTATATCGGGTGTGGCCAACGCTTGACGCAGATAATGCGTGAACCGCGTGGAGTTGAAGTCAGAATCGTCGCTACTACCGGCACCCCCCGTTCCACCGGAACTGGGGTCCGCAGCAATTAAACTATCGATGGCCAGAACACCCCCGAGCCGTTGTCCTGGGTCGGGGGACCGGATCAAATCGAAGATCTGGCGATTAACCGTCTGATTGAGCCGAAGACTTTGGCTGGGCGACTCGCGCCCAAATGCAGCTACAGTATCACGCAACTCCCGTGCACCATCCAATTTCTTGGCTTTGTCGGGCGACTTTAGCGCCGTAAAGATGGTCATAAGGACCATCAACTCCGACATCTTGCCGCCCTACGCTTATGATCTCGGGCAGTGTGGTGATGCTGATTACACGAGCAGTGGGCCTACTAGAAGGCGTTGATCCGGGTAGGACCGACTAGTGTGAGGTACAATTAAAGGGATTAAATGGACTCACTTGAATTAGTAGTTGAGATTGAGAAAATTATTTATGGTGGTGGGGGCAGTTGGGCTTTCTTATGTTCTTGACCCTCCCACCGTGATAATTTCCAGCGTAGCCGTGTTGTTTCTCGGAATATATGGATTGAATTGGTTCAAAACTGAATTGTGGTTGTTATGATATCAGAAAAGGACTTATTCCCACTCCCACGCTCAATGTCCTTTGTCTGTAGTGGTCAGTAATTATGAACTCCTAAACTCAAACCTAGCCTTCTTCTTGAGTACATATGGATTTAGACAGTTCAGATGTTGAGCAGGAATTAATATGTTACGCGAAAGGATTGATTTCTTTCCTGCTACTCACCCCTCAGCATCCAATAACGATGACCTTCTTACTGGAGTATATACATTGATTTAAAGGTATCTCGCTTATTTATTGATTCCATACTGCTCTCGGAGCTTCTGCAGCTCCTCTTCAGACAATGGAGGCATCGGAACATCGTCAAAGTCGTCAGGTGTGAAGCTTCGATATGCCCACCAATAGGTCAGGCCAGCGAACCCGAGAAGGCTCAGCCCCAAAGCAGCATTACGGGCAGCATACGGCTTCCGAGCTCGCACGGCAGCCATAGTCATAGTACCATTCGGATTGCGGTAATTTCCACGAAGCCCAGGCATTCTTATTATCCCCAGAGAAGATGGTCAGTTAGCGAATAATGCGTAACCTATTACCGATGCCTCTTGTGGACTATGGGTCCGACTCGGAGTCTGAGGTTGATTCCGCCTCGTTAACGGCTCCAGTATCTTTTTCAGCGCCCCAGACAACTCTTTTACACCAACAAATTGTTCCTGCTGCTCCACCAGCTATTGTGGATGAGGCGCTCGCTAGATGTGATCTCGCAGTACTGTGGAAAACCCAAGAGCACCAGAATGCACTTGAACACAACTTCAGCCCCCACGCAAAACGACGGAAAACTGCTCAATAATAAGCCATAATAGAAGAAACAATAAATAACCTCCTAATGCATCTACAGACGAACATCTTTATGTGTCCACTTCTCGGTGACCCTGCGCCGAGCTTTAGTTTTATCCTTCTTTGTGAGAGGCACTCTTGCTTCAATAAGACCCCGAGCCTGAAGACTGCGGAATCTCTCCTTGGCAAGGTTTCCCTCGGGTCGTAGCCTACGTAACGAATCGTCCAACTCTTCACTGAGCTTAATCGCAAATGGCTCCTCCATAACAGGATGTTTGCTATGAGCCCTGTTCAAGGCTCGTGGTTTCTTCTCCTGGCCCTCAGGTTTTTCAGGCTTTGCATTGACCTCGGCCACAAGCTTTGGCAACTGTTCCAGCTCGGAAATCTGGCTCTTGATCTGGCGCAGCCGCGCGTGCATCTGCTCGCGCTCACGGTGCCGACGCTGCCGGTTGATTTGCTGTCGTGTCTTCTTCTTGTTCTTAACTGGCGCATTCACACTCAGTGTTGAAGGTGCATCATTCTCAGGCGCAGATTCAGACTCGTTCTCTGACTCGTGCTCCGATTCAGCAGCCAATATCGCTTCGATTCGCTCCTGCTCAGCTCGGGCCTGTTCCTTCTCCCGCTCGATCTTCTCCAAATGAGTATGCTCAGCATTAATTGTGGCTTTCCATGCATCCAAGCTTGGGTTATAAGACCGACCCTCATCCGGAACGCTTACGGCCTTGGCATCAGGCAATGGTGCCTGAGGAGCACGCACCAAGCGTGGCTTTGCTGGAGTAGCCCTGGATACCGAGTTTGTTGGACGGGCTTCCGGCGTCGGTTCATCTCCCCAGACATCGCCAGTACCGCTCGATCTCACAACACCATCCCGTTCCACGGAGAACTTGGCGGTAGATTCACCCGTTCGGCCTGATGCCCGCAACAGGTCGCGCACAGACGCAGCCGACCGCGGCTTGGGCTTCGGCTGATCCTTCTTTTTGTGTACTGCAGGCAGTTCTCCAATAGCAGAGCGTTTGCGTAAAATCTCATAAGTTCTCAGCCTCTTTTCCGCCTTCATGGACTTGGTCAAAGCATCATTATCGCCCTGGGTATCCACGGAAAATAATGGCTGGGGACCAAGCACTATTTCCGATTCGCGCTTATCATCCAGGCCCTGCTCGAATTCGTCTAAATCAATGTTCTTCCGCCAGGCCTTCTTGCCTTTCCGCGAAGTTTGGTTCTTCTGACTTGGCCGACCCTCAGACATGGTCGATAAAGTCGAACTTTTCAACCGCTTACCCAATTTTTTATTTATTCCCATACCATCCCATTAGCTAGATTATGCACATTTTATCGGAGAGTCCTTAGACTTGTGTTTGGAAACCTTGGACGACGACTTCTTTTTGAGTTTGCTTTCCTTTTTATCCGTAGCTTTTTCGTGTTTGTGTTTGCGTCTGTCCTTGCGCTTGTGTTTCTTTTCCTTAGACCTCTTGGTCTTGTCTAGAGAACTGTGCTTGGATTTCGACTTAGACTTATGCTCCTTATGATGTCTTTCCTTGGTTTTGGTGTCATTGCCGGGTTTTTCGCCAGTTTTCTTAGAATTTTCAGAAGAGTTCGTTGTATCGTCGTTAGTTAACGTGCCACCGAGAATTCCCCCCAGCCGAAAAAAACTGTACAGTGGCGAGGTGGCCTTCCGCCGCTTTTCTTCATCAACTTTAAATGATACTTCCCCATTTTTGGAATCAGAATTGCCATTGACGTCCAAACTCTTCAGGTGGCCATCGAACACACGTTCCCACCATCCTTCACTGGCATGGGGGTTGTATCCAAGGCCTTTATTGTCCTTTCGGTGCTTGACGAGAAGTGGCTTCTTGATACTACCTGGTTTCAATCCTTCACCTCGTTTCCATCCTTGTTTAACCAAAAACTGTTCGGGGTCCATGTCCCGCGTTAAAAAACTGATGACAGAGATCCGCACATCCTATCCTAATTCCTATCTTGGGGTCCTTCGGTTTCATCCGGGTATATTTCCATCTGCAATCCACCCATTTTTAAACTATATACCTTGGCTTATTTAAGTATATCAACCTATCTTTATAGGTTGTCAATACGAACCTTTGACAATCACCAATTTACGTTTGTTTGGGTCGTTCGTTCCTATTTAGCCTTCGCCAATACATAAACAGTACTCCACTTAATGCTGGCAAGGCTTGTCGGTTGCAATCCTGTGGCCTCACACAGTTTAGGGAGGACTTTATCCGCAATATCTGGCATTGTGGGATTCAGTCTTTTCCACTTGTGATATGCTGACCACGTCTTAAGCATACTAATGACAGCTTCAAGGGGAACGTTTTCTCGAACCAATTGAAATGGTTCATTGATTTTATTCTCATAACACATGTTAATGCGTCTCACCTCCTGGTCAAACAGCGATGTAGGGACAATTAGATCACGGTATGCCCTATCCAAGATTTCACGCCCATTATCCCATAGTGGTCCTAATTTATCTTCCCCGTAAGCATAGTCTGCAATGATATCTGATGTTTCAGGATAGCCAATAATTGAGAAGGACCAGTACGCCCACATCGCTAATGTGCCACCTTTTCGCAAAACACTATGGGCCCGCTCCCAAAACTCAGGATATTTCAACCAATGAGCCCCTTCTGCAACAGTTATCAAGTCCACAGAGTGAGCCTCCACATCTGTGGTTAGAGTTTCATCGCTACCAACTCGATATTGAACATTATCAGGGGCATCCTTCTTGGCTACGCCAATCATAGTCTCAGATGCGTCGATCCCCTGCACTGACTCGCAGAATTCAGCCAAAGCCCGGGTAGCCTGACCCGTGCCGCACGCCAGGTCTACGGCCAATTTGGGCTCACTGCCAACGTACTCCCGCAGCATGTCATAGAATGACACAGGATATCTCGGTCTGAATTGGTTATAATCCGATGAATTGAAGTTGCTCTCGCTAAATGAAGACATTCGACGTTAGCGCTGGTAGGCAGAGAAGATTACAAACTACATGTGCGGTCATACTGGTGGTAGTTATATACCATAGTTGTTGGATAATGGGATAACACTCTAGTAGATCTGACTCACCGCAGGCATATGTGTACAGAGGAGAGTGTAGAGCATTTATTAGTTATATATATTTTATATCTCAAACTTGTCAGATAATGTTAGTTTCAGTATTGGTGCCCTTGTCATCCCATATTATGTCTCATCGTATAGGGAAGTGGCGACCCGAGCCTCCAAGGGGGTCACCTCTCGAAGGAGAAATGCCATATTTAGCATGGATGTTATTTATAGGAATATATTGCTAGCGAATGACATGCTTGTCATCTCTAGGGGAAGATGCCATATTTAGCATTATGTTATTTATAGGAACATAATGCCCGAGTGTAGTTGTATGCTTTTCATGTCATCATCTTCATCCAGTGCACAAGCGATATAAGCATTGTAGATCTCTGACCCTTGCAGCCGCAGTAGCGATAGATAGTCCCCCGCCTCACAGGAGGTAATGCAATGACGAGCCGTATCTGATAGTTTAACCCGTAAAAATACTTAAAAAAACATCTATTCAGAATAGGGGTATATAGTTTCCATGCCATTAGGCTGTCGTATGCATAATTAAACTAGTGATCATGTCTTTCGTTGCTGTTCCCACATCATACGCTGGCTAAAACTCATAGTTGCGGGGTTTATTTCCCCAATATTCAATGCATCTGGGTCGTAAGGGTAGGTGCCGATTTCATCTTCACGCTCTAACAGCGATTTAGGCATCGGCCCACCATCTCCATCCAAGCCAGTTCCTGGCAATCGAATATTTATAGGCGCTGATCCAACCACGAATGCATCATCAGAAGATGGGTGCTCGTAATGGGATGGTCTCTTATGGTCCACATCATTATCGTTCCGCGGAATGGGCTGTGAGGTGGGCCCATCCTCGTCTCCTTGCTCGATAACATCCTCGAAAGAAAACTGGGGCTCATTCATATGTGCATGGTCTCCATTATTCTGTATGGCTTCTGATTGGTATTGACGGTAGATCGGTGGCGGTGGGGGTGGCGGTGGTGGTATGATTGGCCTACCATTTGCAGTGTGATCAATGTGGTCACTCAGACCTTCGCGCTCTGAGTTAAGGCTTGTCACTGTTTCACTATCGGATACATCTGAATCCACACTTTGGATGACGAGTTCCGAATCTGAGTCTGAGCCGCCAAAAAATGTTTCCACTTGGGGCGGCGACTCACTGAAGGATACACGTTTCTCCCCACCCGAACTCGAGGCCCTTCCCTTCACAATAGACTTCAGTTTTGGCTGTTGTGGTTTTATTATGCGCTTTTCTCGGTCATTGTTGAGTGTTGTTTCTGCAAACTGATGAAGATCCCGGCTCAGAGCGTTCGTGTATCTGCGCAACTCAGCATCCAACCGTTCTTCATGTGCCAAGATCTTAGCTCGAGCACTCTGTGATCCATTTTCAATCCGATACTGAAGCTGTAATGGCAATTGCTCTAGGAGCGACTCCCTGGGTGGCATTGGCTACGAAGGCAGTGCTCGTCGATATCTGTTAATAAGCGAGTCGTTATCTACTCAGCGGAGGCCCCACGCAAAGCACCAGCAGCTTAAAGAGTATGCAGTTATGGATTGCGCTGGGGATAGCAGCATTGGCTATTGCAAACTCTCAGGAATCTCAGCAAGCTCTCGCTGAATGTCAAAATTATGAAAAGTACTCTCAGGCGCCTCATAGACCTCGTTCTGAGGGCAACCTGCGGCTACCGCTGCAGAGACCTCCCCCGCACTGTCGTACATTTCATTCGCCAAAGGTCGAAGAACTTATTGAGACTGTTAAGGGAAGTATTGGAGACCCAGATGTGGCCCGTTTGTTCGAGAATGCGTTTCCAAATACTCTTGACACTACAATCAAATATCATAGACCGGGTCCGCATCCGCTGACTTTTGTGGTTACAGGTGATATTGACGCGGAGTGGCTTCGGGATTCACAAAGACAGCTTGGGCCGTATATTCCACTTTGTGACTCGAGTCCCGAACTCAAGGACTTGGTATTGGGAGCAATCGCTCTGCAAAGCCGATACATCACTCGGTATCCACACTGCAACGCTTTTCATCCGCCTCCTGAAGCGGAGCTTGATATAGTGCGAAACAATGAAAATGACAAGGTGCATCCAGCAGTGTCACATTCGTTCGTGTTCGAGTGCAAGTATGAGCTCGACAGTCTTGCCTCATTTCTTTCTCTATCCAATGAGTACTATGAAGCTACAAAAGATACATCCTTCATGACCCATTCGTGGCTCACTTCCGTGGCACGTTTGTTGGATACAATTGAAGAACTGACGCATGGCTCTGTCAATGAGACAACGGGCCGTGAAATCCCTCCACCCTACACCTTCCAACGATGGACGGATTTAGGAACGGAAACTATGGCCAACCGCGGATGGGGAAACCCAGTTCGAGCCACAGGAATGGTTCGTTCATTCTTCAGGCCATCTGATGATGCGTGTGTTTACCAGTTCTTCATTCCGGCTAATGCTCAGATTAGTGTTGAACTTGCACGTCTTGGCAAATACTTGGACTCCGGATTGGGGAGGCGAGCATCAGCCCTTTCAGACCAAATAAGAAATGCTGTGTATGAGCATGGTGTGGTCCAACACCCCAAGTTTGGCAAAGTGTTTGCCTTTGAGGTCGATGGCTATGGTAGTACACTTTTCATGGATGATGCCAATTTGCCATCATTATTGTCACTTCCTGACATGGGATTCATCCCTGTGACTGACCCTATTTATATCAACACCCGGGAGATGGTTTTGTCGATGCAAGGTAACCCTTACTATATCAAAGGTCGCTTTTTCGAAGGTATTGGTGGTCCTCATGTTGGTGTTAGGGCTGCTTGGCCTCTGAGCCGTATTGTTGCGATGCGTACGACTTCTAATATATCCGAGATCAGGCAGCATCTTAGAGCAGTTGCAAGTTCGACTAGTGGGCTCGGACTAATCCACGAGAGTGTGCATGTCGAAACGAATACATTCTCAAGACCATGGTTTGCTTGGGCAAATTCTGAGTTTGCAAAGACAATTTTGGACCTCCACGCACGCGGAATTCTCGAGGAGGTAACAAATAAGCTTTTCATATCATCGTAAATAAACCCTTGACATATGACGTTGATCTAACACTTTTTTCCCTAGGCTCATTACCAGCTATATGTTAAAGTGGAGTAGAACAATTACTATTACCATTGACCAAACAAGTGTCAATGTAGACTAGAGGGTAGTAAAAGTTTCCAGCCAGAAACGTACCAACTATAGGTGCCACTAACTCAGTGACCTGGTTTCACCAGGCTTAATACAAAAACCCAAGATATGTATGTTCAGCTTAGTTTCTGTGATGACTTCAGAGCCTCGAGGTACCTGTCTTGGATTCCTGGTCCATCTTCTTCCTCAGCATCGTCATCTGATTCAGGCTCCATGTCTGACAGAACATCAGCAGGCTCCGACTTCTCTACGCCAACATCTTGAAGCAAACGTTCAAGGTCCTTAGCTTTGCGCTCTGCCTCGCGTTCTGCTTGAACTCTCTTAACTCTCTCCCGCTCAGCACCATACTCAGTGTGGTATTCCTCAGTTTTGCGCTTAACAGCTTCCAAAAATTCGGGCATTCCATCTCCAGTCATTGATGATACACTACACACGTCCAGCGCGTTGTAGAATTCGTCCAATACCAGTGACATGGACGTCATAAGGGAGTCCATGTAGCCACTCTCACCGCCATTTTCGTCTCGTGCTTTCTGCAATGCCGCTTGGAAAGCCTCAAAGTCGGTCATCCACTCTCGGGCAAACTCTGCATCCTGTACATCCGTCTTGTTGAAAACCACAATCATCGGGAGTTTCATTTTATAAAGAATCGAGCATGCGTACAACATGTTCGACATGAATGTAGCCGGTGATGTACACCTAGGAGTGTCAACAATATACGCAATCATTGTTGGAAATGTTGAAGCAAAGCTGTCAGTAATGATTTGGCCCGATGCGCTCCAAATAAAGCATTCTATCTGACCAGGAGTGTCGACAATTATATGCTCGAATTGCGAGGCCCGCTTCTCAAGGATACCTACAACTTGGTCAATCTTGGTCGTGAATAGATTAAGCGATGTCATGATAGCACCGTTAGGACCTAAACCGTAGTCCTCCATGACTTTAGCGTAGTTAACAGAATCACGAATGTCAATATTAGAAGAGTATGGGGTAGACGACACCGCGGGGTCTAGATTGAGAACATATGGCGCCTTCTTTTGGGCATGTAAATCAGCGTTCAACCGCTGCATGAACGTGGTCTTGCCTGATCCGGCCATGCCGATGCACAAAATACTGCACACCATTCTCGCCACAATCCACAGTTATGTAATAATATACTATTAAAGTACTAGTATGTCCTGTTGGTCATCAAGCACCATAGAGTCAGGTGTTAATGCATATATCCACTGCTAATCCCTATGGTGTTCAGGTTGAGCCAGTTAATAGATATTAAATCAGAAAAGGGTTTTTGTTACAAGAAAATATTCGTTTTAGTGTAGATTACATTGTCATCAAATATACACTATTGTGTTATTCTTGTTGCTTAGATGTATGCTGAACATATAAAACGAATTATTCTAGTCAGTCAACGGATTAATGGCTCACATATATGCACATATCATTACCAATCGGATCTATTTAATTACTAGTATTAGACTTAATGCTGTGTTACGGCATATAAACAGCGAACCTATACTTTAGGTGCATCACGCATGTATACCCTAATCTACACTATTCGGCTCATAGTGCCTGAGCTACTATGTAAATACCTCCCAGTGGTCGACTGGATTCGGCACCTCCCTGTTATAATGGTCTTAAAATATATTTTATGCACCCCGCATTTTAAGTATCATCTTTTTTTCGAGTTTCTTGAACGCGGCAGCTGCTGCATCAAAAAGTTTAGAACAAATCCAAGTGCGGGGTAGCTGAAAATCTTTTGACCTTGCATATGCCGTGCATATATTCTCGGTCTTTTTTTTTCGGCCACTCTGCCCATGAATTTACTAAATAGTAAATTAAAAACATTAGTAGCCATTATGTTTATCCACTTTATGTAGCACTAGTTAATGCTCTTGGTAGATATGCGTGCACCCATTGAAATCTCCCATTCACCCCTCACCTCACCCCCACCTCAAATGGGAAATATAGCTTACATGATCGGCTATCGGAAGATTAGATACTACACAGCGGCTGGCCCCGCACTGAATATAGATTCAAATAGTGGATTTTTTCTTCCCTCACTAAATCAGTTATTGGGGTGTTAAGTATCACATGGCAGATATTGAGCAACAACCCGAGCTGGTGAAGCATCACCACCAAGAGGCCGAGCCGGTCGT
Source organism: Wickerhamiella bombiphila (assembly GCA_030561035.1). Classification (NCBI taxonomy): domain Eukaryota; kingdom Fungi; phylum Ascomycota; class Dipodascomycetes; order Dipodascales; family Trichomonascaceae; genus Wickerhamiella; species Wickerhamiella bombiphila. The sequence continues at coordinate 236,104 of JAKTWK010000006.1, forward strand.
TATGTCTGGCGAAGACAATGAATACGTGCATATTGGTAGAACCAAAGTGAGAAGAGATGAGCTTATGGCGGCGTTCGGAGGTGATCTGCGACCAGGACTGTCGGCTCCTCCACCTCGTGACCTTGCAAATCCTACACCACTGGGCCTGTTCGCTTTCAGCATGACAACATTTGTTCTATCTCTTTGCAATGTCAAGGCGAGACACATTTCAGAACCAAACATTGTAGTAGGACTTGCATACTTCTATGGTGGGTTGGTTCAGTTGATTGCAGGCATCTTTGAAGCAATTATTAGCAACAGCTTCGGTTTCACGGCACTGGCGAGTTATGGGGGTTTCTGGCTGTCTTATGCTGTCCTAAATACTGATGCATTTGGAATTGCGGCTGCATACGCAGACCAACCCGGTGCTTTAGAGTCTGGACTCGGGTTCTACCTTATGGGGTGGTTCATATTCACATTTTTACTTACTGTATGCACAATTCGGTCGACTCTGTTCTTTTTCGGACTGTTCTTCTGTCTAACCCTCACATTTTTGCTGTTGGCATGTGCTGAATTTACCGGCAAAGTGGGCGTACAAAAGGCTGGCGGTTGGATGGGTTTGGTAACAGCGCTCCTCGGATTTTATAATGCATTTGCCGGTCTGGCCACGCGCGAAAACAGCTACATCACTGTCAGGACCATTCCAATGCCGGGTGCACAACACATTCGTAATTTCCGCGAGGAACGGAGAAAACGCAAAGAATGAGAAGTGCTATTCACGCATACCCAGGATGTTATAATCGTAGGGCTTCGCCAATATATATATATATATATCCTCTCATGCGCAGCAGTGCGTGTGTTGTAATTTATTCATGGATTTGTGGGGATAAGATAATTGTCGTTCATTTAGGAACTACCAATAGTATTTCCTGCTGCACAGCGCTGCATACGGGTCATGTATTTTGATTCACGTATAACGGGCTTCATAAAAGTTCAAATAGTATAGTCCCATGTTATCATATACGCAAAAACACTTAGCTTAAATAAACTTTTCCAGAATTGAAATCCATTGACGGGGTCAACATTACTGACGTTCTAAGGTTAATGATGCTTATAGCTGGTTGTGTGTGGCTTCATAAGGACCAGCGTCCCACCTGCGTAGTCAACATAGATCATCATGCTAGTACTCCCTTCAGTGTCGATTGGGAACGTACCGCAGCTAGCAGTTGACCTATTACTCCACACGTACCAGTTCGAATTAGTGGCAACACTCGATGATGAGTATCTCTGTCCATTTGCTGGTCCTCGTGACTATGTAACTGAGTTGGCCCGTCCGGGGGTAGCCACAGCTGCACAGCTTTATGTTCTTGAGGATAAGTGGATTGTGCAACTACGATCTCCACCACTTCCTGGAGCCAAGCGAAAGTGGGTGGAGTCTCTAAAGGCGCAATTTGAGCAGTTACGCCCCCCTGTGCAAGGTCCCATAGTAGTGGTGGGCTCGGCAAATCGAGGCATGAATGTAGAGGGCGGAATCAGTGAAACAAACGACCCCAAAGAACCACTACCTGAGTCGGGATTTGTGAAACAGGCCCTGCAAGTATGGGATGCCGAGGCGGTTGTGGTATGGACATATGAAGGAGATAATATGGCAGATGCTGTGGCGCTGGCACGCCACCTCCAGACTAAACTTGGACTTCCAGAAAAGCCCCTACAGCAGCCAGTAAGTTGGACACGTGTTTATGGCAAAGACGTGCCCTTAGGATTGGAAAAGGGGCTCTATACTTAAACTCCCTAATTAAGTGGGGTCATTTTACCCGGCAATAAGTCTTCCTACCACACCACTAAGGACTGAACGATGTCGCGCAATTTCCAACCGGTCAGCCTCAGAATCCATAACCTTTCTCTTGTCGACATTGGGAGCCATAGGCATGAATGTGGCTGCTGGTTGTTGTTGCGACGTAGCTTGGTTGTTACCTCCGAGAATAAGTGAATACACAGAGTTCAAACCCATAAGTAGGAAAATATACCACGAGATGCTAGAAACCCATCGTACGTCCAAGTCCGGCGTCCCGATCCCAGCCTGGAGCATTTCCTTAAACCGGGTGGTTAAAGGGAATGGAAGTTTCATCACCACAAAGCCACCAAAAAAGGATGAAATCCACGACATCATAAGGGTTTGTGGGACATAAGTTAAGATTTGTGTCCGCAGTGTGGCCAGCATAGCTTCCATGCTCTTGGGGTCAGTGATACTTGGCATTCCAGTCTGCGGCACAGCATCAGGATCAGCCAGATACTCACCACGTCTTAATCCACCTATAAGATTCTGAACCCGAGCTTTAAAGGCGTGTTCACCGAGGTTAAAGCTGTTTCCACGCAGAGCCCCCGCATAATACAGGTAGTTGGCTTCACGCTGCTCCTTTTCAGTAGCAACAGGAGGATCTGGTGTGACCAGAATCGTAGCATAGTGTCTTATCAGACCAACCAGTACCATGACAATTAAAATGGGTAGCAACACCCATGTCCGAATACTTGGATCCAGACTGAGCTCAGGAGCGCCCATTGTGATGGAAATGTGCGTAATCCTACGATCATCATTCCAGAGATTGTGTCAGGTGATCATGACCATGTTACCAATGGTCACGTGGTACTATCCCACGATACGATCTCCTACAATATAACCAAGATAGATATGTATATATAACTAGTCGATGATCTTCTCGATGATATTGGAACCCCCTGGATTCCTGGCTTACTCCACCTGTTCACCAGGCTCAATTACGGTATTGATCTTCAAAATCATGCGCGTAAGTTGAGTTGCCAGTAGGAATTGTTGGCGCTTGCCAATGAGCGGGTCCACAACAAATAGGTCACGCATGTCATTTGTGCCATTGTTGAGGCAGTCAACGCCAAGCTGCGACTTCTTCTCCAAAACCTGCTTGGACTTGATGTCGCTAAGCGTTTCGATGGCATTCAGACCGGAGTTCTCAGCCAGCGTGAGCGGAACAGTATCCAGAGCCTCTGAGAATGCCCGGAATGCGTACTGGTCGATGTCAGCTTTACGATCAGCTTCGCGTGCCACGGCCAGCGAGCACGCGATCTCGGCTGCGCCACCACCATAAACAACGCGAGTGTCGCGCACCAGGTTGCGTACAACGCACAGTGCATCATGCAATGCACGCTTGGCCTCCTCAACAATCATATCATTGGATCCTCGTACGAGAATACTAACCGTGCGAGGATTGGCACAGTTTTCAACTACAATCATCTTTTCAGAGGTCGTGCCAAAGTCTAGTTCGCGAACAATTCCGGCTTCACCAAGTTTGGACGCTGCAAGGTCCTCAAACCGGGCTACAATGCGACCTTGAGTTGCCATTGCTAACAACTCAATTTCAGGGCCACCAACCCAACGCACCGCTGGGAGATCGTTCTGCAGAAGGAGGTGATTTGCCTCATCGTCGAAACCCCATTGGCACACCACAAAATTAGCCCCAGCATCTTTCAGCTTTGCAATCATGGCCCTGAAAGTTTCCTGCTCATAATCTTGGAGACGACGGAACTCTTCCACAGTAGAAATATCCAACTTGTGCTTCGTCTTGGGCTTAGGCGGCTCGAAAGGACAAGTGAGAATCGCAATCTTAGCGTCTTCCACATGTCGTGGCATTTGAGGGTGCGACATATCCTTGTCAATAATCACACCTTTGACCAACATACTATCGGCAATGGAGCCACCAGTCTTACCAATAACCTTGATGAGGTCAAAATCAACATCACGCCGGTCCTGGTCTGCCACCGAAAGAACGGCATCCACTGCAATCTGAGCAAACTTGTCCTTGTGCTCGCTGACCACCTTCGAACCCAGCGATGTCCGAGCAGCCTTCAAAAGATTTGCAAGATGATCACTACCGGCAAAGTCATCAGCAATCATATCGAGTTCAGCAACTGCTGTTTGGCAAGCCGCATCATAACCGTTGGCGATCCGAATAGGGTGGATACCTCGATCGATCAGTTCATAAGCCTGGTCCAACAAAGCACCAGCTAATACGACTACACCAGTTGTTCCATCGCCGATTTCATCATCCTGACTCTTGGATAGTTCCACTAGTAGCTTGGCAATTTGATTTTCAATCTGCATCCGCGACAGAATAGTAGCACCATCGTTGGTCACAGTGATATCCCCATCCTGGCTAATAAGGATCTTATCCATTCCACGAGGACCCAGAGACGTGCGCACAATATTAGCCACGCTCTTAGCAGCCAGAATGTGATTCTTCACCGCGTCCACTCCATGAGACCGCACCTTCTTGCCCTGGTCACGCACGATGATCAGAGGCCTGCCCATCTCATCCTGCGCCATAACGGCATTCGAGAGATCGGGCATCGCCATTTTGCCCGCCATTTTGTTGCTCGGATTTCCGGTTCTGCTGCGTGACTTCTTCGCGAACGGAGGCGAGTATGTCTGGATTAGGTCATCGGGTAGTTAGGATGCAACCTATCTCCTACAAGTTACGCACTTGTGAAAAAAAAGTCCCATCCGGCGGATCAAGAATCACGAGCCATCTAGACTCTGTGGAGAGCCTCACATCAACATTTTTTTGTAACAATGGATACACTGCGGAAATCCCAGGGCACAGAGGAGTTGGCCTCTCTACGGTCAGCGCTTCTTAACTTAGATGGAAACACTGATCTGGCAAATCGGTTCAGGGCCCTGTTTCATCTAAAGACGCTTGGAACTGAGGGCAGTCACGAGGCCATTGATATTATCGCCGAAGGATTTAAGGACTCTAGCGAACTTCTGAAGCATGAAATGGCGTATGTGCTGGGTCAGACTCGCCAGACATATGCTTTGAAGCCACTCACTGATGTGTTGCGAGATGCAAGCCAACAGGCGATGGTACGACATGAAGCAGCAGAGGCTTTGGGGGCTATTGGCAATGAGTCTGCGCTTGAGGCATTGGAATTTTACCTCGAGCATGATCCTTTGGAAGTCGTGCGTCAGACTTGTGAGTTGGCAATTGAGAGGATTCGCTGGGAGGCCTCCGAGGCAGCCAAAAGAGAGAAGCTCCAGGATTCGGCCTTTTCGAGTATTGATCCCGCGCCTCCTCTTGCACTTGGCAGTGAAACAGTTGATGACCTTGCTAAACGTCTTACAGACCAGTCAATTCCGTTATTTGAGCGCTACCGTATAATGTTCCGTCTTCGGGATATTGGCACCACCGAAGCTGTCGAGGCCCTGGCGAAGGGCTTCAAGGACCCATCGGCTCTCTTCCGTCATGAAATCGCCTATGTGTTCGGCCAGCTTTGCGATCCCTCTAGCGTTCCATCTCTCATCACAGTCCTTCAAGACCCCAAGGAAGAGAGTATGGTTCGACATGAGGCTGCTGAGGCACTGGGATCTATTGCTACGGATGATGTGCTGCCGATTTTGAAGCAGTTCGCTCGCGATGAAGAAGACGTGGTGCGGCAAAGTGCAGAGGTCGCTCTGGATATGTACGAATATGAGAACTCTGGCCAGCTCGAGTACACCGAACTCAAGTCGTAGTAAATTAAATTATTATTTTAATTGGCCTGTCTAAACCGATAACCACATGATGTACATGTATAAAACACCGTGGCACCTTCGTCTGCGGACCGCAGTTGGAGTGTGTGGAACTGCATCTCGTCGTGGCCACATTGGGGGCATTTTTCCTTGATGATGGCTCCTTCGTCGATTTCATCTTCGCCAATGCTCGTTTTAACCGCTGAACGCTTCGCTCGCAACGCTGACGGGAACGCTGTGGGGGCTGATTCGGTGACTACTTGCAAGTTCTCAAAGAGTCTGGCATCATATTGTTTTTCGCATAGTGCACACTGCAATTGTTTCTTTTTGTCAGTGACGCTATCGAGCAGGTTACCGCAGTCTGTACAGAATATTAAACTGCCCACGACGCTCATGACCGTGGAAAAAAATTAGGTCAGCTGAAATTTCACTAAAATATGGCGACTCAGGTACCGCCGCCGTCGAAGAAGCAGCGGCGCATGGCTCAGAATGCTGCCGACGATATTAAGGGAGTACCAGCAGATCTGCCCCATGTGACAGTTCGGTTTCAGGCTTTTGATACCGGAGAAACGATCCCGGGTACGGTACGAGTCCCTGGTGCTGCGACTGTTCCCCAGCTGGAGCTCCTGTTGAATCAATTGTTAGGCCAAAAGGATGACCCTACGCCATTTGAGTTCACATTGGCTGATTCTGTGGATATAGCGTCCGATATATGGACCGATGTTCTTAAACCGGGAGTTAAAACCACCGAAGATCAACTCACTTTGGTGTACACACCGCGAGCCGTTTTTAGAGTCAAGAATATCACGCGATCAAGTGGTGTAGCCATGGGACATGGTGCCACAATTTTGGCGTCTCAGTTTGCACCACATACTTCCAAGTGGCTGGCCACTGGGGCAGGTGATTGCACAGCTAGAATTTGGAATGCGGATACACAGACCCCTTGGCGCACCCTCAGTGGACATACTGACTGGGTGCTGAATGTATCTTGGAGCCCAGATGGCTCAGTGCTAGCTACAGGGAGTATGGATGGCTCTATCCGACTCTGGGATCCAGTCGAGGGAGTGCCCTTGAAGACAGCAGCAAAGCCGGTTCTTTCTGGCCATACAAAATTCATCACCTCTTTATGCTGGGAGCCTTTACACCTTGTTCCTTCGGGTAAACTCCCTCGTTTAGCTTCGGCGTCTAAAGATGGCACAGCTCGCGTATGGGATGTGGAGAATGGGACATGTGAGTACTCCCTTACTAGTCACAAATCTTCGGTATCTTGTGTTAAATGGGGTGGTTTTGGAGATCTTTATACCGGCTCACATGACAAAACTATTAAGGTGTGGTCGTCCAAAGACGGTAGACTTGTATCAACCCTTCAGGCACATGCCCATTGGGTCAATCATATTGCACTATCGACCGAGTTTGCGCTGCGAACTGGCCCATATGGTGAAAAGTATGACAAGAATATTGATGCGCGGCAACAGGCGAAGGAACGGTTCGCAAAGTTGGCATCGGTGCAAGGAACTCAGCGTGAGCGCATTGTGACGGCTAGTGACGACTTTACGATGTTCTTGTGGGAACCATCCAAGTCTGCGAAGCCTCTTTGTCGCATGACTGGTCATCAAAAGCTCGTAAACCATGTCGCTTTCAGTCCTGATGGCCGGTATTTTGCATCGGCCTCCTTCGATAATTCACTCAAACTATGGGATGGCCGCGATGGAAAGTTTATTGCATCCCTCAGAGGTCATGTAGCTTCTGTTTACCAATGCGCTTGGTCCGCTGATAGCCGGCTCCTTGTGAGTTGCTCAAAGGACACCACGATTAAAGTATGGGATATTAAGAGCCGCAAGCTCAAAAGCGATTTGCCTGGGCATAGTGATGAGATCTATTCTGTGGATTGGAGTCCTGATGGCCAGCGTGTGGCCTCAGGTGGTAAAGATAAAACCGTCCGCTTCTGGACGCACTAGAATATATATTTGACCAGATGTGCGTAATCAACCTTGTAACAGTGAAAAATGGTCCGACTCGGAATAATGATGCGGCGCATGCTGCACACGCCACGAGGCATGAAGAATATCCCTATTCCAAGAGATACGACCAAAATCTCTGAAATTAGAAAGTTTGTTGAGCCAACAGAGCCCCAGAATGCTTCTGCACCCCAGACTCCCAAGTTCGTCAAGTCGTTACTTCCAGAAACTACAAGTCCAGACACACTAAAACCTTCCTCAGAATCTCCAGTATGGTACAGTGTGGAACGGTCCAGGGCCGGAAACCTTCCGGTATACACCGATTACAACAATGCCGGTGGTGTATGGACGGAAGTACGCAAGGTAGCGGGCAATGTTAGCGCGTTGAGGAACGACCTGAAGATATTGCTAGGTGTGAACAAAAGTGAAATTTGGATTAAAGACTCCTCTAAAACTATCGTGGTCAAGGGCAACCGGTCGTCAGATATCAAGCGGATTTTGAACCGACACTTCTAACTCCTACCATTATTGGCATATTGCGAGGCTACTTAATGGTTTAAGAAAGCATCCGGTACATTTATACTGGGTTACTGTATATATTTTAGTTCACATTCATGAGTGAGAATTGGCGCACGATGCTAGGGCCGTACTCATCATAGTCTTGCTTCGAGTAGCAGTAGTTCTTGAACTCAGGGGTCTGAGCCATCAAAGAACCGCCAAACCATACCGCCGTTCGCTGGCGCTTGTGGCTAATAACTTGGACCTCAACTCCTGATGAACGAGCACCTCCACTAGCCTGCTCATATTTGCGGAGACGGGCATCCACAATGGTCTTAATGTCTCGCTGAAGACGACGGCCGAAGTCCCTGAACATTGTGGATCCTCCAGACAACACGATATTCTTGTACAAACCTTTGCGTACATCAATAGGGCTCGTCTGGACGACATTGTCAATAACCTCGGGGAGCGGTGTTAGATACTCCGAAGTGGCGATTTCAGGGGAGAAGAAGATTTCTGGTGCCATGAAACGTTCATAACCAACGTCTACTGTGACTGATCGGCCATTCACGAGTTCAGCCACGTACTTCCGAAGCCGTTGTTCGGGCTCCTGATCGAACCGTTTGAACTCGTTGACAATGTTAGGGGAGACATAACAGTACTCTTGCTTGATACGTTCAGCCGTCCGTAATGAGGTTTCTGGCTCATTACGGTCACGAAGCATTCCCTGAATGAACCGAGTAATGTCTCTTCCGGCAATCGGAATGTGTTTAATCGAGGAGCCAATCACGTAGCCCTCTGCCACAGCAATTACATGTGTTACACCGTCACCACTATCAATCACTGTGCCGGTCAGCGGCTGGCCCACGACCTTGGATGAAGTCCAAGATGCAGCAAGGGCCAGCACGGCCTGGACAGCAATATACAGTCCAGCGCAATTGAACGTCTCAAACATGATCTCTGCGGTCATTTCGCGGTTCTCCGGAGCGTTCAAAGGTGGCTCCGTTAGCAGAAATCGGTGATCCTCGGGCTCGCACCGCAGATACTTGAAAATAGATGTCTCCCAAAACCGTTCCATCTGGTCCCAGTTCTCGATCTGACCATGTCGGATAGGATAGTTGAGCGAATAGTTGGACCCATCGGCACTTTTAATGGCCTCATCACCAATCACATATCGTGGCATAGTCGATTTGCCTACACGTCCACCCGATGCGGCGTTCGAGGTGGCAATGGCGGTTGGTAGAACGAAAGACGGCGCATCGTTACCAGCAAATCCCATTTTGGTGAGTCCTGTGCCATTGTCAATGACAACCGCAGGCGCCCCCGATGCCATTTCTAGGTAGATATTGCTAGCTGGCTTGGACTGGTTGGCTTGACTGGCTCCGCGGTGACTAATGGTGTGCGTAATTACTGCGTCACTTGTGCATATATCCTCATATGTCCTTATAATGTCGTTGTATATTCTTAACGCATTATGTTGGGTGTTGTCCCACTTACGGCTCCTCACCCCAACGTAAGTCACACTATAGTCTTACGCTATTGCCACAACTAATCTGCATTGACGCTTATGTCCAGGGTACTAGAAATATTCAAGGTTCCTCCTAACCACACGTAGCATGTATTCCACCCATTATTAGCACAATTCTGTGTATTAGCCACCGTTAGACCCCGGGACCCGGCCACCCGGTTGCCCAGTCTGTGACTAATCGACGCGAAATAAGAAACCCCCTCCCGTTCACTAATCCAGAAATTACGCGAGCGAGAGCAGCCCATATATCCCTCCTACTCCCATCCCCCTCATCAGAGAGTTATAAGCATCAATTGATTGCGACCCATTGAGTAAGTGGCCCAATCGAACTAAGGTCTCGTGTATTTGCATCAACTGGAACCGTGCATGATTTCCTCCTCACGGTCTGGAACCCCTGCGCCTCATATGAGTGACGACATTGCGTCGCGCGTTCCAAGTGTACCAGCAAGTCCCATGTCGCATATGACGACCCCTGTAAACGATAGTGGCGATGAATGGGCGATTTCCTCTCTGTGCCATGACCAATTGAGTGACATGGAACCGGAATTGGGACTCGATTTGGGACCTGGCCACGATAGCACCCATGATGGACTTCAAGATGGGATTCATGATATAATTCATGATGCTCGTAATACGAATAATCATGGCCATCACGATGGGATTCATCATGGCACACATGATAGAACACGGCATGATGAAGATGAGGATGGTCTAGCGCTGGTAATGCCGCGTATGTTAGTCCACCAACCCTCATCCGTGGCAAAGCATTCGATTGGAAAACTCAAGGTATTGGTAGCAGGACGCCAAGCTAGTGGTAAGTCACAATTGTTGGACACATTGATCAGTGAGAGTCCATTAATCTGCAACGTTACTGGCGCACTGGGTGTTAACAGTAGTCCTATCCTAACTGAGCGGCGGGCAAGTACTTCAAAAGGGCCCGGCGACCATAATCTGGCTTTTGTTGATACCCGTGGTTGGGTTACTAGTGATGATTTGAGGGACTATGTGAGCACATTGACTGATTATTTGGACTCGTTATATCAGGAAACTGCCTCACTTGTTAATGGGCTGAATCCGGCATCCATCCAAATATTGGGACAGTCTTCATCTTTATGTCAATTTCCTCATGTTGATGTCTGTCTATATTTGGTACGGGGTTCTCTTGATTCCCAGGATGTAGAAGTATTGCGCGCTATTGCACCTTACGCCACCATAGTGCCACTAGTATCCCGAAGTGATGAGCTCACAGCATCAGAAGTGTTTGAACGGAAACTGGAGATATCTCGACAGCTACAAGCACACGATATTAGTGTGGCAATGCATCTAGGTGGAAGTCCGCTAGCTGTCTCGAGTCGGCTTCAGTATAACTGGGACATGACTGCATCCGAAGTCATGGCCCCTGGTTATCAAACCCATGTTCTGGTGGAAAGCGAACTGCCAGAATTAGTAGAAGTTCTGTTAAGTCATGATGGGGCACGGTCATTGAGACACCAAGCTGCTCAGAAATTTGCCGAGTGGGTTTCCTCAATGCACTTGCGATCGACTCTCAACCACCGCATTCACCAACCATTACAACAGCCGCTTTTGGTGCCTCGACAGTTAGTCTTGAACTTGAGCAATGCCCGAGATGGCTGGGATTTGGCTGTTTCGAACCCAGCTCCCAAGGACCCAGTCCCGTCCCCCGCAAATCAAAGACGCAGTAGTCTGGGTTCAATTGAGAATTTGGATCCGCTAGACCTCAGTGGTTGGTCACGTACATTCAAAGTTGTAGCTACTCTTGCTGCAGCTGTTGCGGCAGCTGCTCTTGGTGCTCTAGGAAAGAAATGGTATGGTCATATCTATGACCCGGCCACCTTGGCACTGACACCAACCCCGGCCAAGTGGCAAGACTTTGTTGAGCGCTGGGGTATATTACTACGAGTCACTCTGGCTACTTAATTATATTTACATGCCGAATTGGAGGCTTTCGCCAACAATTGAGTGCTTGTCATCGCCCAGTAAGAAGCCACGTTCGCTTCCAAAGCCAAATACCGGCAAGAAGTGATTGCGCTTGGAATACGTAAGGAATGGGCGCTGTTCGGCTAGCGAGTCTGGCTGCGATGCAATCTCAAACACCACTTTATCCTGAGCGGATTGGAGCTGGCTCTCCAAGGTATGGTCAAGAGTGTTCGTCGCAAGGTGGAATGTGAGGTGTTGACCTACACGTAATGTACATGGTGGCTCTAGAACCAGCATCGAAGCTTTGGGACTCCATAATCCGCCGCCACCAGCCACAACTTTGATAAATCGCCCATCATCGAGCTCTGCATAAACGTCTCGGTCTTTGTTAGTAGCAAGCTCATGTGCCTTTTCAAGATATGATGCTGCTGCAATTCCATCCAGAGTCTTGAGCATATTATCAGTTGCTGCCGTAACTGTTAACTTGGGGGATAATTGCGCCAGAGGTCGGATGGCATTGTGAACACGCATCGGTAAAGAAACGTCGATATGCACACTTTCCAGCGGGCCTGATGATTCACTGCTATACATTGTAGCTTCCTGACCTGTTTCAAACAATGTGTTTGCAGTAGGAATGGCGATGTCCATGTGTTTTCCACTCGTCATTCTGAAGGCAGATGTGGTGGGTTGCCAACCTCTGCTATTAGAGCGCTGCAGAGGAGTCGAAGTGATTTTTAAAGCCTGCTCTAAAACCATCCAACTAAACCCGTCGCGCTGAGTTCCTAATGGAACTGTATCAGCGGCCAAGGCCACCAACTGAACGTTGGGGAATTCCTCATGAAGGCTTGGAAGCTGGGTGGCATATTGGGGCGTAGTTACAGCGACAATAGATTTGGTGAGACGGTTTGCCGCATGTGTCGCCAAATAGTCTCCCAAACGCCGCGTAGGGTTCACGACAGTCGCCAGCGTTGCCATGATATCCACCCTAAAGAATCTCTGAATAAGCCGGGCCCTGTGTCGCAGTTCGCCGGTTCAGTGGGACAGACCGGGGCCCGGCTTCATCCTTCTAATTATTTATCTGTTCTATTTATCTCTATATTTATATTCATATATATTATATCTGCCTCGTTCAAGTTACAATGGTTCATCTACGTTCTTCGTGGGTTCTGAGCTTACTGCGACAGAGAGAACAACATTTCAAAGTTGAACACTACAAAGCATTAATACAGCATGGATATATGGAAATATGGAAATATGTTCTTCGACTTAATTATCATATATTTATAATGAAGGAGCCGGTATAAGAACCGTTGAATTCTGGTTCCTGATTTGTGCTGTCTCGCTTACCCACAGGCATGATGCAGGTCGTCAACCGACCTAAATGCCTTGTGTAATTAAATCTTAATATTACAGTAACTTGCAACGCTGGATTCAATGGGCAAAACAAGTGTAGAACCCAGTGTGGAGTCTGAGGACGACTCATTGCCTCAGGTGTGGAGCATATATATCCCCACATGGGTGCGCATTTCATTGTTTATCTTTACAGTATCCGCAGTCTCTATCGCAGGGCTCATGCTCATTGCTTCCATTAAGGCTTGGAGCTACGGGTCGAACTTGATGAAGCTACGTCTTGCCAATTACGCGGTCATGAAATCAATTGAGGTCGAGCAGGATCTGAACGATGTCGAATCTGTTCTCGCTGTCGGTCTTAGTAGAGGGGTCGTCACCGAAACTATGAATAGTCGTAATCTTGGAAATGTGACGGACTCACAATGGAACAGTCTCATCAGCCAGATCGAGAAAGGATTCGACTCGTCTACCATATATGACTCCATGGTATTATACGATGCTCGCGGTAGCCAAGTCTATTCATATCTCAAGACAGGGATGAATCTAACAGTCTCTCAAGAATTGTTACCACTCAGTACCTCCAACAGTTTGGCTTTCCAGCAGTTCCAGGATGAAAACATCACCGTCATCATACGCGACCCCGTGAGCATTCAGGCGCACAGTAACGACTCTGTGGAATACTTATATTCAATGACCATGCCTATTAATTATCAGACCAATGATGTCTCTAAAAACACTCTAACCACTCGAATAGTTGGGTATGCGACTACAGTGCTCCGGGCCAACGCGGCAAATGACCTCGGTGAAGGAGGTAACGAGTTTTTCGGCCACTCGTTTGTGTCTCTGGTAAGATTAAATTCGGATGCTGTGGAGTGGACATATGTTTTACCCAGTTCACGTCTCTCCTCAACTGATGATGCGGGACGCGTTTTGAGTACCACTGATGGGATACCTTGGTACGGCATCAAGGAATATCCGGCTATTACAATGGCAGCATCACTTAGACAATTCCACACTGAAAAACCAAGAGGCACTGTAATGAGAACTTACTCACCACGTCTACAAGCAGCATCCGTAGGATACTCGTATGTTGATTTGGGGGATCATAAATGGTTTATGTTAGTTGAAATTGCCCAATCCACAGCATTCCATGATCTTTATCATTTGCGGAATGTTCTCGTTGGAGCCTGTTTCGGAATTCTTGCCGCAGTATTCTTTGCTGTCGTGCCTCTGACCAGGGCCCAAACTCGATCGTTCTACCGAATCTATCAAGGTATGGAATTCCGACCCCAGATTAGCAGAATCAATGGTGCACCTGCCAACAGCACAAAGTTTGCCCCGAAAGTTGAGGTGTTCACGCGATCTAATACAGCGTCATCAGTTGATACGTCAATCCTAGACTCCGGGCTCGATACTGGGTTCGATACCAATCAAGACAAATCCAACAAAAAAGACGACAGTGACTATACCGACTTGACGGAAACTCCGCAGATCCCATCCAGACTACAGCCACTTCATAGATGGTACAAGGATGAACTCGACGAACTTGTTACAGAATACAACAAGATGGTCGACAAGCTCGACCAGCAATATTTCAACCTAGAGGATGAAGTGCGTGCGCGAACCAAAGAGTCACAGAATGCCCGGCTACTAGCAGAAGCCGCGAATAGAGCCAAAACATTGTTCATTGCCAACATCACACATGAACTGAGGACGCCGCTAAACGGGATCATGGGCATGACAATGGTAACAGCATATGAGCACGACCGGGAAAAGGTCATAGCATCGCTCCAAACCATCATTGATTCGGGGCGAGCATTGATGGAGCTACTTAACGAGCTGCTCAGCTTTTCTCACAGTCAACTCGGGATTACACCGGAGCCTGTAGAGTTCATGGTTCAGAACCTTTTCGACTCATTGGACCACGCTCGGAAAGACTCAGATATAGGCGTGGTAATGACCCCTCTTCCGACCCATCTCGCTACTGTAACCCTAAGAGGAGACTTGTTCCGTATTCATCAGGTGGTCACAAACATTCTCTCCAATGCATTCAAATTCAGTGAGCATAATGACCGTGTATCAGTGCATGTTGGTCTACGCACAGAGTTTGATCGGTTCATTTCTATGGAGTCCTATTCTGCAAAGAGTCCACTGGTCGTTCCCCAAGGAAGCGATGGCCGCCCTGCTGGTCCTCCAGTGGTACTAGAAGTACAGGTGATTGATACTGGTCTTGGGATATCGTCAAAAGAGCTTGCTCGTATATTTGATATGTTCAGCCAAGGAGATGAAACGTTGAGCAAGCGGCATCGTGGCGCGGGTATTGGTATGTCCATGTCCAAGCAATTAGCAGAAGGAATTGGAGGATACGTTCTTGTAACAAGCGAAGTGTCTCAGGGCACCACAGTAGTTTTGAGGGTGCCTGTGCAATGTATGGTGGAGAATATCGACCTTAAAGCACTTCATCCACCAGCAATAAAGCTCGGTATGAAAAACTGCTATTCCACAACTTCAGTTCAGGCTGGTACGGTATTCCCTGGTTTCCGAGATCCTGCCGACGCTGAGTTTGAGGGTCCTGAATTCGAACCTCCCACAACGTTTGAAGCCCACCATCACCAGCAGAATTTCAAAGTTCTTGTCGTAGATGATAATGAGCTCAATCGCACAATTCTACAACGCCTACTAGCCCAGCTAGGAGTGGATGAAGTGGATCTGGCTGGTGATGGTCGCACTGCTATTCAACATGTAGAACGATCTATTGTGGATGGTGTATTCTATGGGGTAATCTTTATGGACCTTGAAATGCCTGGCATTAACGGTCTTGAAGCTACTGCCGTAATAAGAAGCACTCTTGGATACCCGTATCCTATTGTGGCACTTACTGGCTACAGTGATAACACGACATTGCAAACCTGTCAAGATGCTAACATCCAAGAGGTTCTAACAAAACCTGTACTCAAGCAGGACCTGAGCAATACACTAAACCGCTACAAGTTTTGATAGAGCTAACCTCCCATTATAATTCACATGAGTTTTTGTGGTTTTGGGTGGGTTCCCCCCAACGGGTGCTAATAAAATATATATAGAAGGAGGGAGCGAAAGCAATTATTTGAGCTTCTTCTTCGGGCGCAGCTGGTTGGTGTGGCCACACTTGCGCTTGCGGCAGTTAGTCGCACGTGGAGGCAGACGGGCGTAGCACTTGCGGCAGATGGACTTCTCGCAGTTGTACTTGGACGCCAGCGCCTTGAGCGAGGGCTCGATAACAGAGCCACCACCACGAAGACGCAGCACAAGGTGAAGCGTCGACTCCTTCTGGATGTTGTAGTCGGACAAAGTACGGCCATCCTCCAGCTGCTTGCCGGCGAAGATCAGACGCTGCTGGTCAGGCGGGATGCCCTCCTTGTCGGCGATCTTGCTCTTCACGGCATCGATCGTGTCAGAGCTCTCCACCTCAAGGGTGATAGTCTTACCCGTCAGAGTCTTCACGAAGATCTGCATCTCGACAATGAAGGGTAGTTGAGGAAAGAGAAGATGTGTGGCGCTCTATGGAAAACGAGTGGGTGCTGATGTGTAATTAAGGGTTTAGGGCTTCATACTCTGATGAGTCATGATAATCCACCGTCCAAATTCTGGTAATTACGCACATAGCGTGGTATCTCGTTCGGAGGCGGTACTGTGGGCCCCACCCGACTCTGGACCGATGTATAATGCTATGTGAGGCACTTCGAATGCTCCCAATTCTCTGAAGGTATAGATTTCAGACTATGTAGATTTAGTACTGAGCATCCTTAGAAATGCATCCTCGCCCGCCTACATTACAAACCATTGGGGCCCGCTGAGTCTGTGTGAACGTGCGCAATGAAGCACGGATATACTCGGTTTTCGTCAATTTTTAGTAGGGCAACAGCACCTCGGAGCAAACTAGGTGAGATCTCAGCCCGATTTTATACTATCGGATGTTGTCGCAACTCTAGGCCAGCCCTAAGAGCTCGAATCCCTGCGCCAATTTGGTGCCGTACTGCACGATCTACTTACGTCACCAGCGGTATAGCTGCTGCACCTGGTGGTGATCTTCACTGCTACCAACGCACAATCTCCGGGATGGAGAAAGACGTGAGTACATTGTCCAGCTACGATGCTGTGAGGGTCAAGTCAACTAAGGTTGATGTGGAGATCGACTGGACTAGCAAAGTGTTGCGCGGAAGTGTCACTTACACTCTCGAGACGCGTCAGGACTTGGTAGTCCTCGATACCAATTATTTGGAAGTGACAGCTACCTCTTTCAATGGAGTTGATACGCCATTTTCTGTGGGAGCGCACCAAGGATTCAAGGGCTCTGCGCTGAAGATTGGGCCTGTGCCTATTAACCAGGAAGGCTTGCTGAAGGTGACCTATGCGACCACCGATAAATGCACCGCTGCTCAGTGGCTAGAACCCGAGCAAACAGCCACAAAGATTGCACCTTACTTATTCACTCAGGGTGAGGCGATTCATAACCGTTCTTTATTCCCAAGCTTTGATACGCCGTCGATTAAGTCGGCATTTGATATTGCCATCAAGTCGGAATGGCCCGTTGTGGCCACTGGAGTTGGTACAGGAAAGGCAGGAGCAGACAAGATTTATCGTTTCAAACAACCTGTCCCTATTCCCTCGTACCTTTTTGCTATGGCCAGTGGTAATATTGTGAGCCGCCCGATTGGGCCGCGCTCTCTAGTGTGGACTGAGCCTTCAAATGTGAACGAGTGTCAGTGGGAGTTTGAGCATGATACGGAGAAGTTCATTCAAACGGCTGAGTCGCTGGTCTTCCCCTATGAATGGCAATCTTTCAATGTGTTGGTTCTCCCGCCTAGTTTCCCATTCGGAGGCATGGAAAACCCCAACATCACGTTCGCCACTCCCACCTTAATTGCTGGGGACCGCTCCCTCGTCGATGTGATTGCTCATGAATTGTCCCACTCATGGAGCGGGAACTTGGTCACATCGGCCACATGGGCATCATTTTGGCTGAATGAGGGTTGGACAGTGTATCTCGAGCGTCGTATTTTGGGTGCAATGCATGGTGAGGCATACCGCCATTTCGAAGCACTCATTGGGTGGAAGGAGCTTGAGCAAGCGATAAAGACTCTGGAGCCTAAATTCACTTCCCTGGTGATTGATATGGAAGGTGGTGCAGTTGACCCTGACGATTCATTCTCAACCGTGCCATACGAGAAAGGCTCGAGTTTCCTATGGCATCTGGAATCCGTAATGGGATCCAAACGCTGGGATGAGTATATTCCATGGTACTTTAAAAAGTTCCGCTATCAATCGCTTGACACCAAGATGTTCGTGGCATCGCTATACGAGTTCTTCACCCTGGATGGCGAGAAGTCAAGGCTTGACAGTGTGGACTGGGATACATGGCTTCACAAACAGGGTCTCCCACCTAAGCCTAAGTTTGATACCAGTTTGGTGACGCCATGCTTGGAACTTGCTGATAAGTGGATTGCAGGAGTAGAGACTGGTGACTTGTCATGGGCTAGCAAACGTGATATTGAGGGCTGGTCGTCGATGCAGCTAGTAGTTCTACTTGATGAACTCGCTGACAGACTCACGGCTGAAAGTAAATCCCCGAAGAACCTTCCCCATATCACGACGGCTATTGAAAAGCTTGGCGCAGTGTACAATTTGCAGGGCACTAAGAATTGTGAGGTTAAGGCAAGGTGGTTCCGTATTGCAGTTATTGCAAGGCTAGAGCAGGAATACGCAATGCTCGCAGCATGGATTGGAGTGATTGGTCGTATGAAATTCGTCAGGCCTGGTTACCGCCAACTCGCATCGGTTGACCGTGATCTGGCAGTACGTACCTTTGAGAAGCACCGCGACTTTTATCATCCGATTTGCATGCAACTTGTGAAAAAAGATTTGGGCTTGTAGGTAGCGTATTGTTTTATTTAAAAAAAATCGAGATAATATATGTCTCTCGGCCTAATTTAACACAAGGTTATTACGCAGGCTCTTTTTACTGTTTTTGCTTGTTGCGAGAGGACTGTTGCCTTTTGCGCTCCTCTATAGTCAACGTAAGTCCTTCAACAGACACATTTCCAGCTTCAAGTGCTCGTTTGTATGCTGATTGGTCGGCGAAATCTGCGAACCCACGACCACGCTCAGGTTCAAGTTTTAGCCGCGTAATAGCCCCAAACTGCTGCAACTGATACTCAAGCTTAGCAGCATCGACTTTATCGGTGACTTTTCCAATAAATGCGCTCCATTCTTTTTTTCTTCCATTCTCGGATTTAGTGCGCTGATGTGACGGCTTTTGTGTGCCCGCTGGGGTCGCCGATGCCGGTGTTCCAACGGTATTTCCAGTAATTGAACCATCAGTAGAAGTCTGTACTGAAGGTACGGGCGGAGAGACAGGCTTCTGGGACTGCCCGACCATTTGGGCCCACGATAGAGCCGGTTGAGCGGATGGAATGGGGCCATGAGCCGCAAGATGGGGCGGGAGAGAAGGAGGAGGCCCTTGGACAGAGGGCTGTGCAATTGCAGGCACATGTGCAAGCGGGATGGTCTGTCCTGGTTGCGAAATTGACGGAATCGGGACTGGAATATGCATCGGCCCTGGCGAAGGCGTAGTGTGTTCTGGAACAGAAGTTCCAGGGGCAGCCGGAATATAGGGCTGTCGCTCAGGATCTGGCTTGAGTGCAGGAGATTCCTCAGGTTCATATATATCTTCCTTGATGATCCGCAAAATATCATTTAGAACAAAATATCCCTTGGGCTGTTTTGCAAGGAAGAACGTCTGAACGAACTTCTGCGGAATACGATTGTCATTAGCGATTTCCCCAATAACCTGCACTAACACACCATTTTCACTGCTAGGAAGACAATCGACGTTGCATACAAGAACTTTACAGTCCTTATACCCTTCCTTGCGCACAGCGGTGGAAATTTCAGATTGACCGCGAGCTAATTCAGTAGATGCATCGCCCTCGGCACCATGAATCATGATCGATGCTTTTGTGTAAAACTGATAGAGCTTTTCAGGTTGTTCATTCAGTTTAGAATAGTACGCTTGAACAAAGTGGAATCCCACTTCTTCTGGTGAGAGTTCTGCCATTTGACGTTTCGAGGTGCGCTAGTTGACTAAGATAGGATGGGCGCGGGAAAGATTAACTTGTGGTTCCTAGTTACAAGAAAATCCGCATTGTTTAGTGTTGTATATCTACAGTGTGAGAAACTGAATATATTTATTTGAAGTCGGTATATAACAGGGTAATATATTTCACAGTAAGGGTTCCAGCATGGGTGCAGTGTGAACTAAATAAAATGGATTGAGTACATACATACCTTTCAAATGTATATATATATACCAAATGAATTTGTTAGTTATCTGTGGATATTTTTTTTCGTACATTGTTTAGAAGATTAAAAAAATCAGACAGTGGAACCGAGCTCTGAGTATATCGCGCATGAAAAGAAGGTGATATCCTAACTTTCCATTTGTTTATGAAAGGACCAAAAACAAATATGGGCTGAAATTCTATATATTTTAAGCCACATATAACTTGGACCCCTAAGACTGTTATAGTGCGAATACAAAGCAATGCCACAACCAGTGACTATTCTATTCTCTATGTCCTCACAGCTAGACTCATTCCTTGTTATTCTCGCTTTCCTCTTCTTCAAGGGCTGACAGGTCAAGAGTCTCAGGCTCAGCACGGTGGAAGAATGGTTTTTGCACCGTTTCATAGTATGGAGCGTGAGTCTTGAACTTGGGGTTCGTCTGGACGGTTTTAGCAAAGTAGTCGCTGTAGACATCACCCCGGTAATTGCCAATTGGAGCGTTGATGAAGAAGTCAGAGAGGTTGAATGCATCCGTCAGAGGAATGGCTTGCTCCCGAACTTTCTGGCAGTATTTGGATACCAAAAGAGTTACATTCTCAAGGTCCGCACTGGTGAGGAATCCATACTTAAGAAACACCGTGGCCTCTTCTTCAGTCGACCATAAAGCAAAAAGCTTGGCAAGATCATATAGCACCGGCTGAATGGCAGGATTGGCAGACTCCACTGCTTGGAAGAAGCTCTTCACCAGGTATCCACGCGTGTGCAGGCGTGCAGTCTGGAATCGATGCTGGGAAAGCTTCTCGAGAGCTACCTCAGCACTATCACCTTTAGTGGTATATTGCTGGTAGAGATCTACAGCGTGATTGATTTCCTTGGCGCTCACTTGTTCCCAACCATCCACCAGAACGGAAGGGTCCTCGATGGAGCGTGAACCGAGGGGTGGGAAGGATGTACGCTTAATGTACTGCGCAGCTGCGCCAACACGCTTGCCATTACGAATAGCAAGACCACTCAAGATCAGCGAACGCCCTGCACTTTGGGTCAACACATTGTTATCACCTTCCCATGTGCACTGAACCACCCAATCATTGTAGCCCTGGCCAAATCCGTTATATCCGGAATAGCCCAATCCACCACATGCTTGGCGAGTCTCATCAATGATCTGAGCAGTTCCCCAGGTAGAGAAAGCCTTCAAGCCAGCACTCACACTGAAAAGCTCCTTAACATCCTCAATGGCTTCCGCAAGGTCCTGCTTGTTACGGGTATCTGTGCTTTGAAGTTTACCCATAGCATTGTCGTAGATCTTGTTTAATTCACGCGATCCAGCGTTCATTGCGAATGCATATGCAAGGCGAGGTAGAAGACGTCGCTGATGATATGTGTAGTCCAGTAGCTTTGTTTCAGGTGCACCCTCCGAAACCCTAAACTGGCGACGTACCGCCGCATACCGAATTGCAATGACCAGGAACCTACGGGCCCACGTATATGAGTCTTGAACCATCGAAACACGGCCACCAATCAGTGCGCCATATGAAAGTTGAGCAAGCGCGGGCTGCGTTACCTCGCCACTAGCACTGACTTTAGCATACTTCATCAGCATGAAAAGGCGAGGAATACGGGCCCCCGTGAATTGAATCCAGCCATTGTCAATACCATCACGTCCCATTTTCTTGCCAATGTCGCCAATTGCAATGCCAGGCAACAGATTCCAAGTTGACCGATCCCGGAGTGGCACCACAAAGTTACGGACACCGTAATCCTTGCCATCAACTATCAGGCGAGCATAAACAAGCGAGTGAGTCGCCGTATGTGCAGCACCGCCAATCCACCATTTTGTAGCAGCTACGGTAGGAGTATTGATCACAAATTCCTCTGTAGTGCGGTCATAGGTAGCAGTGGTTTCTAGACCAGCAACATTCGATCCATGGCCAAGCTCAGTCATACCAAAGCATCCAAAGAAGTTGCGTAACGCACCAGCACCCTGCTCTACCCAGTAATTGAATTGTTCTGGGGTCCCTGAACCGCGAACACCAGAGAGAAACAGTCCATAGTGAACACCAATGCGAGTATAAGCGGCCGGATCAAGCGGTGAAACCAGGCTCATCACCTTTGTGATCTCCTTCTCGGGCCGTCCATCGGTGATAATTTCAGCAATGGCAGCCACCCGCTGCATTGTTCGCTCCCTCACGAGATTCTTGTCTCCGTTGACGTCATAAAAGTCGGAGTTATCGAATGCCGGAGCTCTCTCAAGTTGCCGAGACACACTTTCAATCCACTCGGTTTCTTTCTGCCCACCATCCAAATAGTAGGTCAGTTCACGAATGGGGAAGTTTGCGCGAGCACGCTCGGCAGCAAGCGTCACTGGTGGCTCAGTAAAGGTATCGAGCTTGCCACCAGCACCACTCGAAGTCTGATTTTGTCTCATTGATGTAGTTTCGAATCGGCTATGACCAGATAACAGCCAGCCGGTATTGAGTAGAAAGTTGGAACACCACAGCTTATTTAACTTATGGGGAACACCGTTCCGAGATGGGGGGAGGGGTAAATCTGGGGTTACCGAGGGGAGAGAGGACTAGCTGCCATTACGTCACTCTCGGCCGATAAGTTCCGACACAATTCTCGGGAACCGGGAGAACCGAACACGTGGCTTTGCAAATACGGAGAATACGGTAAGTATTTGGTTATGCATTGGTCTTGTTAGAAATTATATATATCTACTACCACCACTGCTAAATTGCCATTCCAACCGTGGACTGCAAACCACGTTGCCGCTGTGGTCAGCAGCGGCATGTGACTATGGCACTAGTGAGTAATCTGGTCACGTGTTGCAGAAGATCTATCCCGTGACCTGGTCTTAGTGGCCTCGCACTAAGTGGATATAAGAAAATTATTTGATCAATTCGTTGTGTAATTTCGTTATATAAAGTCATGATCATGATAATATTCATATTCATATTCATAATCGTATTCACAATCGTATACCTTGGTCCAATATCGTTTATTAAATCTTCACTTGGGGAGGCCGGAACCGCCGTAGTAGAAGCGAACTAGCCATCACAGATACTGAAGATAGCGCCATAGCTAGAGACGCAATTACAGGATCCAAGCGTTGGTGAGTCCACGGGTACAGCACCCCAGCAGCGCCTGGCACTGCCAATAGGTTATAGACACCGGCCCAGAAGAAGTTGAATCTGACGCGGCGCATGACAGCACGACTGAGTTCTACCAGGGTCACAAGATTTCTGAGGTCTTCACGGACAAGCACGAACTGTGAGCTCGTCACAGCAATATCAGCACCCCGGCCAAGAGCCACTCCCACGTCGCTAGCTGCTAGTGCTGGGGCATCATTAATTCCGTCACCAACCATGGCCACAATTGCACGTCCATAGCTCGATGTTCCACCCTGACCTGCAGTACGCTGAAGGTACTTCACCCTATCGGCCTTCTGCTCGGGCAATACTTCAGCAAGAACGTTAGAGATAGGGATCCCCACCTGTTCAGCCACCACATGTGCAGTCTGTTCATTGTCGCCTGAAATCATGTAGCAATCGACCCCGCGAGACTGCAAAGCACGTACAACAGCAATTGCCTCAGGACGGAGCTCATCTGCTGCGGCCAAAACGACTACAACACGGTTTTGCAACGACATAAGAATAACACTTTTGCCCTCTGATTTGTAGCGATTCGTCACTTGTTGAGCCTCCGGCGACAATTTAATGCCAGCTTCAGTCAATAGACGCTCATTGCCCAACAGTGCCTTCTGTCCAGCATACTTTCCAGCAAGAATATCCGCCTGGACACCTCTTCCTCGGCCAGATACTTGGGTAATATCTGCTCGTGGCACATCATCAGGATTCTCAGGAGGCGACGGAGCATAATCGATCACAGCAGTAGCGAGAGGGTGAGTACTTTCCGCCTCAAGGGCCGCAGCAAGCCGCAACAAGTCGTCATGATGCGCGTGGTCCGAAGACCACGCGTCAGTAATCCGCAAGTTTCCACCAGTAGTTAAGGTTCCAGTCTTGTCAAAGCAGATTGCATCGATTCGTGAGCCCTCTTGGAATGCCTCGCCACCTCCTCTAGCTAGAATACCGTAACGGGCTGCGAGCCCAGACCCGATATAAAGGGCTGTAGGTGCAGCCAATCCGATACCACAGGGGCATGCCACAACAAAGGTAGCTACGGCAAATTGCATACTCCAAACTCCCCAATTTACGTCGGGTGAGTCTGAAATAAATCCAAGTTTACCCACGATATACCATACTAGCCACACACCCAGTGCCAGGTAAGTAACCACCGGAACGAACACACCTGTAATAGTTTCCACATAACGTTCAATGGGTGCCTGGTGCATTTGGCCTTGTCGTACAGACTCCACAATGTCATCAAGCAGAGTTCCCTTGGTCACAGCGCCTACCTTAAGAACCAAGCGTTGGTTTCCAGCATTGATCGAGCCAGCGAACACCTGATCACCCGGCTTTTTTGGCACTGGAAGTGCTTCACCCGTTAGCATCGCTTCGTTCATGTCTGACGCGCCGCGAGAAACAACACCATCAACGGCGCACTTGTGACCAGGAAGAACAGCTACCGTGTCACCAACCTCAATCAGTGCTACCTTCACAGTATTGATAGTCATTGCACCTTGTCCAGAAACCAAATCAACCGTATCTGGGCGTAGGTTCGTCATGGTAGATACGGCAGAAGATGTCCTAACCTTAGAGTATACATCGAGGTACCGGCCAATGAGTAGAAATAGGGTCAAAAACAATACCGAGTCGAAGTACGTTTCCTGATTAGGTCCAATAAGCACAACCATAAATAACGATATCCAATATGAAAGGGAGGTCCCCAATGACATGAGCAGGTTCATACTGCCAAAATGAAGCAACCGTTGACGCCAAGTTCTTCGTCGCGAGAATACACCACTACGAAGTTCCTTCAGCGCCTTGAAATGGAAAATATCATCAGCAAAGAAGTATGCAGGAGTTGCCAGGAACATCATCAAACCAGGACCCTCTCCACCCAAGTGAACTCCCAACATCATCAGTACGGCAGGAACACTTAGGATACTAACAAGGACCAGCCGGCGTAGGATGCCTCGCCGCTCCTTTTCAAGGTTTTCTGCCGCAAGCTCCTCAAGAGAGCGTGGCTCTACCACCGAGAAAGACAACTCAGACTGTCGAGATCGTAGCTCGGCCAGAATAGACCGGATCGTGAACTGAGGGGGTGCTGGCAGATACGTGAACCGGATATACGGGCGATCCACAGTCACAGGATCAACAATCTCTACTGCATCACCGTACTCTCGCAAGGTGTTCATGACCCGTTCAGGACAACGATCACAATAGATACCTTGGACTCTTAGACTGACAGTGCGGGCCTTGGACCGACTAGGCGCACCACTGGTTACCTGTACTTGCTCATATGTATATCCAGAGTCCTCAATAGCTTCATTGAGTTCGCCCAATCTATCAGTGTCTGTCACTGTGAATTGGGCGGTGCCTGTTACTGCATCGACAGAAGCATCAGTCACAAATGGCAAGGCTGAAGCCGCACGTTTGACGGTAGCAGCACAAGAGCCACATGTCATTCCTCCAATTGATGCCTTTACAAGGGCTCGTCCAGAATCAGCAGCTTCTGTAACTGGCAACATTTCAGTAAGGAGTGGCTCGTATCCTGCATCACGGATGGCCTCAGTGACCCGCGGCTCCAAAATCTTGGATGGCAGCAATACATAAGTACTTCCACCAACGACATCCACCAGAACATCCTGCACATCAGGAACTGCACTCCGCACTGCGGTAGTGATAGCTTGCGCACAGCTTGAGCACGTCATTCCTTGGACACTATAAACGGCTCGGAATGCTTTGGTTCGCTCGGGAGACTGGTTCTGGTGTTCCCCCAAGTCTCCTTCACCCGATTGCTGCTGATAGTAGCCCTTGCACTCCGCACAGATCTTGCGGTGTTGCTCTTGGCGCTCATTGCCAGCTTTGGGTCCCCGTGGATCCCTGAATATCTTAGCAGCAAGCCGTGAAAACCACCAAGAATCGTGATCGGCAATATTCTGGGAGAGCGGAGTGCTGTCCACAGCCACAACCTCGAATCCACGATCAACCAGCGTCTGTACGACCTGCTGGATGTCAAAAGTATCGCTGGCTTCGATACGTGCGTACTGCCTAGCAGCACCGAATTCAACCGAAGCAGTTGGATCTAGCGTCGACACTGTGTGTCGCACATCGTCTTCGCACGAATGGCAGTGCAGATTCGTTACTTTCAAGACGTGCACCTTCATGGCAAAATGAGAGATGACATAATTGGGTGGGAAGGCTTTTTAGTCACAATTGTCACATACGAGGTAAATGACTTGGGCGGTTAAATGTCCACTAAGCACAACGGGAGAATCCAGGCGCAGTTGGGGTTAATGGTATTTTCTAGGGGGATCGAGAATATTACATTAGTCCTCCCCGCACCAGCACGGGTACAAACATTTAGTAGGAGATGTATTTGTATCGTGGGCTAACACGTGATACTGAGACACCCACACATAAAAAGATGCGAGGCAAAATTGAGCTAAAAATAGTACAAAAACTAGCAAGAGAGAGGCCAACCATCAATGAAAGTAGGAGACAGAGACTAACATATCAATGGGAAGTATTAACTCAAAGCTAAAAGGTATTTCATTCTAATGTCGGCTGCCTATTTTGTAGCCAGGACACATCTCCCTTCTCAAGCTCTAAGTATATCAATGCAACTCAGAATCGCCCCAATGTTAGTTACAGTTACGGGGCCAAGCCAACAATCGAGAAGTAACTAACACAGGAATCCTAATTTTAGAGCATCAGCCCACCACTAATAGCATTTTATTCTAATGTCGGTGTCCTTCTTGATACCCTAGACACTAAGCACTTTCCAACGTCTGACCTCCAAACTCGGGTATACCCCAAAAATATCAGTTACCGTTTCTCATTGAATTGGTCATTATATTTCTATCTATCTCATATTCGTTAGAAGTGACAGATTCATGGCTGAAAACTCTGATGTCGAATATCCACGTGTTGCCGCATAAACTCCGTGTTCCCTAAGTCGGAGCGTGTACTTCAAGCGTCCTCTCTCGTAAGCGGAGTCACGTTGTCCGTCGGGTGTGCTATGACGTAAGTGATACCCTTCCACTCCTCCACGTGAGACCAACCACCAACCACACCAGTTTAAACCATCCTACACAAAGAATGAGCGTGCCGCAGTTCAAGGACGTGTCTAAAGCCGCTAACGACGTGCTCAGCAAGGATTTCTATCACCTTGCTCCTCTGAGCCTTGAGGTTAAGACCAAGGCCCCCGATGGAGTGAGCTTCTCTGTTGACGGTAAATCCAACCAAAAGACGGGTGCTCTTGCTGGCAAGCTCGAGGCTCAGTACACTGACAAGGCTTCGGGTGTGACCCTGACTCAGGGCTGGCTCAGTGCCAATGTTTTGACCACAAAGGTGGAGCTCAACGAGGCATTCACTCCTGGCCTCAAGGGTGAGCTTGACACGAGCTTCCTCCCTGAGACTGGTGCCAAGAGCGCCAAGGTTGGCCTGACTTACCGTCAGCCTGGTATCTCTGCTCACGCCCTGGTTGATGTGCTTAAGGGCCCCGGCTTCACTGGTGACGTTGTGCTTGGTCACCGTGGCTTCCTCGTGGGTGGTGAGATCGCCTACGATGTTAGCTCAGGCAAGATTTCGCGCTACGCCGGGCAGATCGGGCACGTGGCTCCTACTTATGCTGCCAGCGTTGCTGCCGTGACCGCTGCTGCTGCCAACTCTCAGGTGTACACCGCTTCGATCTTCCACAAGGTCGACCTGGCTACCGAGATCGGTGCCCGTGCTACCTGGGACTCTAAGAGCCCTACCGCTAAGGGTGTTGGTCTTGAGGCTGCTGTCAAGCACATTTTGGACCGCTCGGCGTTCGTCAAGGCCAAGCTCAACAACCAGGGTATTGCTTCGTTCGCATACTCCCAGGCCTTGCGCCCTGGCGTTACTTTGGGTGTTGGTTTGCTGGCCGATATCCAGCGCCTGAACGAGTCGGCTCACCAGGTTGGTCTTTCTCTCAAGTTCTCCGCTTGAGCGGGCCAAGTATCCTAGGTGAGTGGCAGGTAAATTGTACTTAGAATCCATGTAGCCCCGTATTTTTTTTTGTTGATTGGTGTATATGTGTGTATCTTGAGTGCTCAACGAAGAAACAGCCAGACCAGTGCAATTCCAGCTGCTGTACCTCCAAGTAGCATTGACCCCAGACCTGTGCCTTCGGAAGGCGGCGGAGGTGCATGCTTGTTCATGAATTCCCGATGAGCAGCCGCCTGATGATGTCTATATGCCTCATAACGTTCATGACGCTGGCGATGACCCTCAAAGTCGAAATGTCGCACATCATTCTGGGCATCCCAGTGGCCTGCGCGCGGCCGTAGTGGGTCCAAATCGGGATCACGGCGCGATGGATGAGCGGATTTAGCTTCGTATCGTGCAGTGAACTGAAAGCCGGAGCGTGCTCGCTGGGTTCCCTGCCAGGGACGTCGTTGACGAGGCGCTGAATATCCCTCGGGACGACGAACAGCAGTCCCAAGAGTTTCGTTGAACTTTCGACGTTGTTGTTCATTCGAAAGCACTGCATATGCCGCCGTAATTTGCTGGTATTTCTCCAGGTTTCCCTGCTCTTCTTCAGGTTTTGCTGGTGTGGGGCTCCCAATTTGCCGATCTGGGTGGTATTTGCGCGACAGAGCGTAGAATCGCTTTTTGATCTCTTTTTGCGAGGCATTGACGCTAACACCCAATACCTCATAGTGGTTTTGCTGTGCCAGCACTGCTCGCGCGCTATGGAAGCCCCGCACTCGGTGCATCAGGATAGTATCGTTTAGTCAATTCTACAGCTCGATCTGTCTAGGTCTGAATGCCGATCGTAAAGTAGCCACGGAATTGTGGGATATATTGGGCCCTATATATTGCTATTAGTATTTAATCAATATTCCTGGTAGAAGTTTCATCATAAATATAATTAGCAGGATAGCATACTTATCTTGCTGCTCCTGTGTGAAACCGTTACGCAACGAATACACCGAAGCAACGGCTAGCTGGTAGTCTGATTCTCGAAATATTATACCTTTTCCGTGCACTGGATTAGTTTATGGTGGTGATCACGGCTTTTAAGTGGGACTCAGCGACCCAGACACTTTTTCTTTATGAGACTACAATAGGGTTGCTTGCACTGAGACGACGCCCCTGGATATATTCTAGAGATATCTTAACTTTTTGGAGTGTGGATTGCAGCCGTATAATTTAGTCTTAGATCTAGAAATATTGAACCCTCTATTGGTCAATTACCAGTAGGGTGGTCACAACGTGATAAGGAAATTGGCTGAACTCTAGAGAACTCTAAAGATCCCTACCGGCCAAACCTTAGCTTCAATTCCAGCCAGTGTACTTAATTTAATACAAGCCCATGCAATCGCATCTCAAATATATACCGCCAAGAAATCGGCTACATGGACAGTATCACAGCGGCATCTGCCTCAAAGTTATCATCTTTGTCGGGATCGACAACAGAGGGGGATTCAGTCCCTGGAGTGCCATCTCTAGAAAAGACCCATATTGTGCAACATCAGGATTTTGATTTACTTCAGCATCTTGACTACTTTGTGGATAGTACATTCAGTGATACTGACCTTGAGGTATTATCAGAGCACTATGATGATCGCTCCCTGAAAGAAGCGCTTGAAATTATACAGCGAGCTATTGAATACCATAAAGGTGACCCATGTCTCTCGTTTACAGCCTACAAGGCTCTAGTAGAGCTATCCAAAGGTCCCTCTGCGGGTCAAACGGTGGGATCCTGGGAGGCCCATATCAAGTTCGAGGCCTTGCTTATCGACGAGTGGTCTATTTACCCTGAAGTCCGTGCAGTGACAAGACCCATTGATGAAGCTGATCCTGATGGATATGAAAGCGTGCGTGTGTATGTCATTGCAATCGTCTGGTCATGCGCAGGTTCATGCCTTTCCACATTTTTTGCGATTCGTTATCCTGCCATTAGTCTAGGTAGCATTGCTCTGCAGATTCTGATCGCCTATACTGGCCATCTGTGGGTTCGCTTGACCAATTCTCGACCGTGGTTGTTCAAGGAGCAGATGTTAGCCACCCTCATTATGAGCGTGGGTGCTGGCACACCATACTCACAGGATGCTATTATTGCACAATCTAACAACAATTTCTATGGTTTTACTGAAGCAGGATCAATAGGCTATATTATTTGCCTGACTCTATCTTCACAATACATGGGTTTTGGAGTCGCTGGTATCCTACGCAACTTTTTAGTCTACCCTGTACGTTGTGTATGGTATGGTGTACTCCCAAGCATTGCTATTTCTCGTACCCTCACAATGCCAGATGTTCGTGAACGGGTTAATGGGTGGACATTGTTGCGTGTTGAGTTCTTCTGGCTCATGAGTTTGGTTTTCTTTGCGTGGTATTGGGTAACGAACCTTCTGTTTACCGCCCTGGCCTATTTTGATTGGCCAGCATGGATCGAGCCTTCGAAAATTAACTTGCAGGCTATCACAGGGTGCTTTTCGGGGTTGGCTCTTAACCCCATTACCAGTTTCGATATATCCATTTTCCAGCCGGATAGTATGATAACTCCTTGGTATGCCACGGTCAATTCATTTTTGGGTACCATTATATCATTTTTTGCCCTGGTTATCATCTGGTTCACAAATGTACGGTGGACATCATACCTTCCGATAAATACGAATGGGGTTTATGCCAATACCGGTGGGAGATTCCGTGTCCACAGTGTGTTGAACAGCGCCAATATGCTGGATGAGGCGAAATACCAGGCATACTCTCTGCCTTTCTGGAGTGCAGGTAACCTCGTTGTCTATGGTGCATACTTCATGCTATACCCTGCTATGATTGTGTATGCAGCTCTCAACTATGGACGTATCATCGTTGAGAGCGTGAGGCTGTTCTTCCGCTCGGTATTTAAGAATCCGGGCAGAGCACTGGAGGCGCACAATGACCGCTTCTCACGAAAACAGATGAGGTATAAAGAGGTACCTGAGTGGTGGTTCTTATCAGTGTTGGTGATCTCTTTTGCACTGAGTATAGTGACGGTTGAAGTATATAGGTTTACTTCGACCCCAGTATGGACCATATTCTTTGGCGCAGGACTGTCCCTCATATTCTTGGTCCCTACTGGATACCTATACGCAACCACAAACACCACTTTTTACATAAATGTCCTGTTTGAACTGGTTATTGGATTGGCTATACCAGGCAATGGTAACGCGCTCATGGTAGCAAAGGTATATGGTGCCAACTTCATGGGACAGACCGACAATTATATCACGAACCAGGTACAAGCGCACTATTGTGGCATTGCCCCACGTTCCCTGTTCCGAGGGCAGATGCTTTCAACTCTGTGTAACACATTTGTTCAGTCGGGGCTGATGTACTGGCAGGCATCGGGAGGGATCACTGATATGTGTGACCCCGAAAACAAGCAGCGTCTCACGTGTCTAGATCAGCAAACATACTTTAGTGCCGCAGTCCAATGGGGTACTGTAGGTCCTAGGCGTGTTTTGACGGGGTTATATCCCGGCCTTAAGTGGTGTTTCCTCATAGGTGCCGTTTATCCCATTCCGTTCTGGGTGGTACGAAGATTTTGGGGACAACGGGTATGGCCATGGACCAATAGTGTCAATGAGATGGTCGTACTCACTGGAGCCCTCTCCTGGGCACCTTCTAATTTCATGTATACGCTCCCGCCTGTTTATATAGGTGCAGCGTTCCAATGGTATATCAAGAATCACTACCCCCGGTGGTGGTCCCGCTACACATACCTATTGTATGCAGGTATTCAGGTGGGAATCAACTATGCCGCTCTCATTCTGTTCTTTTCTACTGAGTATACCCATATTGTGAATATAAGTTGGTGGGGGAACAACGTCCAGACATCCACAAAGGATTATCTTCAAACTGCCGTTCGACTCGCGATTCCATCGAAAGGGTATTTCGGCCCTAATCGCGGATCTTTTCCCTGAGATGGGCTGTGGTTCTTTTTTTTTAAGACTGTTGCATGCCACTGAGTTTAAATTAGAGTATCTCCGTATGTTAGTCGAGCGCAGTGTCGAGTCATATCATCGCTGTATTATATTTATTGTTTGTTTCTTTATTGGGTGAAAGTGGTATTAAAATTCAGCGTCCAAACAGGTGTTATATTGACTGTGTTATAATAATGCCTCTAACCTCGGATTATGTGGTGACAATTTAATTGCGTATCTGGGGGAAATATGGGACATGGATATATCACAAGAAAATAGGTTCAAGAAGCCCACTATATGATCCAACCCCATACTAAGTCGTAAAAATACTGAAGCACGAGACTATCATTAATATACCAGACAACAAAAACAGTTGCCAAAGAATTGGTGATGGTGTCAATTCATGACATTATGCCAGCACATTCGTTCACAATGCCACGCTAAAACACTGCCATCTAAAGACAACCTACCTGTAGACATACTAACAGTAATGGTTCCATGCTTCATGTTACTATATACAGTACCAACCCTCTATATATCACCAATCTAGAAAGTAGACGAGGCACTCAGACACGACTTCAGCTGGTCGGCGTACCACTGGCAAAGGCGCATGTCACCATTGTTCTGATCAAGACAAGAAGTCAACTGGCGAGCATCCACATCGCAGTTGGCGCCCTGGGTCTGGCTCTGCATAGGCTGTTGCTGCTGTTGATACTCAACAGGGGCCTCACGAGACCCACCACCAAAGAGGCCAGAGATTCCATTCGCAATGGTATGGCCTGCAGCGCTGCCTACAGCAACACCGGCGGCGGTAGAAGCCATCTGGCTGAACAAGCCCGGCTGGCGCTGCTGAACCTGCGCAGGCTGAGGAACGTGCTGAGGGGGCGCATGAGTAGCGGGCGCCGACATAGTGTGAGCAGAACGAGTCTGCGCACGCGGAGCAGCGGGAGCGGATCTTCCACGAGAACGAGGCATGATAATCGAGTTTTGTGGCGTGGATCCGGGGAGCCCAAGCTTTATATACCACCAGACCCGATTACATCAGCGATCACGTGCCTCGGAGGAGAACGCACTGTATCCGGCTTCGAGAACCCTATGATCAAGAAGTCGAATGCCGGCTAACTTCTACATGGAAAAGACATCTAATTAAACAATAAGCCAAGCGCCTTCAAATATTATTGTCCGCACCTGGTGCTGTCCGGCTTGTCTTCCCATGACCCAGTGACCAATGAAGGGCACTCAAATCAGCAGATTACCAACCTATTTGGGCTAGCTTTACGCTCTGCTTCAAGCTCTCCACGCTCTTCGACCCGTGAAAACGCTGAGATGCTGCGGCTTCTAAGACCCGGAGTGGTGCGTTCGGCCACACGAAGCCGAATGACCTCGGCCTCATCTTTTGGGCCGGCTATTGCTACTGCTCGTAGATGGCAGAGTGGACATGCTCAACAGGTCCCACCGGACCTGTCGTCTCCCATGGGCCAGCCCTTGGATAGCGACTTTGGTCGCACGACTATCACCGAGGATGTGTCTGTTCATCGTGATCGCGAGCCTAAAGAGTCCAAAATCCGGCACTTTACTATCAACTTTGGTCCTCAGCACCCTGCTGCTCACGGTGTATTGCGGTTGATCCTCGAGCTCAACGGCGAGGAAATCATGCGGTCAGATCCTCACGTTGGTTTGTTGCACCGTGGTACTGAAAAGTTGATCGAATACAAGACTTACAACCAGGCGTTGCCCTACTTTGATCGACTTGACTACTGTTCGATGATGGTGAATGAACAGGTGTTTTCACTTGCTGTTGAGAAGCTGCTGAACGTTGAGTTGCCTCTTCGTGCCAAGTACATCCGTACCATGTTCGCTGAGATCACGCGTGTCATGAATCACCTTATGAGTGTATTGTCTCACGCCATGGATGTTGGTGCCTTGACCCCGTTCTTGTGGGGTACCGAGGAGCGTGAGAAGCTCATTGAGTTCTATGAGCGTGTTTCTGGTGCTCGTATGCATGCTGCATACGTCCGTCCAGGTGGCGTTTCCCAAGATCTTCCCGCTGGACTGCTCGATGACATCTATGCATGGTGCACTCAATTCGGCGACCGTGTCGACGAGATTGAGGAGCTTCTGACGGAAAACCGCATGTGGAAGCTGCGCACTGTTGATGTCGGTGTTGTCAGTGCCGAAGATGCACTCAACTACTCCTTGTCTGGTGTTATGCTGCGTGGATCCGGTGTGCCCTACGACATCCGTAAGAGCTCTCCCTATGATGCCTACGACCATGTGGACTTTGATATCCCTGTGGGTACTAAGGGTGATTGTTATGACCGTTACTTATGCCGTATGGGTGAGTTCCGCCAGAGTCTTCGCATCATCGAGCAGTGCTGCAACCAAATGCCATCTGGATCTCACAAGGTAGAGGATTGGAAGGTTGTGGCACCTCCTCGTGAGGCAATGAAGGAAGACATGGAAGCACTTATCCACCACTTCCTGTATTACACTAAGGGTGTGCCAGTGCCGCCAGGCGAAACCTATACGGCAGTCGAGGCCCCGAAGGGTGAAATGGGTGTGTTTGTAGTTAGCGATGGCAGCGAGCGCCCTTATCGCGTGCGCATCCGTACCCCTGGCTTCACTAACCTTGGTGCACTTGACCATATTGCTCGTAACCACTTCCTTCCTGATCTTGTGGCTATCATTGGTACCATGGACCTTGTGTTCGGTGAGGTCGACCGCTAGACAAACGAATGTAAAAATAATCCAAAGTAACGCTTGAAGACTTTAGCAACCTGCTTATCCATGGATGCTGATGGTATACTAACTAATTACAACGTGGGAAGGGTTAAGATGCATCGTGTAATATACTGATGTCACACCGAGGGCATACACCAAGGAATACTCCAAGGTAAGAGAATCTGGATATAGAACATTGAAAGAACCGGGATATAAAACCTGGAAAGAACTTGGGAATAGAGCCTGGGAATAGAGGCTGGGTAATATAGAATTTGGGTTAACCGCTCATGCTCCATGCTCAATAAGATCATCGAGATATTGACTTGGCGGCCGCAATTTCCGCCTTGGCGCTGGTGCAGAGCCACCAGCTGCCGAAATAGAAGCTCCCGAGTTCGGGTGAGCGACCTCGCTCATAGTCATGGCTACTGAGCTGGGCCGAGGTGCCCCAGTAGCCATCGACTGAGGCCGCATGCTGGGTGGACGCAGTGATGGGGCATATGACATCCGATCACCACTACTACCTTGTGTGGATGAGTAGTAGCCTGCTGGCAAATATGTGGTGGATGCGACCATAGGCTGATTGCCAAGATTGCCATGGGTCATAACTTCCACCGTTGGAGAAAAGAAGCGCTGTGCCTGCATGATCTGGGATTCACGCTCCTTCTGCCGGGCCTTGCGCGACTTTCTAGCACTGCTGGCAGATGCCTGAGTATCAGGACCCGCAAGTGGGGTGCTAACTCCAGGACTAACCACCGGATCAATGAATGGACCACCATAGCTCGGCTCAAGGGCTATGAACTGGCTCTCTGAATTCTTGGCAGCTGCCCGAGCCGATAAAATCACAAATAGCCGCCATGCTGCTACGACTAGTGCAAGTCCAAGAAGAATTGCCCCGAAAATAATGAACAAGGTTCCTTCCGGAAGTGAGGTGGTGTCAATGAATGGATTCTTATCGATTGGCGGAATCGTCGCCGTGAAAGTCGACGACATTTCGCGCAACCCAGTACTAGAGCTTAGCTGCTGCTAAGAACCTAGTTTCAAACAACTCTAAAGTTGTAGGTAGGGATGGCAACTAAGCCTGAGTAATCAAGGATTTTCGCGTCAATTGGACTAGATTGATCTCGTTCTAAGTATAGAATTTTAGGGTGGATATTTTATATTATCAAAGGCAGAAGAAATAAAGGAAGCAATAGGTGAAGATAATGGTGATATGACGCCGGGGTTTGGTAGACATAATAATGGGAAAGGTATGTCTCACCTCACACTGATGCAGGTTGTCGCGTCAGGTTGGGTTAAATCTGAATCTGAATTTGTCACTTCACACATACAACCTACTTCTCCTAGTAGTGTTTGATATATACATGTATATATATATATACACTGCATCTTTATAGAAAGTGGCATAGTCAGCACACGAGGCTCAGATCATATGCCGTCCTGTGTGGGTGGAGAGAAAGTTCTTAATGATAGAAAGGAAACATACCTTATGCTTAAGTTCCCATACGTTGAAGGTAACCCTCAATTAAGGTTCTAGTTTCCTAAATAGTAATGTACATCTTCAACGACAGACCCTTTCTTTTTCGCCGGGGTCATCTCCCAGATCTTCACCGCTTACTTGCAACATTATTCTTGCGCTAGTGCTGCGCGTAAGGTCTCTGCTACGACAGTTAGTGCATGGCTTGGGAACAAGTTGACACTTCCCAGACACATGTTGCCTATGCTTGTATTGGATTCGGCCTCATCTTGTTCGTGTCACTGGCCCTATATCTCAAGGCTCGCTTTGAATTCAGTGAGGTAATTATAGCTGTACTCTTTGGGATTATAATAGGGCCACATGCATTGAACTGGTTTAAGCCCGGCGAATGGGCACGATCCGACAAAGATCTGACGTTAGAACTCTCACGAATCGTCATGAATATCCAAATATTCGCGGCTGCTCAGGAGCTTCCTCCCAAGTGGTTAGCCCGAAACTGGTTCAGCTTGGGAATGATGCTAGTGCCCATTATGATCTGTGGCTATCTTTTGAATTCAGTTTTTATTTGGAAACTTCTACCAGGAGTGCGATGGGTTGAATCCCTGGTGATAGCAGGCTGTGTCACTGCCACAGATCCCGTACTAGCTTCGGCAGTCCTTGCAGGGAAGTTTTCTAAACAGCTCCCCCCTCGAATTGTACATCTATTGTCGGCAGAATCTGCATCCAATGATGGAATGGCTCTGCCGTTTGTAATGCTACCTGTAACGATCCTGCTTCATGAACACAATGCCCCCGAAATCGCCAAGGACTTCATATGTATATCCGTTTTATATGAAGTGGTGTTTGGGTGTGTTCTCGGGGCAGTCATTGGCTGGTTAGGCTGTCAACTATTCAAGCTTGCCAGCCAGCATCACCCATTCCGCGAGGAATACATGCTCATTTACAATGTTGTTCTCGCCATTTGGTGTGCAGGCGTTGGATCGGTATTAGGGGTAGACGACTTTCTGGTAAGCTTTTTTGCCGGCTCATTTTTTGCATGGGATGGCTGGGTTGAAAGGAGTATGGACATGTTGGATATCACCGGCTTTATTGACTTACTTTTGAATACGGCTTACTTTGTCTACTTTGGAGCTGTGATCCCATGGGAAGAATTCAATAATATTGTACCAGTGTGGAGATTTGTTGTAATTGCTATCCTAATTCTTGTGGGAAGACGAATTCCAGTATTGATGCTGCTGTATAAAGCAATCCCTGATATTAAGACGCTAAGAGAAGCGATAATATGTGGCCACTTTGGGCCCATAGGAGTGGCTGCTATTTACATGAGTTTATTAGCCCTTGGTGATCTTGAGCGGGTTAAGGCACCCAAGCCCACTGCCGAGGAAGACTTACGAACAACCGCACTGCGGGTATTATGGCCGCTTACTTGCTTCATTGTCTTAGCGTCGATTATTGTGCATGGGTTATCAGTGCTAGTACTTAACGGCGCAAAAACAACAGCTACCAGAATCTCTCGAAGCAACACAATATGGTCGCGTAAAGCAACCCCGTCACATATTGCTGAGCAATCACCCCATGTATCAAATGCGGGGTCTGATATATCTAAACTGTGACTCACAAGAGTCATTACTACAAGATCGGGTAATTGTCGGAATAAGCCTAGCCAAGCCACCAGACCTAACCTAACGACGGTCGTAATTTGACATAATCATGGAGTGACGCATGGTACCCCAACCTCGCTGCGCCAACCTCGATTACCCCACATTTTCCCACATTGTTCCTAAGTTTAACCAATAAAGTAACAAAAACAAATGAAGTCGATTAGATCGGCAATTACTGCGAAAGAAGTGGCTTCGAGGGCATTGAGGGCGTGGCAGAAACACGGGCCACAGTGCCCATGCCATAGCTGTCAAGGAATGGCGGCCAGCGGATTTGCGGCGGCCAGGGGACTGTTAAGCCAGGCATCGAATGCCTCGGATATCCCGGATTATGCATTTGAGCTTGCAGCATCAAATATTCGCTTCGGCCTTGGGGTCACTAGGGAAATTGGAATGGACTTGAAGCATTTGGGAGCGAAGAGAGCAGCCGTATATACTGATCCCAATCTCAAGGACAGTACAGCAGTCGAAAAAGTATTGACTAGCCTCGAGCATAATGCAGTCCATTACGATTTATACGACCAGGTAGTCGTAGAACCCAAATTGTGGGGAATGGAGGCGGCTGTAGAGTGGGCCCGGGCCCGTCAACCGGATGCCTTTGTGGCTGTAGGTGGTGGATCGGTCATAGATACCACCAAAGTGGCCGGGCTAATGCAAGCCTATCCCAACCATAGGATCCTGGACTTTGTAAATGCACCTGTGGGAAAGGCATTACCTATAACCCGTAAACTCCGGCCGCTTTTGGCCGTGCCAACCACAGCAGGTACCGGTTCTGAGACGACTGGTACGGCAATCTTTGATTTGCCAGATATTAAGGCCAAGGTAGGAATTTCATCACGGTCGCTTAAACCATTACTCGGTATCGTGGACCCGGAGAATGCTGAAATGATGCCAGCTGCTGTACGGGCAGCTTCGGGACTGGATGTCCTCTGCCACTCTATGGAATCGTACACGGCAATTCCATACAATGAGCGGACTCCTCGACCTACGGATCCAATCCTGAGACCCGCGTATCAGGGGGCGAATCCGATCTCAGATATATTTTCCATGGCGGCATTGCGGATGATTGTCAAATATTTACCTCGTAGTGTACGTGATACCTCGGATCATGAGGCGGTGCATCAGTGCTTGCTAGCAGCAACACTGGCTGGAATCGGGTTTGGAAACGCAGGGGTGCACCTATGCCATGGGCTGTCGTATCCTATCAGCGCTCAGAACCAAGGCTATGTTCACCTTGGATACGAGTCAGTAGGGCATCCCATTATTCCGCACGGTGTTAGTGTAGCTGTGACTGCACCAGCGGTATTTGAGTTTACGGCAGCATCTTGTCCCGAGCGCCATCTTGAGCTCGCCGAAGTATTTGGAGCGGATGTAACCCGGGCGCGTAAGGAGGATGCTGGGCGGATCCTTGGGGATGCTTTGCGCAAATTCCTACATGAGGATCTAGCCCCATCGGCGCAGCCACGGGGCATCAAATCATTGGGCTTCAAAGACGCAGATATCCCGCAATTAGTATCCGGAGCTTTGCCGCAGCGTCGAGTGATGACATTGGAGAAGTCGATCCACGGGGCTTCTGAGAGCATCATTTCGGATGCGTTGACATCGATCCTGGAGAAATCGGTATCATATTAAACCCATTGTGATATCCATGATGTATGTGTATATGGTCACGTATTTGGATGGTGTAACTATACATATATTATAGTCATGACATTTACTTCTGAACACAGTGTTAACATAGTTTGCGGTGAGTATCAAACCCTCACCATATACATATTATAGTCGTGACATTTACTTCCTAACATAGTTTGAACATATTCTGCTGTGAGTATCCAGTCATATGTCCCAAAACACCCTCACCAATCGTAGATTAAGACCATCTAGTATATGGACTCTAGTGAAGAGATATGAGGGAAATAACCTGTGTATCTCTCTCGAGTGTATTGATAGGATGATGCGAACCATAATTGACCTTAGACCTAATGAATCGTGGATAAGGCAAGCCTATTATTAGCACGTCACATCCTTATATAGTCACAACATATAAAGTAATTAAGCCCATGGATAAACGCCAACCTG
This sequence comes from Wickerhamiella bombiphila, assembly GCA_030561035.1. Taxonomy (NCBI): domain Eukaryota; kingdom Fungi; phylum Ascomycota; class Dipodascomycetes; order Dipodascales; family Trichomonascaceae; genus Wickerhamiella; species Wickerhamiella bombiphila. Next base: position 276,210 of record JAKTWK010000006.1, read on the forward strand.
GGTGTAGTAAGCGGTTGAGCGCGTTCACTACGGCGTGCCATCCTTCAAGGATGGATGACGACCCAGATCTTGATAGATTGGACACAATACTATCAGACCAAAAGTTCGAATTGGATTCTATAGCTTCTACAACTACTACCGATTCCCAATCAGTCGCTAGTCAAGCCGAAGATGGGATCGTGGTAGCGGCGACGACCCATGTGCAGCCCCTAGCTACATATCGACGCCAATTACGGACAACCCGGGCGAATTCAAGGCCCCGTATCCCCCCCCAAACTGATACAGATGATAGGAACAACGAAGAAGACGAGGATCAAGATGATGACGATGATGAGGACTGGGGAGATGTGGAAGAAGCCCGGCGATATCTCGAAGAAGAACAGCGGGCGACCTTTCAAGATCTTCTTGAGCGATGGGGAGGCCGCGATGATGACGGGGATGTCGTTGATCTTCGCACGGGCCGCATTATTACCAGTGCTGGCCATCTCAATGCCCTACCTGCACCTCGGGGTCATTTCGATAGCGAAACATCCGAATCCAGTGATACATCCACAGAATATCTTGCGGAGCCTCAGGCGGATATTCCAAGTACCTGGCACGTTGATCCTTTCCGGGAAATCACCTTCAAACCGACTCCGGTGCTCGATGCTATTGTCGCCGAGTTGGTGGCCCTATAGCGTTGCCCAAGACTACGGGTGGGCTTCTGATGCATTTAACCTATTATTTCATGGACTCTAAATAAATTCCTTGGTCGCCATAGTCCGCGTGATCCCATTAACTAGCGATAACCCGCCATGGCGGGTGGGGTAGAGGGGCAGCTGCGGCCACGTGACCCTGGTCAGAGCAGTGCTGAGGTGAGATCAAAATTTTCAGAGCTCTCATCCAAACCGACTGACCGGATAACTCCAGCAGGGTTGAATATTTGAGGGATGTCGGTGGCCTCTGCCAACTTTTTCGCGCTGCTCCAGGAGGAGCAAGAGCCCAGCGGCGTGCAGCTCGAGCACGAACCCCGGGTGGCCCAGAGCACTTCGTCCAAGAAGGGCGATCGGCCTCCTGCTAAGGCGGACCCGTCCCGCGCTCGGCCCAAGAAGGCTGATCCTAACGGCAACAACGCAGCATTCCGTGACAAGAACGCTGGTCGTGCTGCTAACAAAGAAGTAGAGGTGGGCGACGAAGCTACGGCCCACCACCACCGCTCGACCCGTGCCGAGCGTACTGACCGTCAGAACAAGGGCGGAAAGCGTGACACCGGCAAGCGTGTGCGTGCTGGCTGGGGAGACAACCGCAAGGAGGGTGAATACGAGGCCTCTGGTGAAGAGATTGCCCGTGAGGACATTGCCCATGACCGTGCCGAGGATGCAGCTGCGGAGCCCGCGGTCCCTACGCTGACTCTTGAGCAATACCTCGAGCAGCAGGAGACTTCCAAGGAGAAGGGAGGTCTGAACACTCGCCACGGAGCTACTCGCAAGCCCAACGAAGGCGCTGACAATGCTCAGTGGGCTGATGCCAAGCCTCTTGTTCGTGACGAGGTGGCTGATCCCAGCCGCAAGAAGGCTTCCAAGCCTAAGCAGCGCAAGGAGGTCGAGACTTTGGAGCTGGATGCCGATTTGGCGCCTCCTCTGAATGCTTCTGCGCGTCCTCCTCGCCGGGAGAACCGTGGTCCTCGTGAGGTCCGCGAGGGACGCCCTGCGCGTCGTGATGGTGAGAACCGTCCTCGTCGTGAAGGTGACCGTCCTCCTCGTCGCGATGGTAAGTCTGGTGGTAAGCCCAGTGGTAAGCCCAGTGGCAAGCCTGCTGGTGGTAAGCCCAGCGGAAAGCCTCCAGTGCGTGCCGCGAAGCCTTCGGGGCCTAAGGTTGACCTCGAGTCGCTGCCCAAACTGGGTTAAACCCGCTTCACTCCGGGTTTAGCGGTGCTACACCACCACCGCCTTGGGATGGTAGGACCACCCTACTAGTTCCCGCCAATCTCCTGGCCTAGTAGGCCGTTTTCCATTAGTTATATCGAGATTAAGTTGGGCAGTCGACACAAGCGTTGCCCGGTTGTTATGTTCTCATTAGTGACTATTCTCTATAAGGGGTATGCAAATAGGAGTAGGGGTCTTGCGGACCTATGTTCTAGTAGGGGGACATGTTCGTGTGGACGTTGTTTAATTGAGGACTTTTGCTAGTTTTGCTGGTTGGGAAGATGAATTAGAATTGTGATAGGACGCGATGATTATCGTAGCGATTGATGATGAAGGAAGGTAAGGTGATTAGGTTAGAATAGGATAGGATTAGTGAGTAGTGAGGTTGTAGTGAATATGGGGTGAAATATTAGTGAATTTGGGGTGAATTAGAGGTGAATCAGAGGTGAATCAGAGGTGAATCAGTGGTTACCGCACTGCTATCCAATCTAATAAATAATGAATGCTAATGATGTCGAATGCATAACCGGTAATGCATATCTGGTATGGGCATAACTTTATAGCAAAGCAATCTCTATAGCAAGTTGTCCGAGTTTGCTAGCAGGTAGAATAGGATCAGCTAATGGCCAATAGAAATATGTGAATTAATCAGTAGTGCGGGTAATGAATAGGGAAAAGTGAATTAATAGCTAGTCAGTAGAGTAATGACTAACAATTGGATACTCCTGGCCAGTGGAATGGCAGATGAATCGTGCACAACTAGCTATCAATATACGAATTACAACTATACGACCTCGACCACTATCATGTGGATCACCCATGGGTCCACAGGACCCATCTCTAATTCTAATTCTCGTAGACTACGCCGGCGTAGGTTTTATTATCACTTGGATGCCGCATGCACTGACCGCAGTTGGACCAAAGCTGCGATGGCCTCGCGTTCTCGAGGACTTGGAGCACGTGTACTCAATGATCGAGGGTGGTGCAATGCCCGCCAATCCTCCTCGTCGGTTCCATCGTCAAAGGTATCCTCAAATACCGTGGGTGCAGCCGTGGTCCCATCACTAGCATTATTGGTGTCGTCTTCGTCGTCATCTTCATCGTCGTCATCCGATTCTGAGCCCGACACCAGCCCCGAGTCCGATTCCGCCTCTGATTCCGAATCCGAGCTTAGAATCGCAGAGTCACCGCCCGCGCTGATCGGTGCCAATCGCGGGCTCAGCGGCGGTTTGTGGTCGGGCAACTGCTGCGAAATCGACTCCCGAGGATTCCGCACGGGCCGAGCTTCTTCTCCGTCAGCCACAGCCCATCTTCCCCACCCCACTTTGGAGAATCGGATGCCATTTTCGGGATCGCCGGCATCCAAAGTGGCGATGATCAATCGGCGTTGTTTCGACAAGCTGAGCCCGCCAAATCCGGGTATCGTCAATGCCAGATGTGCAGTGATGTGCCGGATCGCCAGTGGGCCTTGTGAGGCCAGCAATTTGCGGATCTTCGCCGGGGTCACCGCGGCAGCAGCGGCCACCGCGATGGGCGAGTGGGTATTCAGCGGCTTTCCGGGCCCAAAATCGGCGGGCTGAGGCGTTCCCCCACTGGTGGAATGTCTTCGCCGGGCTGCACCAGTGCCTGCTTTCACCACGGACGCGGCGACCTGCGCGCGCGCTGCGCCAGCACTCGACATGGCCCGCTGCTTGGGTTTGGGGGCTTTCTTGCGGGGCTTTCCTACAGCCGCAGCAGGTGCAGGAGCCGGCGCAACAACACCTGATGCTGCATTCGGGACCAATGAGGCCGCATGGCCCAAATCGGCCAGGTTCGCAGCCCCTGGCTCGCGCGTTCGCGGCAGTGAAATTTCCGGGGGCGCGCCCGCGGCGGGCGGCTGTAGCCGGTTCCCCGGTCTCGTCATGGTGTCACTCACGGATCGGTGTCCGAATTCTCCACTCATAGCCATTTCAATGCCCCAATCAAGTCAAACTCACTGGGGCGGGCTCAAATCGTAATAAACGCCGAGTGACACTTTTACACGACACCTATTCGGAGCTGGCTACGTAAGCAAGGGGTGGGCGCAGTGGCCTAAAGGGGGATATATCATCTAACGGGTTGGTACAAATTAGATAGCCAATCTAAATGGGATTCAAAGGGTCAAGAAGGTGCAGGGTTTTGTACGTAAATAAACATATAATTAGTAGCCGAACGTAGCCAGCTTCTTGGAAACGGCCGAGTCGGCCTGCGACGCCTCGGCGGTGGCAATCTTCTTGGTGAGCGCAATCTTCTTGGCGTGATACGCAGCACCCTTGGCCTTGCGGCGCTCTTCCAAACGCGCCACAACGTCCTGGTACCGCCAGCCCACCTCGTGGCTCAGGCGACCAACGGTAGTGTACTTACGGCCGGGCTGGAGACGCAGCACGCGGAGAGCCTGGGGCACAACGACGCGCTTCTTGCGGTCGTAGGCAGGGGGAATACCCTCGAAGACCTGGAGACGCTCCAGAGCAGCCTTACCACGAGCGGTCTTGTGGGCAATCATGCCACGCACCGCCTTGTAGAAAATGCGGCTAGGGGCCCGGAAGTGGAAAGGACCCTTCGTCTTGTTGTAACGAGTGGCCTTACGCAGGTAAGCGTGGTACTTGAGCTTGTTCCGGAAGAACTCACCGGAAATGTTCAACTCCTCGGCACGCACCACTGACACGTGCTGGCCATTCAGCAGCTGCTTAGCCACAATCGAGGCCAGACGGCCGAGCAAATGGCCCTTGCCATCTACCACAATCTCCTTCTCGAACGTGCTCATCTTTTGGGAGTAGAAGCTCGGTTCCAGTGAGCGCTGCTACCAGTTTGTGCGTGGGGGCGGGGGGTGGTTCCGTGAAGGTTTACTAACGGGGACTATGCACATTAGAGCGCCCTGAGCCCTACGCTGACACATAGCGGGAGGATGACTGTGCGAGTGTCCGCGCCCGCGCACGTGCGTCACCCTAACCTGGGAATCACGTAATGTTCATGCTGACTGGGACTACCGAATTGGGACTTTCTAGTTAGGGACTAGTAGGGACTAGTGGGGACTAGTTGAGACCATGGTCAGGTTGGGACCACGGGTTGGGACCACGGGTGGGGCCCCATTTGGGAACCTCCATGGTTAGGACCTCTAACCTATGATGGGGAAAGGTTGCATGGATCGTCAGTAACATATGTATTCCCATCGATACACATGCACATAATTGCTACGTAACCTATATCTACCCACATTCACACCCTTCACCCCACATGTTCTCCCCTCGTAGCCGATTACGCACTACTATCCAGAGTTATTGCTAATCCGGGTTGAGGTCCAGCTAACGGCACGACCAAAACAACCCTCAACTCCTTTCCATCTTTCTTCATCCCAATAGTTAGTGCATGCACCTTCTAGATAGTATCCTATCTATATTATCATATCCAAATTATATTTCAACGTTACTCTACGATTCAATCTTCACTCCTATTCTCATCGTCATTACATGTGTACATTGCATTTTGGTTATATGCGACCTCAACCATGCAATAGCTAACCAGGATAACCTCCCAAACTTTGAATATACAAAAAAGCTAGAGAGAATCCAAAAAAATTACGTTAAAGACGACTGTGCTGATGCCTCGGGATTGGGATGGGGGTGTTGTGGTTCCGATTTCGACTGTGCCATACGCGAGCGCGGGACAGACGAGGTATTATTGTCCCCGCCACTCTCCACAGACTCATTGGTCGACTTTGGTTGTGGCGGGCTTGACTCGTCCACGTGTTGGGCGGCTGCCTGGCCCGGTGTACCCCCGGGGGTCGACGACAGATGCATGTACTGCCATAACGCTGGAGAGCTTCCGGTAGCACTCGCTGATGGTGGAGGTAATTTGGGCCCCCCTGGAACAAGTCGTGGGGTTGAAATCATCCTGTCATCGGGCCGATCTTGATCTTGGGAGGGGTCCTGATTGGGTTGGGTGCGTTGCGAAGTTGCGGGACTCGCCCCACCTTGTGGAGTCGTCGCATAATAGACAGTGTTCTCAGGGTATGATCCAGGTTGAGAAAGGGCAATTACTGGCCCTCCAGCATATGGATGTTGGCCCATTGGGAGTGGTTGCACGGACATTGGCTGTTGCATGAGTTGGGGTGATTGTTGTTGGTGGGGCGGGTTTTGCTGCTGCATTCCTGAAAGAGCATCTGATTGCGATTGTGGTGGTGGAGGAATCTGTGTTCTCACAGATGCACCATCTTGTCGTGAAGGAGACCGCCGCGGACTGGTTGTATTGCGACCGCGGTAATTGCGGCCCGTGGTTGCTTTGAGCATGAACTCGTCCTTATACTCGGCCGCTATTTGCCATTTAGAGCCTTTTCCAGGCTCGTTGACGGGCCGGGCAACCTTCTCGAACGCTTTGTTCAACGATAAATTGTGTCGAATCGAATTCTGCCACCCGGGCTTCGAGTGTCGATAGAATGCGTAATGGCTCGAAATCCAAGCGTAGATGTCGGCAAGAGACATCATATGTTCAGGTGCACTCAGAATCGCCTGCGAAATCATCGTCGCGTACGAGAACGGCGGCTTGATGTCCTTACACTCATCAGTGCTAAGATCCTGTTCGAAATAATGCCACCCGGAAGCGGCCACCTGAGGTCGCGAAACAATCGCTACACCTCGTGGATATCTTGGCTCATTAGAATTGCCGTTAGTACTGCCGCTTCCACTGCTACTAGTGCCAACATTAGGACCATTGATAGACGCATTCACGCCAAGTTGTGGAGGTCCCGCTGGCAATCTTTGGGACTCAGCGTTTATTGGTGATCCCGAAGGAAGCGCATGGGCAGTCCCACTATATGAATTGGCCCCAGGGGCCCCAGGGGCTCCAGGGGCTCCAATTGGCATCATTCCAGGCGCTGCTTTAGCCCTGGCACGCGCCTCAGCACGAGCTCTAGATTGAAGCAAAACTGGGGCTACACGCGGCGGTTGATCAGGAAGTACGAACATCATCTGAACACCGCCGATTTCCAGCACATTCCCCGAACTCAGCGGCAGTGCCACACCGGCCTTTTGAAACACCTTGTCGACCCGGACACCATTGCGGCCAAGGACAGTAACTTCCCATTGACGCTGATGACCATTGTATTTAATCAGTGCATGTTGGCGTGAAACAACCTTGGATGGAGCCAGATCAATGTCCACGTGGTCGTCGCGGTCAGCAGCAGTGCGACCAATGACCACATCGAGCTGTTGCACATAATATGTCCATGATCGACCAGCTAACTTGGCATACGCCTGAACAGCAGAGTCAGCTGTATGTGTATTGTTGTAATCAACGGCTACTCGGATGTGAGGATCTGGTAAAGCCAGTGTGCAGATGACTGAATCGACATTAATTGGCTCTTCTGCAGATGGGGCCACAAGAGGCCCAGCAGTAGTTCCAGATTGGATCCGGTGCTGCGATTGAATTAAACGCTGATCCGAGCCAGCTCCTGCCGATCCTGCAACTGCCAGACCCTCTGAGTTGCCAGAAACGGCTTCAGGTTTAATCGCGTCGCCACCGGCAGCTACAGCTGCTTCTGTGGGCTCAAGAGTGTCTCCATTGGCAGCACGTACTCTTTTAGTGGGTGCTTCATCTCTATCAGAGCCCTCGCGCTTCTGAGACGGCATCCACGACCCTCAAAGCGGACAACTAGACGTGTAGGGACGGCAACCAGTGTAAACAAACTATTAGTAAAATTTATTGCGTATCCGACTATATGCATATCCATCCAGTAAAGTGCGTAAAGGCCCCGAAATAAAAAAATAAGAATGAAAATTAATAGGGAAGGTTAAAAACTAGTAAAGTCCTAGTAGGACCTAGTAGGACCTAGTAGGACTGGATAGGATTATAGTCAGGTTATATCGTCAAGTATAGTTGGGTAAAAAAAAGGTCGAATTTTAGGTCAACTCTCAAGCAATATTTATTCTACATAACCGTTATTTAACGGTAGAGTATCAGCTTGAACATACGCTAGCAGCAGGTTCGCACGGGTGACACTGGCGTTTTTTGCCCGCTCATGCAGTCATCATTTATGTCTTTTGCTCTTTAAGGTTTTATACTTTTGACTAGTGTTGCGACTTGCGGTGTCAACTGATAAGCACCATGGCTCTCTTATAGGTGCTATGCTTCCGAAAAGGGGGTGAAATCCTTAGATATTAACAATGGATCTACTACAAACACTAAAGCGGGCCAACCACCACGTACTTGCCAGATTAAGCTTACAGCTGCGGTTGTTAAGAAAATTTCTTCACTGGACGATGTGCATGAGCACCCTAACCCTTACGAGGTACGAAGTAGTAGTGCGGGTAGTGCGATTCCAGCAGCTAGACCAGTCGTAGTTTCAGCAAACCAAGTTAACATTAATATCTGATTTTTCCCCATTCTAAATATGTCCCCGCGCCTCTTTCCGGTTCCTGACAACCAACCTGGTTGGCTTTATTGGCATGACTCCGAAAGCCCTACATATACTGATTATCTCAGCACAGGTGAAAATTTTGAGCCCCCCCTTCTCCCAGTGTTAAAAGGCCCGGTGCCCCCTACAACCCGTTTTTTCTCCCACCACAACAACTCGTTCGAAATGGGCAAGGAGAAGCTTCACATTAACATCGTCGTTATCGGCCACGTCGACGCTGGCAAGTCGACTACCACCGGTCACCTGATCTACGAGTGCGGTGGTATCGACAAGCGTACCGTCGAGAAGTTCGAGCGTGAGGCTGAGGAGCTTGGCAAGGGTTCGTTCAAGTACGCCTGGGTGCTTGACAAGCTCAAGGCTGAGCGTGAGCGTGGTATCACCATCGATATCGCCCTGTGGCGTTTCGAGACCCCCAAGTACAACGTGACTGTCATTGATGCCCCTGGTCACCGTGACTTCATCAAGAACATGATCACTGGTACTTCGCAGGCCGACTGCGCCATTCTGGTTATCGCCTCCGGCACCGGTGAGTTCGAGGCTGGTATCTCCAAGGACGGCCAGACCCGTGAGCACGCTCTGCTTGCCAACACCCTGGGTGTGAAGCAGATGATCGTTGCTTGCAACAAGATGGACTCCGTCAAGTGGTCTGAGGACCGTTTCAACGAGATCGTTAAGGAGGTGTCTGCCTTCATCAAGAAGGTGGGCTACAACCCCAAGGAGGTGCCCTTCGTGCCTATCTCCGGCTGGAACGGCGACAACATGATCAAGGAGTCTGCCAACGCTCCTTGGTACAAGGGCTGGACTAAGGACACCAAGAACGGCTCTTACAAGGGCAAGACCCTGCTGGAGGCCATTGATGCCATTGAGCCCCCTAGCCGTCCCACCGATAAGCCTCTGCGTCTTCCTCTGCAGGACGTTTACAAGATCGGTGGTATTGGTACGGTACCTGTGGGCCGTGTCGAGACCGGTATTATCAAGGCTGGTATGGTCGTCACTTTCGCCCCCGCTGGTGTGACCACCGAAGTTAAGTCCGTGGAAATGCACCACGAGCAGATCGCCGAGGGTACCCCTGGTGACAACGTCGGTTTCAACGTCAAGAACGTTTCCGTCAAGGACATCCGCCGTGGTAACGTGGCTGGTGACTCGAAGAACGACCCTCCTCAGGGCTGCGCTTCGTTCAACGCCCAGGTCATTATCTTCAACCACCCTGGTCAGATCTCCGCCGGTTACTCCCCCGTTCTGGACTGCCACACCGCTCACATTGCCTGCCGCTTCGCTGAGCTGCTCCAGAAGATCGACCGTCGTACTAACAAGGTGTCTGAGGAGGGCCCCAAGTTCATCAAGGCTGGTGACTCCGCCATCGTCAAGATGGTGCCTACCAAGCCCATGTGCGTTGAGTCCTTCGCTGACTACCCGCCTCTCGGCCGTTTCGCCGTGCGTGACATGCGTGTGACCGTGGCCGTTGGTGTCATCAAGTCGGTCGACAAGCAGTCCGCTGCCACCAAGGTGACCAAGTCGGCTGCCAAGGCTACGAAGAAATAAGCTAGTTTCTCGTGAGCTAATCGCTTTTTCTATATACTTCTAGTCGAACTTTTACCCAGACTGAGTAGTTTCGGGTACGTTTGTCAGTTTTAATTGTGTAGCAATCCGGGAATGCCAGTTTTAGGGTGTTCCGGCTAGGCGATTTGCCTGAAGCTTTTCGATACCCAGAGAGTGTAGGAGTTCTTAGAACAATGCCAATGAGTTGGTAGTTCGGGAAGTCTGCAGTTTATTGAAGCATGTTTTTGTGCCATAATTTATCCAGACCATGTCTAGAATGTGTTCAACCGATATATATAATAAGGTTTCAACACAATGAATTTTCCACACGTTTTCGATACAGTTAATTCTGGGTAAAATAAATCCTTGATACAATTAATTTTTTATACAATAAATTCTCTATACAATTAATTTCTCCATATAATAAATTCTCTATACAATAAATCCTCCACAAAATATATCCTAAATACAACAATAATCCTATACTCACTACATCCCAGTATCCTATGATTCCAATATACTTTGTCTGTCATGTTTTTCCAGTGTTTCATCGAGTTCCCATGTAGGCCTATATATGAAATGTACCCACCCCCACATCAAGTCCTATATGCTTCCACGCAATAAATCTTAAATTCACCATATCCCCCACATACACCTATGTTCTATACATCCAGTATATCCTATCAGCAATAGTAATAGTCCCCCAACATAACAAATCCACATCATAAATCCCAAATAATACCCTACGCACAATTAATCACCCCCCCAATCCCTCCTACATCCTGCTCGCCACATATGTATACTTTTGAGAATATATCCAACATACCCCACATGTAGTATCTCCGATGCGCCCCACACGCATAATGTATCCTACATCCTATTTCTACACATAATATGTTATATGCCACATCCCTGAACCAGAATATACCCTACATCATACGCAACATGTTCTAAATTTCCGATAGACCTACATTCTTTACCCGTCGGCCTATGTATCATTTGTCCCAAGATATGCTACACGCCATATCCTTTGTTGATCCGATATGTCATATGTGCGATATTGTGCTACATGTTATATGTCCTATGGTATCCTATATGCTATATACCCTGTAAATCCGGGAAACTCGGTAGATCTCATATACCCTAGTCCTATACACAATATATCCTATATCACAAATGCACCATATGCATCATATCATATCACCAAATCCTGTGCCGGATATGCGAGTATTGCCTATCTGCTGAAGGTCTCGTCTAAATACAAGCATCGTTTCGTGTACGCCGTCGTAGTTTATATTTACTTAGTAAAAGTGATGCCGACCTTTGATTGGCGTGATGTTGCCATGTATCCAATCAGCTACGTGCATCTTTGTGGGTAAATTGTGACCACGCGAGTTACTGTCAGAAGGTGAAAATTTTCTGGGCTGCATGCCTGCACATCTCGCATGCCCATCCATGTGACATGTTTTTGCTGGATCCGATTGCTATATGCAGGGTTCCGATATATGTATTCTGTTAGCAATAATGATACTAAAGTTGAGACCATAGAACTAGCCGAATTTGCTCCTATCCTTCCGAAACTTCAGTATGCCGCCAGCCGACGTTTGGACGAGGTTTCAACCCCTTGCCCTGCGTTACAATTCGATAACATTACTAGACAGAACCTGGGTCGTTTAATACGGGCCAAGTCCCAGCTGCGTTAACGCCGTGCAATACTCCTGCGCGATCGCCAGTAATACGTTAGGGTGCTAATATGCGTTCTCACTGGACAATGGTATCAATATGGGCCATATAATCCTTTTATTTTGAGAAACAGGTTGGCCCTCCTCGAGGCGCTTTATGTAGTCATTGAGTCCGGAAGTATCTATCCCGTTCCGTGCCGTGCTAAGCCGAGGCAACGCTGGTAACATGACTGTGGCTTGGCTGGGTAAGGGTAACACTATGAGTGATTTACACTACCCCACACAACCTTTAGGTAATAGTCAAATCATGGGCTAACAAGATTTCTAAAGCAACCTACTACTGGACCAGTGCTCACACTATAGCCGCTGAGGTGTTTTTCAGTTGATGTGCCGGGGGCGAATTCGGAGTTATGCAGAATGTCATGTCGTGCCTGGATGCATATGAGGCTTTGTCAGTCCCATGGCGATCTTAGCTGCTGCAAGGTACAAGAGGGGATAGTGACTCAGCATTCTCTCTATATTTGAGCAGTTCAAACCACCCCCTTCTCCACCTTAGATTCTCAGATTCCAGGCGTCATTGCAACGTTAGTGGGTCTAGATTAATGGTTTCGGAACTCGGCTCTGTGCCTATAGTACATACACTCTCTTATGATCATGGGCCCATGCTGACCTCTTTCGGGAATAATTCCATGTCGAAAGATAGCAGCCTTCCAAATTTACACTGTATGTGGGATTCTTGCTCTCACGTATTCGACAACTCTCGGGAATTGTATTCTCATTTGTGTTGTGATCACATCCAGAGACGGCCGAAGCAACAAACAGGAAACGGGGGTGGCCGACCAGCTCCGCGATTGTTATGCCAATGGAATGGCTGCAACGTTTCTGTTCTTAAGCGTGATCATATGACTTCGCATGTGCGTATTCATATCGATTACAAGCCATATGCATGTTCAAACTGCTCGAGGGCATTCAAGCGCCCGCAAGATCTGAAAAAACACGCCAAAACTCATGCCGGTACTGTTCCATCTACCATGGTACACAATATGGGCATGATCCAGTCGAAAAAGCCCAGTGCTAGTTTTAAGCATGAGGGGAACTCTCCCATATTCTCAAGTTCTCCCACAGCAGCTAAACGGCGGGCTTTGGAGGCATCCATTGAATTGCTCAGTGACGTTCGCGAGTCAAAAATCAGTCCTGAATTCAGCCAATCACTAGCACATCGTCTCACGACTATCGCGCCCATACTTGATGATGTGGAATCTTTCGAGGTCGAGGCACCGGTAACCATGGATCTCAATCCCCGGGCGTTAGCTGAGGCTGATGATTTTTTGTTTCAGGTATCAGAATCCATTACGCAACATCAGCATACCCTTACCCAAATGCAGTATCCGTTGTCAGTCAATTTGCAATCACAAAACAATCCTGCAAATTTACGCTATGAGCCTCAATATTATCGGGGTCATCCACTACAAAATATCCCGATCCAACCATTCTCTACCTCCTCGATATCTTTTTTTCCGCCGCCATCACAATCGTCATTTCCTCAATTATGGGACTATCTAAGCCAAGATGAAGCTAGTGGTGTAGGGGAAGATATCGAACACAGCTTAGATTTGGCAGCTCAATCCCTGCAAATCACATCGACATTGCGGGAACTGATTCACCATGCCTTCGATCTTACATTCAATCATTAACTGCCTCTCATTGATGCATTCGCGATAAATGCATATGCTATAATTTTTTCGAATCACAGCTTGCATAATAGTTAGATAGATAGATAGATAGATAAATATATAATCACGAAATGGTTCGTAAATTTTTAGTGGTTACACCTCGGACTTGGTTGACGAGGACGCCATAGACCCCACTTCACTTACACGACCTCTATGTTGGGCGCGTATCTCAGATTCAAAATCTTCAACATCTTGGACCTCCTCTAGCCAGACTTTCCGGTCAAAGAGACGGCCCTGTACTTCCTCTGGTATCCCCATCGGTGGTGCAAGCCAATTGAATAACACGTATAGAAAGAAGGACACCAAAAACCCAACAAAATAATTGAGCTTGTAGAGATAAATGGCCCCGGAAGGTACTGCACGACCCACTTGGCCGGCAAAACCTGGTATATTGGGCACAAGTGACAATAGGTATGCGGCGAACCCGCGCCAGTTGCACCCAAACGAGGTACCGTACATATACCGCGTATTTTTGTCGTTCACATAGAGATCGTGCAAGACCAGCTTGCCGCGACGCAACCACCAGTAATCAGCCATAACCACTCCTGAAATTGACGACAAAAATACTGAGTACGCAGATAGGTAGGTTGTGAACGTATTGGACCCCTCGAAAAAGTGCCAGGGACAAATACACAAGGCAATGGCAGCACAAACATATCCACCACGCCGGATGTTAATGAGCCGCGGAAACAAAGCTGTCATATCCATACCAGCACTAAGGGTATTTGCTGAGATATTAGTTCCGATTTGAGCAAGTCCCAGACCGGTCGCAATCAGGAAGGCTCCACCCCGATTGCCTGCTGTCCAACCATTTTGCATGTACAGACTCAGGACCTCCAAAGGCTGCCACTCCACATATCCGTATAGACTCTTGCTTGAAGAACTGATCAAAAGGCCGATGAGTGATGTGATGCTGAACGCCACCGGAATCGTCACCGATTGCGACCATGTTGCGTCCGACGGCCTCCGAGCAAACCTACTGAAATCAGGTGAATTCAAGATCAGCGTAGCATAATTAGCGATACAACTCATTGTCATCGTTACAAAGTTCCATCCCTTGTCGTGGCTGGACAATGTATCCTTGGCATCAATGACAGGTCCAGCCCCATGAGCTTTGACGAGAGACCAAATCATAAACGCAAATGCTGCAGCAGGAGATAGTACAGCTTTGACACTGAATAAATGGCGTACTGTTTGTGGGGACAACCAAATGGCTGGTAACTGGACGAGCCAGGCCAAGAAAAAGCATAAAAAGTAGAACGAAGTTGTACCAGACAAGTTGCGGGTACCAATTCGGTCATTAAGGTCTGTACCAAATATAGCCTCTAGCATAACCTGAATGCACTGACCAAGGATCCATGTCTGCGTGGAAAACCAGATAATAGCCATGACAACGCGATTAATTACGGGCCAAAGAGAACCATATATTCCAAAAGAAGCGCGACATGAAACAGGGAAGCCAAGGTGAGCATAACTGCCTACACGTGCTGTCCATACTACAAATAACCCGGAGATAAAGTATCCGAGCCAGATGGCGAGCCAACACTCCCACCAGGTCAGACCAGCTTGTACACCCGTTGCTGCGATTTGGAACGAGTTGATATTCACAGAATCAGCCACCCAAAAGTTGACAAAATTCCACCACTTCCATTTACGTCGACGAGACTCTACGGGCCTCAAATCTTTGTTGTATAAAAACATTTGCGCCATTGTCAGGTCCTGTGAATCACTGGCTTCCAAGAACCGCAACCATTGACGCCAATTTTTCCAGTCCTTTGGCGGCTTTCCTGTTGGTTGCAGATAGTCGTTACCGGCGTTATAATCCCCATAGGGAGACACGTCCGTGAACTCAACGACTTCTCCATACGACGAGTCGACATCAGACGTGCCGCGTAACCCCTTAGTATTGTCACCGAGGGTTGGCGATGATGAGCGTCCACGCACTGAGAAAGGATTCTTTCCTTGCATCAGTAGACCTTCCTGAACGTCGTGACGGCGATGAAGAAAACGAGCAGATAAGTAGTCTCGATAATAACCCCAACCCTGATAGATAACGGGTATATCGAGTCATCAATAGTGCTTCCGCGGAACATCCTGAAAAATTTGCTGGATTATCAGCCAGTTACGGATGCAGCTCATATCCAAATACTCCAAAGTCTAGATTTTTTAACCAATTCAGGATATCTCGCATGTTGCACTAATGCGTCTCGCTAAAGGCGGGCACACACAGCAAATGACGGTAGCAGTTAGTCATTTGCAATTTACCGTACACATCCATAAGCACACATGTGCGTAAGTATATCGGTGAAATTTCATGATAAGCTAATCCTCATATAGGGAGATGTGCGTAGCCAGGAATTTTTTGTGAGCCTAGTTATTTTGTGGAAAACGAACGTGGGCACAAGGACACCACGTGGATTCCGCAAAATGACCAAGATAAACGTAAGTGGCCGCAATTGGAAAGCAGACAAGAAAAAGCAGCCGCTTAAATTGAAGTCATGGGAAGAAAAACAGGCTGAAAGGCTTCATCTTCAAAACGTCAAACTGAAGGAAAAGGAACTCCGTGAGGAGAAGGAGGCCAAGCGACAGGAACAAATATCACGACTGCGCCAACGCCGTGAAAATAAGGCTGAGCGTGAACGATACGAAAAGCTTGCAGAAGTTATGCACCGCAAGCGTGTAGACCGTTTGCGGCGGCGCGAAAAGCGCAATAAACTTCTCAAGGAACGCTAAAATTTGCCAAAAGGTTCAGGTTTTGGTATTATTATTCTGTAGATAACCAGTAAGCGCATACTCCATCACACCAATTATCCCTGTACATGTACTCAGCGCGCTCACATTGCCATTCTATGAGCTGGTTACGGTCAGCATTTCGGGGAAGCCAAAGTACCATGCCAGCAAATCCATTAGTTTTGTATAATTCAATAAGGTCAGGTACTGAGGGCTCTGTTTGAGTGAGGTCGAACATGTCGTGTGACTTGTAGCGGCGGCCTCCCCAGTCAGGACTGACATGTAGTATCACATTCTTTGGATTCGTGACTTCATGAATATAGTCAAACGTCATCATATCATGCCATCGGAAGTCAATCTTGTCTGCAACACCATATACAGTTGCATTGTTAAGGGCATCCTCACAAGTTTGAGGGTCCGCTTCTAAGTATAACACGTTATAATCAGCAAGGGCAAACTGGATCGAATTGCCACCAGAACCACCACACCCATCGATTACCATGTCCACATTTTCTGGCATTAGCTCTCGCACGCGTTCACTGATCCGTCTAGCCGTATCCTCCTTGGTTACTCGATTTAGCATATTCCGGCGTACAATGATGCCATCGTCAAATCTTTTAAAAAGTTCCTTGTGGGTGCGTGCTATCCACTCCTCAGAAGTTTCCTTCTTCCCCGTGCTTTCCCCCGGCATGCGCTTGGGAGGGGAGGAGGATGTGGATCTTAAAAGATTCCTGATTTGGGGCGTTGGAATAATAGAATTACCAAATACCGGACGGAAGGCGTGAATGGTACGTCGGGTTGTGGAACCTGACTGGAGCTATGCAGAGCTACAGAGTGATCCTGCGGCTCCTGACTTGGTATCTTGGAAATTAATTATCACTACATTGCTTCAACGATTTGGTGGGATCCATGGCCATGCCATCCCCGTAGACGTTGTAGCTATTAGACCTGAGGGTAGCGCGACTATTCGGTTTTATGGTGACCGTCTAGAATATGTATGTGCTGCGATGAGTGGTGAAGTTGACGGTCGTACTGTTCGAGTGCTTCGGTCGGCCTCCTTCTTACCATCTCTAATATAGGATCGATTATGCTATGTAACTTTACGAGGCTTGTTAGATTTACCCATGGATTTTGACGTTGAATTTTTTGGGCCTTTCGTACTACGTTTCACTTGGGACTTGGCGAGAAAGGCTGCCATGGGGTCACTAGATAATTTACGATCCTCATCTCGGCCCCGTTCCTCCTTACGCCTAATTTCAGCATTTGTAGCAAGCTTTGTGGAGTCAATTTTGCGCGATCCCGTCAAATAGCTCTCATCATCATCTTGCTCGTCGTTTCCGGCTAAACTTGTTGATTTCGGTCCCGTTGAGGCATACATCCATTCAAGTTTCGATCGCTGGTGGCCTTGAAGGCCGCGCAATTCCTCGAGTTCTCGTTCCTGGTCAATTTCCTTCTTTCTATCGGAAGCACGCCTTCGCTCTTCAAGAAGAGCCTCCTCTCGTTCGCGCACACGCGCCCGGTTGCGGGCGTGGCCCGGGTGCCACGATTTCTTGGAATTGAGAATGGTGCTAAAATGTGCCGATTAAGAGTATGTGAGGGGTACGCATAACATGCCAACCTCTATATGCCGGTTCAGGTGTGTATTAGCAGCCACTTATCTATACGGTAATGTAGGATATCTCAATTGAACACCCCCTTAATATGGATCTCACATTCCCTGGAATGCGTTATTGGTATGATATCTGCGACAATCCTTAGTAGCAGTGCGAGGAGAGCATTATTATGTGTGCAATAACTAAATTATTAGGTGTTCCATCCGCGTCACGGCCATAAGAGATAATAATACCCAAGTTATAACTCAATTATCCTTGATAAGCATTTAAATTCAATATTTGACATCCATAAGCTTCGAAAGTAAAGTGGTTACCTGACTGCTTGACTGATTGATTGATTGGCTTTTTATGTATACTGTGCGTAATTCTCTGCGACTTTCAATATCGGATGACAAAGCACGCCAATTTAGCCGTGTGATACTGTGGCATTCGTCAGAGTTATGGCATGCACTACCCAGCCCTATATTTAGGTTGGCCAAAAGAAACCAGACTTGTTAGAGCCTGAGGTAGAATTCCAAACCCCCCCCTGTTGGTCCACTAAAAACACTGCCACGAGCCCCTGAGATCCAATGTATTTAAGCGATAAACCTAACCACTTGCCTTATTGGGTGGGTTATGACCGCATTCCGCAGCTGCACGTAAATAACGCGTCACGCGTACAGGATATTATTAACTACCACTTAATACCATCACAACACTAGTGTGATGGGCAGCGGCGAACAGCACAGTAGTGAGCCGTTGCCGACAACTACCGTGAAGTCCACGCTCCCATCTCTGCGTGCACCAGTTGATCCGATGTCGGCCATAGTTGATAACTCGGGGATGGCCCCTTTAACGCCTCCAAACCAAAATCAAAGGCTGCGTCAATACGAGCCAGAAGCCTCTAAGCAGGGACAGACCCGCCCACACTCTCAGAATCCGGCCCAGAACGAGAATGAGCAGCAACAGGATCAGTCTCTACGTGAAACCCCTCAGTCGGTTGCGTCTTTGAACCGCGCTGGGGTTCAATCAACCCCTACAGCATCTGGTGCGACCCAAGCACAAGCAAATGCCTCAGCGCCTCCGAAGGATCGGGGTCGCAAGCGCCGGCGTACGACCCCCAGTGAGCTCGAGGTGCTGGAAACTGAGTTCATGCGGAATAACAAACCATCTCGAGATATGCGCGAGCGCATAGCGGAGCGACTGGGAATGGAGGAAAAGGCTGTCCAAATCTGGTTTCAGAATAAACGCCAGTCGTGTCGTCGGAGGCCACTGGGTGCGGCAGGTCCGGCAGTGCGGTCGCTTTCCGTTCCCCAAGCGGCCATGGTTAAGCCATCGTTGATTCCTCCGCGTCCCCCTTCTGCCCCAGTAATGATGTCGGGAGTACCCCCGGCTCTGGGGAACCTAGTAAACGGTATCCAGGGTGAGCGAGTGATGAACAACGATGAAAATACCCCACCTGTGAATGAGGATGCCTCCAAAAAGACCAAGTCACTTCGGCTAACCATGTCTGCCGATGGAAAAGCCCAGTTAGTTATGCGGTCGCCGCTTAAACCGCTACGTGGGAACAGTACACCGGCCCAATCTTTATCGGGCAATATGCCTCCCCCAGTAGCGGGAACCGGTACTACGTCTTATGGACCAGTGGCAGCGGGACGGTTTGCGTCAATGCCGGCATTCAGCAATATCCAAAACCACTGCCATGAAGCTGAGACTGAATGTGCTCGTAATCTCATGTTCCTTAAGACCGGCTCGAAATGGTAAATGACCCCAATCCTGGGGATAGTAGTAGTGCTTTTAGTAGTGCGAGAGTTGGTTTTATGATTTGGCTTCTCAAGGTTCATATATATATACATATCTAGAGCTGGGACTTGATTGGTTTCAACGACTCAGTTGGTGGGTACTGCGACACAAGATACTGGAACGCAGGCAGTTCCATCAACAACCGCTGAGGCTTGAGAATGTCTTGAACAGTGACCAGTTCCTTAGGAATAATATCAGCGCGGTGGAAGGTCGATGTGGCATCGAATAGATTATCGCGCTGTTGGTCTACAATGAATGTCACCGACTTGCCCAAGAGCCCATGCTGCTTGAAAAATGCTTCACCAACGAGCTCATGGGGGTTAGCAAAGTCCATCTCATTCTCAACGAAGTATAAATGCCCCTCACGGTACTTGAGACTCAATGCTGTACGCATGGCCAGCGAATATAGTCTGTGAGGTAGACCAGTCTTCATGTTCTCTGGCCCTGGTGCAGGTCGAGCATGCGCCCTTCCACCATCATGACGCATCGGATTGCCACGATCACCCATACGAGCTCGTCCAGAGCCCTTTTGTGGCAACAGTTTTCGGCCTGAATAGCCCATATCATCGCGGCCAACGATCACCTTGGATCCGACTCGCTCAGCATCACGCTCATATGTAACGGCCTGCCACAACAAGTCTCTCCGAGACGGCAACCCCAAAATTTTGGTTGATACTGGCTGCGCCGAAACCGGTTCCAAGCTTGGGAATCGTCTCAACGACGCCAGCACGTACTCTGCAGGCTTGCCGGCACGAATCATGCTGACGAAATTTTCAACTTCGAAGTATTATGCATAATCGGGTGTAGGTATGGATGATCGCGATCGGTTGGTGACGACCATACACAAGCTTGAGGAGAAAGTTCGGAAACTCCGGTCGGATCAAAACTCCCTGGAGCAAGAGCTTGAGCTTGCATCGCTCGACAAGGAGCTTGCCGAGGAGCGTAGTCGTGCTCTGGAGGCTGAACTCACGGCTGCCCGCGGTCGCACTAATACTGAGGCCTTACAGCGACGAATCAGTGAACTCGAAGAGTTATGTGAACTCAATGCTGAACTTGAAGAGTCATGGTTACAGAGAGAGTCTGCATTGACATCTCAGGTCGAGGATAACAGGCTTGCCCGCTTGCAAGCTGAATCTCGGGTTTTAGAATTGCAACAAAAGGTGGACATGTTAGAAAAGCGCCAAGAAGAAAATACCGAAGCCCAGGGATTGAAGGTTGAGCTCGACCGTCTGAAGTTTAAACTGGCGGCCGTTGGACGTCAGTTAGAAGTACAACGAGAGGGCTTGTTTCCAATGCTGGCCAAACTCGGGGTTAATGATGCATTTTTCTTGGGATGGGCGAGTAGTCAAGATTTGAATCTTCGGGAGCGTGTCCTACAGGTATGGGACCAGTTTCAGACAGGTGATATTGATGTATCCAGAATGGGTGCCCAACTGGCCTCTATATCCAAATCGGTTAGAGTAGAGATTGCCCCGTGTCTCGATATGAGTGTTGTGGAATTGTTGCGAGCCAAATTGGGAGCTTCTGAAGCGATTATTGCACTAGCTACACTGGTTGAGGAAGGTGCTTCTGCACCTGCTGATCTGGTGCGTCGGGCCATTTTGGACCCTTCAGAGGAATTACTAGCTGCTATTAGAAATGCAGCTATTCTATCATTGGAGCCAAAGCCAGACACCGTACAAGTCCATGCCAATACTGATGAGCTGGCTGCAGCACAGGCGCGTGTCCAGGTGCTAGAATCGAAGATGGCCAAAGCCCGCGATCTTGCCGCCCGCGTGCATGAACTCGAGGATGCTGGGATCGAGTCACAACATGAGAAAAAGGCACTTGAGGCCGAACTTGCATCTGCAAGACAACTTAGCATGGCCAAAGATCGAGAAATCGGGCGGTTACGCCAGGCGCAGCTCCCAGACACACTTGAAGCGGCCAGTGTTCATGAGCAAATTCGAGGCATGCGCGCAGCGATTGCCTATCTTTCGAATAGTAGGACCTCATCTCCGCACCTCATTCCTATGAGACTGGACCCATTGGATGTACCTACCTTAAATCCTCCAACGAACCTAGCTGGTCATCCTCTATTGCGACGCATACGTGTCGCTGTCGAAACATTTGACATTGTAAAAGATCCGCACAAGCGCTGGCGCACATCCATTAACCAGTACTGCGAACTAATGTGTCTCGATAGGAGCACGGTCTAAATAATTTAAAGAAACGATGATATGAACTCACCTAGTAACTGGATCATTTCGGGGGGAACGGCATGCCCCACCCCTGGTAGAACTACCAGCTTTTGTTGCGAAGTCGCGTCAAGTCCCTTCGCCCATGTTTGGGTATATACAGCAGGGACTAATTTGTCGTCGGCCCCACATACCGCCAACATTTTGAGATCACTGCCTCGTAGCTGATCGCGCAGCTTCTTCCGAGTATCGAGTTCAGCAATAATATCTGGGGGGAATGCCATTGCATCGTCGGGGGCAAACCTCGACTGTTGGCTCCACCGTTCCTTGAACATTGCTGCCAGGTCCGGACAGGAAATGAGTGGAACAGCGCCACTGAGAAGATAGCGAGAGCCCTCAGATGCCACTTTCCACGTAACATGGCCACCAAGACTCACTCCAGCGAGCAATCTATGCTGGCAATGCCGAAGCTCGGCCACCAGTGTCGGTAGATAGCGGAGTAACAGCTCTGCCTCGGCGGCTCCCTGATCGCAGATGGCTAGCATTGCCGTCATATGCGCCGAATTTCCATTGTCCCACTCGTCATTTATTCCGTGGTCTATAACGCGGGTTCCGTGATTGGGCAAGTCAAAAGTTGCAAACGCCACGTCACGGATATTCTTGAGGAGCCGAATAGCGATCTTATCCATATCATCGTGCGAACGCGTGCGCCCATGAACGAGTACGACCAGGACTTTGGGTTGAGACGACCCCAGCCACACCCATGACCGTAAACCACCTACAATCACCTCCTTTTGCTCCATTCCGAGATGGCAAGGGACAGCAAGCCACCACACTAATCAGGGGGTCTCCGCCTGCAGATTGGGTCGGTCCGGGTCCGAAATGACTATATCGACATAACTAATTACAATCAGCATCGTTTTAGAACTAGTACACCACCTAAATAGGCTATTCCGGCCATTGAGAACCTCCTAGCCACTACTGCGTGGGATGATGACACGCTTACGTGGACGCTGACTGACCGTTGCGCGTTTGTCAGCATAGACATAAAAAGAGCCCCGTGTCCCCATTTTTCGGGGGTTGAGTCACGTGAAAGGGACATGTCTGAAGAGGCAAGGCGCACGCCCGACGAAGTCGATGCGCCTGACGCCAAGCGACCGCGCCTGGATTTGGCCTCGGAGGAAACCGGGGCTACGGAAGCCACGCCAAAGGAGACATCTGGGCTGACATCTGGGCTGGCTCCCAATGGCGAGTCCAATGGAGGTGACGCGAAGCCCACTGATGCCCAGATGACCGATGTCCCGCCGGAGTCGCAGCAAGCTGAAATTAGCGGGGAGGCCTCGGTGGAGGATCAAAAACAGGCCGCTGAATCGGGATCAGAACATCAGAATGCCAAGGAAGGCTCTGGAGACACCAAAGATGCGAAAGAAGCCCAAGACTCCAAAGATTCCGAAAAGGATTCCAAGGGCCAGTCTGAATCAAAGTCCGAATCAAAGCCTGAATCAAAGCCTGAATCAATCGATGAAGCGAAACCAAAGGAAGAGCCCGAAGCTAATCATGAAGATGAGGAGCTGACCCCACTTGAACGCGCTAAACGGGCTGCAGACGGGGCCCGGATTTCGATGCTGGCCGAGCTCGACCCCCCTGAGGAACCTCTCAAAGGCAGCGAATTGCCCAAACATCAGCACAAATATTCATTGAGTGCAATCCGCGCTATCAAGAGACTTAAAGATGCCGTACCATTTTTGCAGCCCGTGGATCCGATTGCTCAGGGGGTTCCGCAATACTTTGAGTATATTAAAAACCCCATGGATCTGGGAACCATGGAGAAGAAGCTGCAAAACAATAAGTATGACACCGTTCGTGAACTGGTAGATGACTTCAACCTCGTGATCACGAATTGCATTTACTTTAACGGTGAGGAAGCGTTAATCTCTAAGATGGCGCTAAGTATTGCTCAATCCTTCACGAAACAATTGAGCAATATGCCCATGTGGAATGATTCCACCAAGAAACCCGGTCAGAATCTTGCTGCTGTCCACCCTGCCACCGTGGTGACACCAGCGGCTGCAACCGTTGGGGCAGCTGGTGACCCCACTAACTCATCCGCCATTCTTGATGGCGAACCTGCTGAGGATCAAAAGCGGACCATGCGGGCATCAACTAATGCTACCAGCACTGCCCAGGCCAACGTTGTGCCGATGATTCGACGTAAATCCACTGCCGACGGTCGGCCCAAGCGTGAGATTCGTCCCCCGCGTCCGCGGGACCTAACCTATGAGCAAAGACCACGAAACAAGAAATTTGCGGCTGAACTTCGGTTCTGTGGCCACATACTCAAGGAATTCCAGTCGCGAAAACTGGAGTCCGTGGCATGGCCGTTTCTACTCCCCGTGGACCCCATCGAACAAGGCGTTCCCACCTATTTCGATGTGATCAAGGAGCCCATGGACTTGAGTACGATGCAGCGCAAGCTGAATGAGGGGGTTTATTATAATGCCGACGAGTTCGAGGCAGATATGCGGCTCATGTTTCGCAATTGCTACACGTTCAATCCTGAAGGTACACCCGTGAATACCATGGGTCATAAACTGGAGGAGATATTCGATCAACGATGGGTTGACAAGCCGGATCCTGCTCCAACGCCGCCTCCAGTGGACGTGGATCACACGGATGACAGTGAGTTGGATGAAGAGTACATGGACTCAGGCATTTCGAACCCGGCAATTGATGTTCTCGAGGAACAAGTGCGAATGATGCGGCGTCAATTAAGCCGACTCAAGCGCGATTCGCTTCAGGAGTGGCGAGATAAGCGTGGCAAGAGGAAGCGTCCATTCGGCACGTCCACCGGAACTGCTGGTCACTCTCGGCGGGCCACTCACAGCAGCCATGGCTCGATTTCGCGTCGCGAAGACCCACCAATCACTTACGAGCAGAAGAAGGAGTTGAGTGAGCGTATCATGACCCTTCCTGAAAAGAAGCTGCAAATGGTGCTCAAGATCATCCAGGAGACCATGCCTGATCTGCGGAACCAGGGCGAAGAAATCGAGTTGGACATGGACAAGATGGATCCCCGGACCCTGCGCAAGCTATTCAATTATGTAGTGCTTCAGCGCAGAGAGCATAGTGGCAGCGGTGCTCCACCCTCGGGGTTGTCTGGTGCTGGTAGCGGCAGTGGCGCTGGTACCGCCGGGACGGGTGAAAGTACCAGCTCGCATGTGTCGCATGCTGGCTCGCCTAATGGAACAGGCAATTTCGATGAAGGGGGCGCGGGCGTCCCTAAGAAGCGAAAATCCAAGCCACTAAGCGAGGAGGAGCACAACCGCCAGATTGAGGAAATCCAGCAGAAGCTGCGGCAGTTTGATGCTGCTTCTAAGGGTGTACCGTCCACATCATCGGCTCCAGTTGGAGGTGCTCTCAACGGACTGGCAGATTCCAGCTCAGATGAAGATGAGGCCCCGGGAATGCTAGCACACAGCAGCGACGATTCAAGCTCTGAAGAAGAGTAGTTGCGGCGCCATATTGAGGTGTCTCACTTTTGTGCCTTAATCTGGAGTGCCTTACTGGTCGCCTTATTGCGGCACCATACGGTTGCCCAAATCAACCATTAAGTCAACCATATGTACATAAAGGGCCTCTGTAATTTAGGAATCGGATTAGTGTTGCCTATCAATGTGTACGTTCATATGTATCAAAGTCATGGGCCAGCTCTGCCAATTGCGTCTGGAGCAAGTGAAGGCGTTCAATCAACACCGATAATTCTGGGTCGCGCTTGTGAGGACGTTTTTTGGTGACCGAAACAGGAGTTGGGCTCGATGGTTCGCTAATTGGCGGGCCCATTCCATAGAGCAGTGGCGGTGATTTCGGGGCGCCTGGCGCATGTGATCGGTGGGGACTCCTCAAATCGGGCCGCTCGGGACTGTGTTTTGGGGTCCCAGGCTCCATGAATTGGCCGAAAAGCGGGGATGGGGAATACGGTAGTTTAGGAGGTTCGTTTGGGAGCTTCGTGTCTTAGAATCTGTCACTGATGATGACGCGTTAACACATAGATGACCGTAATGCGTAGCCAGGGTGGTTCAAGGACATCCACAGACTTATTGGGAATGAACAACCATAATATTAGACCAATCCGGTTTAACTACTTTCTAGTAACATATACTAGGACTTTTTATTTACGTCCAATGATTTATATATCCTATGCGATATCAGGCCATTTGATTGAATTACTCTTCCCCTCTAATTCTCGTGCTTTGGCATGAGGATAGGTGCGCGTAAGATGTGAGCAAAGTGTAACGATAAGATCCTAAGTCCACACATATGGACAGAATAATAAATATATGGGTACATTCATGAGAATACAGGTATCAGGCAACCCGCCACTCCAAAGCTACGCTAAATAAAATGCCCTTGCTCCATATATATTCACCAGGCACCACCACCAGGTCCGAGCCCAGTCACCCTATTGCGCTCGCTTACGCACTAATACTCAAAGTCACATCTTACCTCATCGACACCTTTAGGGCTGCGGGCGCCATACCCCGCTGCATTACGCACATTGACCTGCTGACATGGGAGACTCAATACCCCGTCACTTACGCGAAGTCGCTCTCCGTGATCTGAGGCCATCCGACACGCCATTTATATCTAACGATGAGCGACAAGGTTGAGAAGCAACAGGTTGACGCCCCCAAGGTGCTCAAAGTGCGTATCACGATCACGTCGCCCCACTTCGACCGGATCGAGCGTGTGTCTAAGGACATTGTCCAGCGCTCCAAGGCCTCGCAGCTCTACACCAAGGGCCCCGTGCGGTTGCCTACCAAGGTGCTGAAGATTACCACGCGTAAGACTCCTAACGGTGAGGGTTCCAAGACCTGGGACACCTACGAGATGCGCGTGTACAAGCGTCTCATCGACCTGCAGTCGCCCGCTGACCTGGTCAAGCGCATCACCGCCTACAACATGGTTCCTGGCGTCAACTTCGTCGTTACCGTGGCTAACTAAATGCCCCACGACTTAACAAAGATGGGAAAAAAGTGGCTTGCTAGGTTCTTGTTTGTGAGGAAAGCCATATAAATTTATTGTGTCCGCTCCGGCCTTGGCCCGGATTGTGGACGGTAATTTAAAATCGCCTTGGCATTATGCTTGTTCGATATACTGTGTATCCGCGCTTTCCTAAATCAGGGAATAGTGCTATTAGTCGAATGTCAGATGGCCGTTGGATATATAGCCGTGTCGCTCGCCCGTATTTCACACCGGGTTTTATGTCATGGATATATTTAATGTCGTTGTCTGCGTGATTGAAAAATCCGCTGTCTACAGCAACATGCTCATGGCCGTATACAACCTAGTTTGCTCATAGTCTGCATAGACAAACCTAAAGTATTATTGGTTCATTCCGGTTTGGCTAGGGGCCCCGACGGAATGGGGATCCCAAGCAAGGCAGGTGAATGGCTGGGATAGGGTATCCTTGGTAACCTTGGTGAGATGTGACGAAGGTTACGAGTGAAACAGTTGGAGTCATCCTGGGACCCAAATCTGCCGGAATAGTCGATTCGTAGCAATAGAAATACTATCCCCAATTTATATAGGTCTATTGACGACATCCTGCTGCCATGATGTCTCTCCCCCCACCCCATTTAGCGATATATAAAGCTAGGGTGAGGGCTATTTTTGGACCTGCCTCCGTTCACGTATTATGCAGATATGAGCCGTGGGTCAGCTCCCCAGTAAGTACCCCCTCTTCTTCTCAGCCTCCCAAAACACTAGTCACCAACGTATACATTCAGCGTGGTTGCAGGGCTCTGCAGTTATGAGCGCAGCAGGGGTCACAACAGTGGATCGCACCCATTCGTCAAGCGATATGTGGGAACGATTTCCCGAGGGTGGCCGACTCACGTCGAGACCAGCATCTGGAATTAATGCCCGATCCACTCCACCTCCAATATTTATGAAGCTGACGCCCAGTTTATTGGCTGCGCTGCGAGATCAAGCGCCCAAAATCACCCTAACGATCGACGACAATGCCAATGTGGCGTCGCTCAAGATTGCGGGCCCGAACCAGGCCCCCTCATCAGTGTATGAGGGCAGCATTCAAACTGAACCATCGATGTTTGAGGTTTATTTTCCTCAATCTCACCACAATTATGCGTGTGCAGGGAACATTCGTCACCGCATCACCCTGAGGCCGCCATCGGCATCTCCACCACAATCGGGAGAAGTCCAGTCTAATTCTAAAACTACACAGGATCACACGGGTACATCGACAACCTCATCGACTCCATCTGAATTGGAGCGAGTTATGCATCTACTGGCGTTGGGTCCGACGACCCCAGGCAGTCTGGCCAATCGGCTTCAGATCGGACTCCAGATTGTTCAGGCAATTCTGAGCCGCATTGCAGAACCCACTGGGCCTAGAGGAGCAGATCTCTTCAATCTCAAGCCAGAGGAGTTCCGCCACCTTCGCATTGCCGAATGGAAGCATTACTCGGCCAAGGAACGCAAGCTAGTCACGGAAAATGCCGAAAGAGCAGGGGCCACCAAACAACCGCCATCGGTAGCTTCGAAATCTACCGATTCTAAAGCGAATGGCACTGCAAAATCAAAGCCCAAGTCTAGTGATGGCTCAAATACTCCTACTGACACTACTACTGGTAGCAAGTCCACCACCAAGCTCTCTCAGGATAGCCGAGAGGCCAGACCCAAGATTGGGGCCAGTGCGAAGCGCAAATCCGAATTGGAGGTACCACCCAAACGCAAGAAAGTTGATGGTGAGGAAGACATGTTCGCATTGGCACGTCGATTCCGCGAGTCGTACGGAGAATACCGGGAGCTCTACTCGACATTGGCCAAACGTAAGACACGTGCTCCCCCATCGCAGGTGCAACGGCTACTTGTCATGCATAAAGAACTTGAGCGGTGGAAAAGGGTTTTGTGGTCAAACTCGCGACACCACAAGCATGTGGCCCAACACTGACCGGATCCGGACCAGATCTAGAACACATTCATCTACACATTCGTTAGGGCATTCGAAAGAAAAAAAGGTCAAGCTGATAATTTAGGGGGCGTTATCTACTATTTAGAATTCAAACCCACTCTGAGATTCACTCGAGTGACCATGCGCGTCGACTTGTTGTAACAGCAAGTCTACGGCCGTGGCAGGTGGTAACCTCTGGTCAATAGTAGTCAAGAAGAGGACATGTTTATTATAAGATCGAATGTACATATATATTGACTTACTCCCTTAAAGCCGGTAGCCAGGAACGAATATGAATAGGACACAAAACGCTGCTGCTAGGAGAATCACGGCCAGCATCACGAATACGGACCGGCGCATAATGAGTTTGCGGACATACTGGTCGCGGAGTTTCCAGACTCCACCGCCATCGCGTTCTCCTAAGCCTGCTGCCGCCAATAATGGATCTAGATTCCATAGAGCGGTCACGGTAAGGTACCAGCCAATACCGAAGGGAAGAATTACCCAGCATCGCTCGTATTTGGGTTGCCAATCGAGCAGAATAAAAACAAATGCAAGCCAAAATCCTCCAAAGAGGGCAATTAGGCCGCCGGCCAGCCGGACAGCAGAGCTCACAGGCTGCACGTTGCACAACACGCGACGAGTTAAGAATGCGGGAAATGCCTCGCGTTCTAGCGCCTCAAAGACGTACGCCATAATATCATCGAACATACGCGGGTTATCCAGCCCTCCAGGGACTCCTGCCACTTGACGGACTCCAATTGACATAGACCAACCTGAGTCTGCTGGCAACACAAGCTCCGGGGAGCTCCCGGGCGTTAGATAGGTGAAAATGATTCGCTGTGCAGATTCGCGAATATCCTGTCGGGTGAGTGGACCATCTTGGCGTTTCTCACTGGGATCCTGTGCGTTTTGTCTTAATGGGTGGTAATGACCATCCTGGGGTCGATCAGTGGGTGGTCTGGCCGTATTGTGTGCTGGGGGCTGCGATGGAGGCTGTGCTGGAGGTTGTGATTGAGGCAGCGATTGTGGCTGCTGTGACTGCTGTGACTGCTGTATCTGTGCGTCAGTAGTCTCACTGCTTTGGCTGTGACTATGACTCTCACGATGAATTGGTGGTGCCGTGCTTCCAAGGTCGTTCTGCTCATCGAAGTTCTCGGTACTCGAGTTCAAGACATCGTCCATCAGCATATCAAACAGCATTGAGCTGCTCGGGGAGTCTCCACTGTGATTACCACCAGAGCCAGAGTTATCACCAGGACCTGTTTGGTCTCCACCTGGCGCAGTCTGATTCTGCAGCGCCAACTGGGTGCCCGCCGGCAGGACTGAGTTGGCATACCCGGAAGTACGATTTGATGCTAGCCCCGCAGAGTAGCGATTCGAGGGCTGAGAAGCTTTCGAACGATGATGGCTCTTGCCAAATTCTCGCCATAAGTTGCGGTGGGCGGCACAGTCCAACCAAAAGTCAAGGTACTCCACCGCCCCATACTGCTCGTTCATAAAGACGTAGAACGACCATAGGTCAACTGGTGGTTCAGAAAACCGGTTGAGAACCTCAAATAGAGTTGGTAGCCGTTCCTCGCCCATAAATCCGCTAGTCTGAACTTTTGTCCCCACCGATTTAAATACGGGGCAGGTAGTTTAGATTAGTGCGTAACCCGCTAATGGCTGGGACCCTCACTTCCCAATCGGGAATATTGTCAACAGCCATCCTTCACCGTTGCTTACGTAGGCGCTGAGTAAATTAAGCATATTACCCCGCCATGCTTTGGCGGGAGGGGGGCCACCCCATATTTCGACGTACGACTACTCAGGATCCCAATATTATCCAGTGATGGACTTCAGGGTGCTCGATCGATTGATTTGGGTAATTTGTTAGTGCAGAATCCAACATTGGGGTACTCCCAATCTTTGCGCATAACAATCTATTCCTGCAGGGTGAAGTAGGGTCATTTCAGTCGTAATTAAGATGAAATAAGGAGTGCTAGCTGCAAATCAAACTCCATGAATGACAATCAGGTGTCCGAAGCGGCGATTCACCTATTAACGACCCTATCTGCATGCCCACCGACCCCCCTTGTCATCGACCTCCTGGGCGCAAGATAACCGCAACTTGCCTTATGTGATTACGCGTATTGACGCGACGCGTTTGGACAGCACTACTTGGGTTAGTAACGCGACGCGTTCCTGCTAATTAGCTTGTCCCTGTGGACTCGATCTGTGTACTCTTTAGAGATGTCACAGAGGGCACCAAGCATGGATCCTGAAACCCCAGCCAGATCGCTGGGCCGGCGTAATTTGTTGCCTTCTGCTATCGAGTTGACGCCGCCACAAGTGACTATCTCGGGTGCCCCTGGGCAACAGATGCCTCCGCAAGCTCGATCTTTAGGACGGGCACCAGCAGGAAAACCAGCACAGCAATATGTGATGACGCCATTTCGTACCGAGTTGGTTCAGTCCATGCCGACTCCGCAAAGTCTGGATCGTGTGGCTCACCCGACGGTGTTCACTCCTGTTAACACTATTTCGAGGACACGCCAAGTCCCCGGAGGTTCCCGAAATGGAGTAGCCATTTCAGATTCGTTGCCAGCAGCGCCGTTCACCTCGGCGATTCAACTGGCGGCTTCACAGGTTGGCACTCTGCCAGGAATGCCAACGTCGATGTCATCGGGATCAGTGGTACGATCCAACCCAGAGCATGATCTTGACCCAGAATCCAACCTAAAAGTGTCCGAAGACGACGACAGTGAGGGTTCCATGGAACCCCCGATTAAGAGGAGGCGGTCCCAACAGTCTGAATCAACACGAAAGCCATCAACGAGCTCGTTCCGCGCGCCTGCTTCCCGAGGGAAAGCTAGCAGTACCGCCAACCGCTCGACTCGAGCAGCTCCTGCGTCCCGAGCTGATTCGTATGCCGAGTACATTTCACGGCAGAAAAAGGCCCAAGGCACGCAGGATCGGGTGTGGTGTGCCGAGGTGGAATCGGCGTTTATGGAGGCAGTATGGCTCATGCCACGTCATAATTGCAAAGTAACTGTGGATGGACGCCAACGAGGCCGCAATGAACTGATTAGTGATTTTATTTATTCGCGTACGCGTGAGCAAAGAACACGGAAACAAGTGTCCAGTCACATCCAAGTCCTCAAGAAAGTGCTTAAAGACGATCGGGATTTCATGACACTAATGAATCCTCCAAAATGTCGAAACTCGGTTCTGGCTGGGAGTGCCGATATTGAGACCGAAATCGAATTCTCATCGTTCCGGGATTTGGTTGTGCGCATGATCGAGGAGAAGCAGAAAGAGCCGCTACCCACGTTTGTACGGCAACACGCTGCAGTTGTTGGTGGGTTGACTCCATTGGTGGAGAATGTCGAGACGATTGGAAGGTTATTGACCCCCCCACCATTCAATGCTGCAGCGGGAGGACGCTCCTCAAGTGTGGCGGCCCCGGTCTCACTTCCTCGAAGCCTTCCCACCCCTCCACAGTCTCAGCCCGAACCAGAGGCTCAGTCTTCAGTGCAGTCTTCAATGCCACTGGAACCTGCGCGTAATTTATCTGGTCAACCCCTGGATGATGGGGTTGTGAAACAGGAGCACATTCCCAGTAATGAGGGCAGGAGACTTGAGCGGGAGCCCCGTGTTCTCGAATCAATTCCAGAGCTGCGGCACCCACGTCCCGTGCATTCGTACAACTTCCCTCCCACTCATGGTGGAGGTGCACCTTCAGTCACAAGGCTTCCAGTGCCCCAGCCACCTGGATCCGCACCACCACCACCGCTACCACTATCAACGATGCCTACTGCTAACATTTCTGGTTTCAAACACCACCATCACCACCATCACCATCCCAATCACAGCCGCCATCGCCGAACTGGTAGCGCCAGTATTGATCTCGGCTCGGATAAACTGCTGCCTGTGCACTTCCTAATGGCTCGCCGGGGTGTACTTAGCGATGACGGGGCCAGACATGTATTTTCCCGTTTAATTCGAGCCAGCTATGAATCACCGCTTCGGCCTCGATTGCTGGATACTCTTCGACCTCGGTTCCCAGCCCTTCAAGAACATAGCTCGGAACTCGATGAACTCAGATCTGATGTCCAGATTGTTCATGCAACAGTACGTTTACACCTTGAGAAGCCCGGGTCTGCATCTTTACCACGGGCAATGTCTCTCCAGGGACCTGGAGCTGGTTCCGGATCGGACTTTTTGGCTGAGACTCAGTTTGTGGTGGCTACGCCTCCTGGCTGCAGTCGTGACCATACCTGGCGGGCAACTACCGTTATTTCGAGCCGTGGCAGCGAGCTCCTTCGTGGAGAGGAGACCTGTATGCATACCGAGTTACTCGGTCGGCCCTACGAGCGCATTTCAGTACCATTCCGACCCGATTTCTGGTCGGAGTTTGTGCGTCTAATTTCTAGCACAACCACTTCGGCCAATGATGCGCTAGTCGCCTTAAAAATGTCACAGTTCGTGCATTGCTGTAGCCCCAACAAGGAAGATCTGGTATTCGTGGCACTATATGAGTTTGAACTGGCCGAGGACGAGTTCTCAGGTCGCACGATCTTCCGACGAGTTCGTGATTCCACCACCCCCAACCCATCACCACATGGTACTCCTAGTTATTCGAATGTCCCCAATGCTGCCTCTCTTGGAGGTATGGGGACTCCCGCTTTTGCATCGCCACGTGCTACTGAGGTCGGGCCTTTGGGACTGGGAGTTGGAGCTAGTCCAATGGCCCCCATTACAGGCCCCGAATTTAGTCTATTGGGTGATCGAATCCAACGAACAATGACGGCGTTTGAGCCAGCAGCATGGGACGAGTTGGACGAATGGATCTTTGATTCTTAGTTTATCCCTATTGTATTACTATTAGACCATTTGTCTTACATTAATATTAACACGTTTTGTTTCAATCCATGATTGAAGCCGCTCGTCAAGTAACTCACGTAGACTGTGGGGTGCGGGAGCCCAAACACGGCCAACACCATGGAATGCATGTCGGGATTCTCCTCCCATTACTACTACATCTCCTGAGCGCAGAGTAATGGCCAGTGGTTCCTGGTCATACCGCTTCAGTCCAGCATAGAACACGCAGCTGCAACCAAGGCTGATACTGATTAAATCCTGATCACACCGTTCAGCCACATCCTGATGCGGCGAAAGAGTGTCACCAGGTGAATAGTAATTCACAATAGCGGCCTGCGCTTCGACATTAAATGCGCTTTTCATGAATTGGCCGAGTTTTTGTGGAAACGATGGACAGCCAGTTTTACCAACCTCAAAGGTTGGGTATTGCTTGGTAGTCCAATTATATTGACCCCCAAGAGTAACCCATCTGAGCCGGGGCTTGACATTAGTACTGGTATAATGAAATACGTCCAGTGGGCGCTCTGTGACCCCATGAGCATCCAAGTTCGTCAGGTGGTCCTCCGGTTCTAAATATTCCGACGTGGCTTCCATCACTAGTGCTGCTTGTAGTTCGGGTGTTACAAGTCCTGGCAATATTCTGAGACCAGGAACTTCATTCACCGTCCACTCTTCAATTTCCACCGGGGCGGTTAGATTGTACGCAGAATATGCATCGTGAAGAGACGGAGGACTTAGATGAAGCTCTTTACGGAGAGTATATGGACCACTCCATTTATCAATATTGGATGCATCAAATGCATTATTTGGCAGTTCTCGCCTATGTGACTTGTACAACGGTTTGAACAAATCCATATATATATATGCACAAACGTCAGAAAATATTACGCAATAAAAAGTATATCGTGAGGCAGATGAGAATAGCAGATACAACGAATTAATATTTAGCCTGCGACCTTGAAAATCGCATTAGAGAGGTGGCCAACGTTCTCGGAAGTAATACCTGAGATCGAAATACGGCCATCGCGCGTGCCGTAAACCGAAAACTCCGAGGCCAGACGGTCCACCTGGTCAGGCTTCAGGCCTGTATAGCAGAACATACCGATCTGCGACGTGACATGGTCCCAGTTGTGCTGCGATCCAAGCTCTTGGAGATTGGCCTTTAGCAGCTGGCGCATTGCAATCATGCGCGAGGCCATACTGCGAACCTCACTGAGCCACTGCTCACGCAAAAGCGGGGTAGTCAAAATCGTCGCAGCAATGCGAGCACCATGGATAGGAGGGTTTGAATAGAGCGGACGGATCAAGATCTTGAGTTGGCTTTCGACACGGGCCTTCTCTTCGGCATCAGCACACACAACTGAGAAGGCACCAACACGCTCGCCGTACAATCCCATGTTCTTGGCAAAGCTCTGGCACAACGTCAACTGGGTACCTTGCGATTCAAAGTACCGCACTGCAAACGCATCGCGATCGCAATCACCGGAAGCAAAGCCCTGATAGGCCATGTCAAAGAATGGGAACAGGCCCTTTCTCTTGACCACCTCGTGAATTTGGATCCACTGCTCCTGAGTCGGGTCAACGCCTGTGGGGTTGTGGGCACACGCATGCAGCAACACAGCCGTTCCAGGCTCAGCAGCCTCCAGATCAGCAATGAGGCCGTCAATGTCCAAAGATATAGTCGCAGGGTTATAATAACGGTACTGCCCAATCGACAAGCCAGAAGCAGTGAACACAGCCTTGTGATTAGCCCATGTGGGAGTCGGGACAAGGATTTTCTTGGTGGGCAAGAACTTGGCCAGAAATTCACCACCAACGCGTAAAGCACCGGTTCCCGAAATGGTCTGTGTAGCTGCTACACGTTTCTCCTTAACAGAGAGTGCCTCGGGGGTATATGCCAGGTCTACAGCAGCATCAACAAATGCTGGAATGCCTGTGATCCCGGCATACTCTTTATTGTGACGAGCGTTAACAACGACCGCCTCGGCTTCTCGGACCGCCTCAAGCACATAAGGATTACCCGCATCATCGCGATAAGCTCCGACACCAAGGTTAATTTTTAGAGGTGCCGTGTCGCGCTTGAACGCTTCGGTGATGCCAAGAATGGCATCAGGCGGGCCTTGGGGCACCTGGGACCACACCGAGATGCTACGCACAAACCCAAACTGAACTGTTCGCTGTTGACGTGCAAAGACACGACTTACACGAAGCATTTTGTAGCGGAGTTTTGAATAATTGGAAATTTCACCGAGGAGGAGCTGCGGGGAGACGGCGCTGGCGGGGGTGATCACTATAATGAGTCATCCGTATCCTAGCCCTCGTCGTAATCTTATCGATCATTATGACATATGTAGTATGCATTATTATGGTTGCAATTTACCCGCCGGTGGGACCACCATCAGCTATAAGAACAAGACACCTTTTGCTCTTCTCAAGCAGGATAATAAAAATACAGGTCAATTGGTGTAAAGTAGATCTCAAACCCCATCCCTATGGGATAGTTACTTGCTAGAAACAAGCTCGATCACGCGTTCAGAAAATTGTTCCACTCCCTCATTGTTCTCGCGCCCACCTTTGCGGAGCTCACGGAGCTTTTTGAGTGCAACAATTCGTCGGCCCTCCTCGGAATTCTCGCCACTGAGACTGGGTTCGTCCAAAATCCTTGCAATTAGGCGTAGGTGCTGCTGAAGGCCCCGTGACTTGAGGAGGGCAGAAACCTTTGGGTCGCGAGCAAGCTCCTCGTAATCGACTGAATCTGCAGATCCAGTTTCACGGTCATGAGAATTATTATCCGGTATATTGGATAATGCTGGTGGGTCTGAGTTCGTTGCCGTTTTTTCCACGAGAACACATTCTACCTTGTGTTGCTTGTAACATTTGACAGAGCAATAACGCGCACTACATGTAGGACATTTATACGGGATCTTTTCTGTCCCACAGACCACACATGCCATGCCAGACTGCGGGTAGCGTCAGAGGCGTTTGGTGTCAGTGGAAAATACTGTCGGGTTTATGTGCGTAAGCTGTCACAATGTTAATGTTAATGTTAATGTTAATGTTCATGCGCCTGCACGAGACATGCGTCACATCAACAATTAAGACCAGCTCCTTGTTCAACAAGAGTTGGTATGCAGAACATATGCTCTTATAGAAATAATAATTGTAAAAATAAGGAGGGTCTCGGATACAACCGGCCTCGTCAGGGTCGCCATCGTAGATAGTACACCGCCCTCAGAGGTGGCAAGTAACATATTTTTTGTTGGCTTCTGTAAGAAAAAAACGTGCAGTAGCATCACCATCACTTATACTCTGTTTTTGATTTCAGATGGGGATGCAAGTGCATTAGCTGCGTTAATACTTCCTGGTTTGAAGTCTGAAGTCTCTCAAGGGAATGGCGCGATGCTGTCGCCAGTACGTGGCTTTGCTCCAAATGTACCAGGAGATGATTTAAATCTTTATTGTAATCTCTTTGCGGTGGGAAATCGGCGGTAATTGCTTGGTCTTTTGCTGCTGTGTGAAAAAGATTGACACCTTGAAGATAACTTCCAAAGGTAGTCTCTAGTAGAATCCAATTGGAACCGTGGTCATTGTCGCGTTCCGGAGATGCGGGTGGTGTATCTACCATTGCAAAGTGGGATACCTCGGCCATACCATTCGGTTTACCCATCAACCTCCTTTGACCACCTTTTAGTATTTGGTTCATGTGCTAACTATCATACATATATATTTATATTTGTCTGTGATTATGTGTAAATGTGGATGTGTGTTTCGGTTAATCCCGATTGAGATCGGTGCAGATTAGATCTGGACTTCCGTGACAGTTTCATGTCTCATTCTAAACTTCCCTATCTTGCATATGTTACATCCCCGTTTCATAGTGACAATGGCCACACGGAGCAATCCACATGTAATATACACATGTATAATAAATACGCTAGTGAGGCGCGTGTTGTACATGCTTATATGTATAGAATCTAACGGAAAGTCCATATTTACATTAGAACCAGTTTGGGATCTAGTATGTACAGAATACTGCTCTAAACGCTTGGGGTAGCTGACCCTGGCTCTGGGCCTTGATCAACCTTATGGTCATTTTGGGCCTTCTTATCCAACACACCCTCTCCTTGCAAGTATCGGAACTCGATCGATTCGTCCTTGTAAGGCCGTTCTCCGATCAGCTTAACAAAGTCAGCGCGTTCCAAAGTCTCTCGTTCAAGCAGCGCTTCGGCGATCGTGGATACCTGTTCGGCCTTTTCGGTCAACAGGTCACGACACCTCTCATGTGCCGTCTTGACAATATGTTGCACTTCTTTATCAATAAGCTCTGCTGTCATTTCACTGAATGGCTTGGTGTAATATCCTTCGGGCTCATCGTAGTTCACCCATCCGACATTTTTTGCTGCCATTCCCCATTGGGCAACCATATTCGTGGCAATCTGAGTTACCTTCTGGAAATCGGATGCAGCACCGCTAGATGTAGTGTCGAAATTGAGCTCCTCGGACACGCGGCCACCTAGAGCCATCACCATACGATCCATCAATTCCAGATTATTTGGCAGTGGCAAATCAGCTGGCAGGTATCGAGCATATCCCAAACTCTCACCACGGGGAATAATTGTGACCTTGACTAGAGGATCAGTATATTTCAGATACCATCCACAAATTGCGTGGCCTGCCTCATGGTAGGCAATAGCGCGGCGCTCTTCGTGACTCAATACTTTGGCCTTCTTTTCGAGGCCAAATGCCGTACGCTCCACTGCCTTTTCGAAATGGCTCCACTCAACAGATTCGGAGTTTTCGCGGGCAGCAATTAGCGCTGCCTCGTTCACACAGTTAGAAATATCCGCACCGGCAAACCCTGGCGTAAGTGCCGCCAGCTTATTAGCCGTTGTGTCCTTATCCAAATTTGTGGCAATTTTCTTGAGATAGACAGCATAAATATCCTTGCGGCCGTTCACATCTGGTTTATCCACGGTGATGTGGCGACTAAACCGACCTGGGCGCATCAAGGCACTATCTAGCACATCTGACCGATTCGTACCAGCGAGAACAACCACATGGTCATCACTCTGGAAGCCATCCATTTCGACAAGAACCTGGTTCAATGTTGCTTCGCGCTCGTCGTGACCGCCACCGAAAGACCCACCTTGGGCTCGCGATCGGCCAATGGCATCAATCTCATCGATAAATACGATTGACGGAGCTTCCTTACGAGCAGTAGCAAACAAATCACGCACACGCGAAGCACCCACACCAACAAACATCTCCACAAATTCGGACCCCGATACACTGTAAAAAGGGACTCCGGCCTCACCAGCGGTAGCTTTAGCAAGAAGCGTTTTACCGGTACCTGGCGGGCCTGATAGAATCGCACCACGAGGGATCTTAGCACCCAATTCCTCATAGCGTTTAGGCTCCTTCAAAAAGTTCACAAATTCCATGATTTCCTGCTTGGCTTCTTCGCAACCAGCCACGTCAGAAAACTTGACCCGTACATCCTTTTCCTCATTAAAACGCTTAGCCGTGGATCGACCCATATTAAATAGGCCACCAGCGCCACCTGCTCCACTGATTGCGCGCCGAGTTAGATACCACGAGCCACCAATCAAGAGAATAGTTGGCAGCAACGTCATCAGTATTGAGCCCATCGAAGTTTCATCGACATAAGAAACGGGAACATGCTGAGATTCGGGTACTTGGCGCTCATTCATAGCATCATCAAGCTGTCGGTCAAATGCATCCACACTGCCGACATTGAAAAACACTACTCGTGGGCCTTGCCCATCATGGTTTTTAAGAAGAGCGCGACCATGAGTCTTGTTCACAAGTGCGATGCGCTCAACATATCCAGGATCAAGGAACTGAGTCCTGAATTCTTGCCAGGAGAGCTGCGTTTTCTCTCCAACCATAGACGTATAGAGGTAAGACACGAGGAAGGCTCCTCCAAAGCCCCAGAACATGAGCGTGCGCCAGTCTGGTGGCTGAGGTGGCTGGTTTCCACCTTGCTTGCCACCTTTCTGGTCGCGCGCCTGAGCACTGCGGAATTCCAAAAAGATCTTCTTGGCCTTTTCCTGATCATCACCCCCAGGAGTGGGTTTACGCTTAGGTTCGGCCATTCGCCATAATCCAAGCCGTTCTATGAACGGTCGTGTGCTGAAGCCTCGCACACAAGGCGCGGTAGCCAGGCGTACTACACCTAGACCTCTTCGACAGAACATGCACCGTTGTGTGCTCGAGTACGTAATCGGGTCTGGTCTTGTGATGGACTGTGTGGCGAATTTAGTATATAGTGTATATAGATAGAGTAAGGTAGTAGTAACGTGAATTAGTGGAGGGTGGAGGATTCGAGTTAAAAGGTATTTTGAACTATGTGATTCGATTGTTATATCGCCATATTCTGAAATGAGCGCTTTGTTTTGACCTTTGGTTGAGATTTCTTACCATTTTATTTTATCCAAGTATTCCACAAATTTCGCTAGTAAATTTAATTCATCAATCCAATGCTTCCTATTAAGTTACACCTGCCTACCTACACATCCATTACTATTTCATCATCCCAAATTACTCTTAGAACTTGCCGGCCGATATGTATATTAATTATAATGACAACATCCACCGCCCCACAGTACCCCGCACCACCGCCAGCAGTAATTAAGGATGGCAACAAAAGCTCTCTGGAATTGTTTAGCCTTCGAGGCAAAGTAGCTAGCATAACTGGTGGCTCAATTGGTATTGGTTGGGCTGTTGCTGAAGCGTTTGCTCAGGCAGGAGCCGATGTGGCTATATGGTATCAAAGTCACAATCCTCAGGAAAAGGCCGACATTCTCGGCAAAAGGTACGGTGTAAAGGTTAAAGCGTACAAAGCTTCGATCACAGATTACGAGGCTGTGAAATCTACCGTTGATAAACAAGTTTCGGATTTTGGCAGAATCGATATATGTGTTGCGAATGCTGGAGTTGCATGGCAAGGAAATGCCATGATTGATGAGCCTGATAATAATGAGTGGGATCGTGTGATTCGCACCGATTTAGACAGCGCCTATTACTGTGCCAAGGCCATAGGTCCACTCTTCAAGACCCAGAATCACGGCTCATTTATATTCACTGCGTCAATTTCGGGGCAGATTGTGAATGTTCCCCGTTGGCAAGCAGCTTATAATGCTGCTAAGAGTGGTGTAGTACACCTCAGCAAGTCGCTAGCCGTGGAATGGGCATCATTTGCCCGGGTGAACTCTGTTTCGCCAGGCTATATTCTAACCGATATCCTTAACTTTGCACCTGAAGAATTGCGCAATGTTTGGTGGTCGTTAACTCCATTAGGACGACCAGCAGACCCCCAAGAGCTGGTTGGTGCCTACGTTTATCTCGCCTCTGACGCATCCACCTATACCACAGGGTGTGATCTGAAGGTTGATGGCGGATATACATTGATGTAAGGAATATGTTGCTATTAAATGAGATTAAATAGGTTTAAATTGTATCTAACTACCAGGATCAAATTGAAGCAGAATGGTGTGGGTCAGTGCATTCTTGACCCGGATAGTGGATAGAGGATAAACAGGACCAGCTTGAAGCGAGTAAAATTGAATTGAGGCCAATTCAGCTCAGTTGAATCGAATCGAATTAAATTGCCTATCTCTTTCACCCCCCGTCTCGAACACTACTCATATATAACAGTCATCATCATCCACACTGCAGGGGGAAATGAGTTAGCACACGTGACCCTCTGAACGCGTCAAGTACTTACGCACAAAAGTAGACAGGGGGGCACGTAATTTACGGTTTCTATAACCCACGCGAATATCACCACGAACGTCAACGCGACATCTCTGCGGAAACTAAAGCGATGACATCCGTTGGTGTCGTGAATTTGCCAAACCAGCAGTACCGACTGCTTGCAAAGAAGGGCACTCAGTTCACTCTGATGGTGGTCGGCGAAAGTGGCTTGGGCAAGACTACCTTCATTAACACTTTGTTTGCCACTAGCCTTAAACCAAAGTCAGATGATCATGCTCGGCACCAGCAGCCGGTTCGAAAGACTGTGGAGATTGGTATCACCCGTGCTGAGCTCGAGGAAAAAGGGTTCAAACTGCGCCTCAACGTTGTCGACACCCCAGGGTTCGGTGACAATGTTAACAACAAGGCAGCATGGCAGCCGATAGTCGATTTCATCGACGACCAGCATGAGTCGTATATGCAACAGGAACAGCAGCCCCAGCGCTCCGTTATCCGTGATTTGCGGGTAAATGCATGCTTGTACTTCATTCGGCCAACAGGTCACGCACTAAAACCACTGGATATCGAGGCTATGAAGGCACTTGCCACGCGAGTAAATGTCATTCCTGTTGTTGCCAAGGCCGATACACTTGACAGTGACGAGATGGCCCTCTTCAAAGATCGAGCCCGAGAGATCCTTGAAGCTAACCAAATCCCTATCTACCACCCCCGTGACTTGGCCACAGGGAAGTTGTTGGCGGATCAGCTGCCATATTCAGTGATTGGCGCAGACCGTGATGTACAACTTGCCTCTGGCGAAACTGTACGTGGACGCCAGTACCTCTGGGGTGTGGCCGAAGTGGAGAACGATGCTCACTGTGACTTCAAGAAGCTTCGAAACTTGCTTATCCGCACGCACATGCTCGATTTGATCCACTCGACGCAAGAGTTGCACTATGAGGCCTACCGCACCCACGCACAGGCATCACGCCAACCTGGAGAGCGCCGGTCACGGCGCCAAATCAACCCTCAATACAAGGAAGAGGAGCAGGCTTTGCGCCGCGCCTTTACAGAACAGGTCAGTGTGGAAGTATCTCGGTTCAACAAGTGGGAGGCCAACCTTATTGCCGAGCGTGACCGTCTGAACAAGGACCTGGAAGAGAAGTACCAGACAATCCGCACGCTACAGAACGTTGTGGAGCAGCTGTCTATGCGCTAATATTACCGCTACCATAACATATAGGGCCAATATACTTTCTCTTATGCTTGTTTTATTATCTACTAGAACTCTGAGGGTAGTTTAGGAACGTGAGCACTACTGCCACTTTGCTCATCGAGAATGCTTTGCCAGGTGGCGCGATATCCTCCCGTAGGAAGCTGCTCAACCTTATCGTCGTATACCAAGACTTCACAAAGCGAGGTTATATCAGACAAACCGAGATCCACAGTCGAAACCCCACTATTGGTCACGTACTCGTGAACATCTTCGACCGTTGGGTAGTTCTTAAACCCAGGTAAGTGTGAATTCTGAGGAATGGGCCCTGCAACAGCACCTGGAAACGTAGCACTCGCAAGATATTG
Organism: Wickerhamiella bombiphila; assembly: GCA_030561035.1. Lineage (NCBI taxonomy): Eukaryota > Fungi > Ascomycota > Dipodascomycetes > Dipodascales > Trichomonascaceae > Wickerhamiella > Wickerhamiella bombiphila. The sequence goes on from JAKTWK010000006.1 coordinate 318,933, forward strand.
CCACACAAGACGCGTCAACAGCGCAATGAATTCCGAGTCCAGCTCGGTATCGGTGAACCATGGCCCACCCGTAACATCAATCGATGGCTGTAACGAGTACAACATTACAATTTTACGGGTCGGGAACTTGACACTCTTGACACTTTTGATAAATCGTTTGTTCTCGAGCATTTTCAGGCACCGGTTCACAACGTGCTGGTGCAAATTGCTCTTCATACGGATCGTCTTGGTCCAGATACCCTCACGGCCGGCCGCTTGGACATAGCTATACACAATGGCCTCATCTCCAGACATCCCTCTAATTTGAGCAGCCTCTGTTTCAGCTACAGCTTGATACAATAGTGAGCCATCTGATTGCAAAAGCTTGATTTGCTGGCGGTTGATGAGAACCTGAATGAGCTCAACCAGATTCAGTCTCTGCTCAGGCGGCAGAAATCCTTCGAGATCGGACTGTGTCCAAGCCCGATCAGACTCCTTAAGCATCTGGGTATAGAGGCCCTGAGCCTCTTCAGAAGACATGGTTTTCCACTTAGCAGCTGATCAGTCCTACTAGTCCTTTGTATAATAATCTCACGTCATTTTTTGTGTGGAGCTAAAGGGTATAAGGAATATATGCATAAGCCTCCCAAAAAGTGTTAGCATTCGTCGTGTTTATACTGCAAATCTAACTCTAGATCCACTAATAAAATTCATCAACTAAGCTTTAATATTATATTGAAATGTGTATGCGGGTCATAGGCTATTGTTAGGTGGACTAGTGATACTATCAAATCGAGCCTCTCCGTGGTGAATCCTCACAAGTGTCGCGCTTTGAAGTAACCATGCGCACTCCAAGTAGTACTAACCTCAGTTTCGTAAAATATGAGAATTTATAGGGCATAACTCATAACATAACAAGAGCCTTTTAGTTGACTCAATCGATTTAAGCATCAAGTTCAGACAGGTAGCGCTCAGCATCAAGGCCAGCCATGCACCCAGTTCCAGCGGACGTGATGGCTTGGCGGTAACGCTTGTCCTGAACGTCACCGGCAGCAAACACACCCTCAACAGAAGTGAATGAAGATCCAGGAATGGTCTTTACATACCCCTCAGCATCGGTTTCAACCTGGTTCTGGATAATGGCGGTGGCCGGAGTGTGACCAATGGCGTAGAACAGACCGCTGACTTCCAGGTCCTTCTTCTCACCAGTCTTGTTGTTCTCCGTCGTGATGTGGGTAAGGACCTTGCCATTACCCTTGGCCTCAGTTGCAACGGTGTTCCAGAGAACCTCAACCTTAGGATTAGTGGTAAGACGTTTAGCCATGATGCTAGAAGCTCGCAGCTGATCACGACGCACTAGCACATAGACCTTGGAGCCATATTTGGTCAAGAAAAGCGCTTCCTCAGCAGCGGTATCACCACCACCAATCACAGCCAGCGGGCGGTTACGGAACATGGGAATAGCACCATCGCACACTGCGCAGGCGGAAATACCATTCTGCCACAGATCCTCTTCGCCAGGAAGGTGAAGACGCTTGGCAGAAGCACCAGTAGCCAGGATCAATGCATCAGTGGTAACAGGCTCAGCGTCCTCATTGAACTCAGTCCACAGTTTGAAGGGCCGAGAGCTCAAGTCAACCTTGGAGATGGTCTCAGTGATGATCTCAGTGCCAAACCGCTCGCTCTGGGCCCTCATGTGTTCCATGAGCTGCGTACCTCCAATACCATCAGGGAACCCTGGGAAGTTCTCGATATCGGTGGTAGTGGTCAGCTGGCCTCCAGCAGCCACACCATTGGCCAACATACCCTCATAGAGGGTGGGCTTAATCTCGGCACGAGCGAGATAGATGGCTGCCGTGTGAGCGGCAGGACCGGAACCAATAATGACTACGCGCTTGTGAACCATTTTTTCAGATATCGGATCGACTTTTTGATTTGTAGAAAACAACGCTGTCGAAAGCAAAGAGAGTCGTGCTCTTGCGGACAGAATGGCTCTGTGTCTGAGTGCAGAGTTCATATGAGGCGGGAGGTCTACCCTTTTATATTATCAAGCTTAGCCCGGGTCTAGGTTGCTGCAGCTTAGGCTAGACTCTACCCTGGAACCCCTACCCGTTCTAGAACTCAAACTGAATAATCAACGGTAAAGGTGATTACCAGCGGGCCTCCGGGACATTAGCCGTATTACGCACTACTACTGTCAGTTACTAAAAAGACGCTCTACGCACTGCTCTGTTCCATAATGTGACTATTGCTCTGTAATAAGAACGTTATGCGTTGTCGCGAAGCTGTGGTCTACGACAGAATGTCCGCACGGGCCCTGTATGCGCTCTTGTGGGGTCAAGCAGTACACACATCATGAAATAATGCAGGCCATCGGCTCTTAAGTCCAATTGTTTCTTGTCGAATCGGGAAATGTTTTTAGGGGGTAAATTCGGCACCCACGACCGTTTGGGGGAACTGTCCCGTTCCAATGCTTCTTTCAACATTTCAAACTCACTGTAGCGGCGCCAAAACTCGATTCGTCCACCACTCCAGGTGGTAATTGCCACGTGCCAAGTCACGAATGCTGCCGCGCCGTCTCCTACAGTCTCACACCGATCCACAACAACTGAATGGGCCCATACCCGAATATCTTCGTCATTCTCGCGGTTCTCTATGCGAATCTGGGCTCGTGACTGCGGTTTCTGTTGTGATTCACTTGTAGATACGAGCGCTAGAGCATCCCCAGTGGGGTCGGATACCATTCCTTTGATCGCTTACCAAGAGGGAGGGCTGCTTGTAATCAAATTAGATCGCTAGATCGTTGGACTAGAGTGGCTATCTTAGAGTATGCTACAAGTCCCTCGCTGGAAACAGTTGTGGCATCGCTGGCGATCGCTCCGCAACGTTCCATTCCGACGTAGCTGGTTTGTTGGCTATGACCTGGCTGGGAATACTTATTGGGAAGTGATCAACCGCAACGCGCCGCTGGCCCGGCGTCAGGCTCAACCTGGGCACAAACTGAATCACTTTAGCGACTTCCACCCACCTCCCCAGTGGCTACAATGGATGAGACATACCCGTCCTTACCCGCCAACATTGGAAGAGCTCGTCAAGGATGTCCAGCGACAATACGCAATGAAAGTCTTAGCGGAACGTGCCGACCAGCGGTGGAAATCGGTTCCTCTTAAGGACTCTCCCACATCCAAAAATGCAGATGAACGCATTTCGAGTGCATGGACGGGTGAAATTGCTTCCAGAGAGGAGCCTGTTACACAGGAAGATGACCTCCCGACCGAGGTGGATGACTCTCAAAAGCGGATGCGCGAGGCTCAAGATCGTATTCGGTTTGAAGAGCATATGAAGGCAAAGCAAAAGGCCAATTCTGAGAATAAAACCGGAAGCCATTAGTCTTGGCTGCGTCGGTGCATTATACTATGCACTACACTAAGGTTGTATATAGTGATGGAAAGTATGGTGCAACTTTCTTATCGAGATATTCCCATGCTTTTTCGCCCTCTGGACCGCGAATATTAGAATATACATCTGGTCTCACAACACCCAAGTGCCCGAATGGCACTGTATACGCATTATTAGGCACGTCTGGGTTCAGAGCAGCATACAATGGTGAATACGTGCCCATTTCGGTGGGCCACAACAGCCAACTCAGGATATATTTTACTTTGGCAGGCGATGTACTCCTGCTCAAGTCAGATCGAATGATCCCGGGGTGCGCAGCGATAGACTTCACTTGTGCCTGTGGGTGGTTCTTGGACCATTGCACGGCTTGAAGTAGATTCAATGCCTTGGATATATTATATTGCGCGATGGGATCTTTGCCCAAACTCTCTAGGTGATCCAGTTCATCCAGTTTGAATCCACCGGAAGGCGTAAATGCATGATTCATTGAACTGGTCCACACAATGCGTGCATCGGGAGTCCTGAGAATCAGTGCATCAAGATGTTTTTGAAGGAGGTGGGGTCCTATCACATTGACACCCACAGTCAAGTCAAAGCCCTGTCTGGTTTTATACCCGCTAGGAGGAATAACACCGGCATTGTGGATGACACCGTTTAGCTTTGTTTCTTCCGCCAGAATCTTTGCCACCCCTTTTTCGATAGTGGACAAATCGGCCAGATCAGCAAGAAAACTATCGAGTTTTGCCTTTGGTGCTCTTTCATGAATCGTTATCAAGGCATTTTCGACTTTAGCAGCATCTCTGCCTGTGATCCACACCCGGGCATTCTGTTGAGCAAGTTTAGTTGCAATCTCAAGACCAATGCCTCCCGTGGCACCTGTAACCAGCCATACTTGGCCACTAAGGTCTGGATATTGATCCTGAGTATATGTGGGCTTCGGCACAGATACTAGCTCATTTTTGATGGTATGGGCCCAGAATTTGGCCAGTTCTGTCCATGTAGCAACCATTTCTGGGGGTAATGTAATGGATTCCTAAACACTCCCGCTGTAATGATGACGAGGAATGGGTATGGGTTCACCGACCTGCACCGCGTGATGTAGACCATTTACGTATGCATGTCACGTGGCAGGATAGCTGGGCGCGTCGCTTAACTCGGGACTTGTTACCCGGGTCCAGGTGTCGCCGGGCTACGAGTCTGCTTTTATTGACGAATCTCGCGTGGAAAAAAATAAATCGAGAATATGAAAAATGTCGGGGTTTTAGCCTTGCAAGGTGCTTTTAGAGAGCACATTGACTATCTTAAAGCGGCCTCGACACCAAGAGAACATGTCAACATTGTGGAAGTACGCACTGCGGGTGAGCTTGAGCAGTGTGATGCGCTGGTTATTCCTGGAGGTGAATCCACAGCTATATCACGAGTTGCCGTAGGCACTGGATTGCTTCCATATCTCTATACATTTTTGAATTCTGGAAAACCTGTATGGGGGACCTGTGCTGGTCTAATATTTTTGGCACGTGAACTAGTCAATGGCCAGCCTGGTCAATGTATCCTCGGGGGATTGGACATTGCAGTGAGACGAAATGCATTTGGAAGGCAGATTCAGTCTTTCGAACAATCTCTGGATTTCTCCTCTTTCATCCCGGGGCTCACCAGTTTCCCCACAGTATTCATTCGTGCCCCCGTTGTTGAACAGCTTGGTGTGAAGAGCAATTCAGAACAGGTCATCTACACAAACAATGACCACATAAATCCCGCCCCTGTTGAATTTCTACACAGACTTGAATCGGGCCTTGTGGTAGCAGTCCGCCAAGGTAATATCTTAGGCACATCATTTCACCCCGAACTATCGGGAACCACTGCTTTTCATCAATGGTTTCTAGATGAGTTTGTATTGAAAAAATAGTTTTACTGTGTATTGAATAGTACCTTCTTATTTTTAAAGACCTCTTCCCGCGAGTCGATCTTTGGGTTCAATTGAGTTGACAGCCACGCCGAACATAAGTTTGCCAAGACCCGTCGAATACTCCAACAGTTTTACTGGATCATTGTAGTGTGTTGTCGCATTCACAATGGCGGCCGCAAGTTTGGCTGGGTTCTCAGACGTAAAAATACCCGAGCCAACAAAAACACCATCACAGCCCAATTGCATCAGAAGGGCAGCATCGGCAGGAGTTGCAACACCACCAGCAGCAAAGCTCACAACGGGCAAGCGACCTTCCTGCAATGTCTTTTCTAGTAAAGCGCCGCGAACCCGAAGTCGTTCCGATAATGTATCAAGCTGGTCCGGTGAATGGTTGATGAGATCCCTATATTCGATGATTTCACGTTGGATCTGGGAGATATGGCGCACAGCCTCAGAAACATCACCAGTACCTGCTTCTCCTTTAGTGCGGATCATGGTAGCACCTTCATCAATGCGCCGAAGTGCCTCAGCGAGGTTCTTAGCACCGCACACGAAAGGAACCTTAAAGTCAGATTTGTCAATGTGCTTTTCGTGATTAGCTGGTGTTAAAACCTCGGACTCATCAATATAATCAATTTCCAATGCTTCGAGTATTCTAGCCTCAACAGTGTGACCGATGCGTACCTTAGCCATCACTGGAATTGACACCGCTGCCATAATTTTTTTGATCATTGCAGGGTCCGACATGCGACATACGCGTCCACTAGCCCGCATCTGAGCTGGAATTTGCTCCAGCGCCATGACGGCACATGCGCCCGCCTCCTCGGCGATCTTCGCTTGCTCTGGTGTCACAACGTCCATAATCACACCACCTTTGAGCATTTGGGCAAGCCCAGCCTTCACTTTAAAGTCAGTCATGTATACTTATAGTAGAATAAGAATATATTTCCGCTGAGGGGTTTTATATACGTTAATGAATGGTTAGGGTCCCGAGTCATCAGTCCCGAGTCACTAATGACACGCCTGCAAGCCGAGGCCCACGAATACGCAAACTCATGGTAATTCAGAGCATGAACCCTCAGATATATACAAATATTTCATACTATGACATGGCTACTTCTTGGTTCCCTACAGGAGCACACGTCAGGCTAGTCCGCCCGCCCACACCCTATTTCGGACAGGTCAACCTCTATGTGACACGTGACCAGTGACTGATCCGAGGACGAATGAAAAGCTACTTCTGCACATACCAGTAGTTGGTGTAGCTGAGGGAAATGTTTCGCGGAATTAGATCTTATTCTTCCCAGGCGACACGGACGCTAAAGATTGGTCTCATTCCTGGTGATGGTATCGGAAAGGAGGTTATTCCAGCCGGACAGGCCGTTTTGGAGGCACTTCCTGCATCGCATGGATTAAAGTTCGAGTTTGTGCACGCAGATGCTGGGTTCGAGTACTTTAAGGCTAATGGTACTGCTTTACCTCAGGCTACTATCGATACTTTGAAGAATGAGTGTCAGGGTGCCCTCTTTGGTGCCGTGTCTAGCCCAACCACGCGGGTTGCCGGATATTCCTCCCCCATCGTTGCTTTGCGCAAACAACTGGGCTTGTACGCAAATGTGCGCCCTGTCAAGAGTACTCTTTCGACAGACCGTCTCACTGATATGGTAATTGTCCGCGAGAACACCGAAGATTTGTATGTTAAGGAAGAAACGACGCGCGAAACTCCTGATGGCAAGGTTGCTGAAGCAATTAAGCGTATCTCGGAGAGTGCTAGCAAGCGTATTGGTGCAATGGCTTTCAAGATTGCGCAGCAGCGTCATGCTCTGCGCCAACTGGACCCCCGGTCGTCTCACCACCTCAGTGACGTTAATGCGCTAGTGACGGTAACTCATAAGTCGAACGTGCTTTCGCAAACAGATGGTCTGTTCCGTGAAACAGTTAAGAAACTTTATCAGGAAACTGCCCCGGCTCACGTGAATTTAGCAGAACAGATCGTCGACTCGATGGTATATAAAATGTTCCGTCAGCCCGAAGATTTCGACGTGGTAGTGGCACCTAATCTGTATGGCGACATCCTGAGTGATGGTGCAGCAGCATTGGTAGGTTCCCTTGGTGTCGTTCCCTCTGCCAATGTTGGTGACTCGTTTGTTGTCGGCGAGCCTTGCCACGGCTCCGCTCCAGATATTGCAGGCCATAATATCTCCAACCCTGTGGCCACTATCCGCTCAACAGCCCTCATGCTTGAGTTCCTCGGTTATGCTGAACCGGCTGCTGAAATCTATGCTGCTGTGGACGCTGGCCTGCGCGATGGCATCGTGACCCCCGATCTTGGTGGCAAATCCTCCACCACCGATGTCATTACCGATGTTTGCAACCGCATTCGGGCCTAAAGAGTTGCATCCATTTTTGTATATGCCCGTGCTCACTCGGATAAATAGACGAAAAGTCCTACTTATGTACTAGGAATGCATCCATTCGTGTCGGATTAGCATGACAAAAACACAACTTATGATACAGGATCTATAATATTGTAAGATTAGGTGTATCACAGTTTAACAGTGTGCGAAAATATATTATGCACGCCTCTCGAAGCAAGCCGCAAAGAAGCCAATGCCAAAATCAGTGAGAGCTTCAACGCGAACACAAGCTTGTGCAAGTTTATCACCGTCTTCCATCCCTTCAAATTCAGCCGCAATTCCTCTGCGAGGCCATTTGGGGAGTGTGCCCTGACGCAGCTGCCATTTCTCGGCCACCTCAGATGTTTCTAGAAGCCTCCTCACAACCTGCTCATCCTCAGCAGCATGAACGGAACATGTTGAATAAACCACTGCTTCACAGTCATATTCCAGTGCATGACGCATGATCACATACTGGAATTCTGCAAGTCGTGCCAAACGTTCTGAGTCTGCATCCGATTCAGGCTCTGACTCGGCAGTAACCCTACCGAACACACCTGATCCAGAACAACTAGGGTCGACTACTATTCCCGACACCTTGCAAGGTTCTGATTCGGTGAAGTCCCCAACCCGAATATCTATGTCGTCTCCAAGCCCAGCTCGCGTGACCATAGTGTTGAGAGTAGTGGCCCGTTTTGCGTCTCGCTCATAAGCTAAAACATGGCATCCTGACCATGCTGCTAGTTGCGTGGTTTTGTTTCCGGGTGCAGCACAAGCATCCACGAATGTTTGGTCTTTAGCTCCCTTGGAGCCCTTGGAAGGTAAGAGCATGGCCACAGGGAAGCAAGATGCTCGATCTTGGATGATTATCTGGCCGTTTTTATAAATGGGCCATTGCGCAATGGATTTCGATGGGTGTAATCCATATAACCCTTCCACGTTTTCGTCCTTGTACCAAGATACAGGTGTTAATGTAGCAAGGTGGTTCGTGCGAGCAAGACCGTACTGCCGATTCAATATATCTTCCAATTCTTTGCCACTAATACGGTCATAATTGCATCTTATCCACCGTACTGGGGGTTCATCTATTGCCTCACTGGGCATAGGCGGACCACGCTTTACTGTCCAACGGGCAAGTTCGGCCTTGAGTCGTGTTTTGTTTCGGAGAATTGCATCTTTTTCTGGGCATTTGGCGCATACCAATCTGCCTTGTTTTGACAATAGCAAATCATACACCATAACCATTGCGACTGTTCGTGGCAGGCGTTTCTTTTCAACTGAAAAAATTTGGCTCGCCTCAAGAATGGGTTCTAACACATGTCGATATTTAAGTGTCTCCGACAAAAGCGCAAAGACTGCCCTGGCTCGTTTCTTGTCGGGTATCTGGCCGTAAACCCGGCTCTTTAATGAGCCAGCGCCCTTAGAGTCGATGAACTTGGCCGCTTCGCGGTAAATCATACTCTTGCTTTTATGCATAAATAATTCGTGTACATATATGATGAAGACGAGTCAAGAAATCGGCTCAATGTAGAATAGTAATTGAAAATAGAGACCTATTGTGGGGGATTCCTTGTTGTTTGAGCGATAGAGAATGCAATCGAGTGGTAGTGGTTTGACCCTCATATTACCTACACGCTAATTTAGCACTCTTAGACTTTCAAAATAATGCAGGCAATAGCTATCTCCGTCCATAATTAACAGAGATAAAATTTCAATGAAGTAGTACATCAGCATTCCAAAGTGCCTGCCTGGGTTAATGTTTATTCTAATGAATGCCCTTTTTTAGTAGAAAATTCAGCCTCACGCTCTTGAACCCAATTTGCAGGTAATGCAAACTCCCGGGGAGGAGACACCCGCGGAAACATCATGAATCCGAATGCTACTGGGCGGAGGTTGAGTGATACTGGTGGCTGTGGTACTGGTTCAAACCCCTTATGCCTCTTCGATCCCGTGACCCTGGGATCACGAGCTTTTTTGCGTTTTGTGACCGATGTCACCGAAGCCGAGGATGGCCGTTGTTCTTCTGGTATTGAAGAGGTGCGGCGCTTCTTGTATTGGTCGTACTTCCGCAAGAAGTCGTCGATCTCATCAATGACAAGTCGTCGCTTGGCATTAACTTCGGCATCATCGTTGTTATTGTTAATGTGAACGATCCTCCCGATATGTTCTCTCCAGTCCGAGTCTATCAACAGGGTCCTTTGGCTGAGCACCCGTCCGTAGTCCACCAATAGCTGCTGTTTCTCCTGATGTTGCATACGGCGCTCCTCGCGTTCTATGCGGCGGTGATGGCCATAAAATAGTTCAGGTGACATCGGATCAGAGTTCTTTTGCCCCCCTGCTACATTCTCGCCACGAATATTGGATGCAGGAGGGTGTGCACGCGGTTCAGAGACCTTAGAAGGGTCTTGGGGTTCAGGTTGCAACCGGGCTACCAGGACCGCAGATCGGGCCGGTCGACCAACTAGAACCAGTGGTGCATCAGCATCTGGTGCACTAAGGTCATATTCGAACAGTGGCTCGCTACTGCTCTCCTGCTGAGGCCGCAGTCGGCGCTCCCTCATAGCATGCCCAAGTAAGAGTCACAGCAAGGCTGTGTATAGTGTTATGGGATTGGCAAGGGTAAGAGAGTGGGGTGATATGGATACAGTGACACTACTTTTCATTACTTCTAGATAAAACCATTCATGGGAATATATCGATTTTTTTTGGAGAAAGTTATTAACTGGAGATTTATATCCGTACTATGTAAAGTGGTATATTTAGGTCGTAAGGAGTGCAGTGCGTAAGGCCGACTTCCTCCGAAGCCTCGCTGCGTCTTTGCACATTTCTTCTTCAACTGCGACTTCTTACGTGTATGTACCCACAAACCTGGTAATTGTTCGATTTCCAAGAGATACGCAAGATGCTATTGTCAAAATCCGCAGTTAGAAGACTTGCAGGTCTCTTCGTGGCGTGGCTAGTACTCACACTATGGGTGGAATGGCATGATGCAGTTACAGCGGTAAAAAGTTGCAGATGGCCAGGAGGCAAAGGAAAACATATGGCATTAGTAGCAGATCCTCAAATTGTTGATGATAATACATACCCTGGTCGATCACGGCTCTTACTCTGGGCCACTCGCAAGGTTACCGACCGGTATATGGCGATGAACTGGCGCCTTGTCCGACGAAATCTCAAACCAGATGTGACATTTTTCCTTGGTGATTTATTTGATGGTGGTAGAGAGTGGGAAGATCAACCATGGCGTCAGGAACTTGAGCGGTTCCAAAGCGTGTTCCCTGCGTCTCGAGATAAAACCCACTTTCAATTACCCGGGAACCATGATATCGGCTTCGGGGATACAATTGTTAAAAAAGCCCGTGATCGATTCATTAACGAGTTTGGTCCATCCAACACAATAACACCTGTAGGTGACAATCACCTGGTAGTGACACTGGACACGATATCCCTCTCAAATACCGTGGACGCAGATGTTCGCACAGAAGTCGAAAATTTCATTACCACCTTTGAACCCAAAAAGAGAATCATACTTCTCACCCACGTACCATTGAACAGACCATTAGGCGCATCGTGCGGCCCTTTGCGTGAATCGGACAAGCCTTTACCTTGGCAACAAGGTGAACAGTATATGACGCAGGTAGGGCCGGAACTGACGAATGATATTCTTGTTAACCTCCGCCCTGTCATGGTATTTAGTGGCGATGATCACGATGCTTGTGAGTATACCCACCATTATACATTACCAAGTGGCGGAGGTCGAGTTGCCCCGGAGTATGTTGTCAAGAGTTTTTCAATGGCTATGGGTATACACAGGCCAGGACTGGAACTCGTAACCCTTTCAGATACCGGCGAATCAGCCAGGATTTGCCTTCTGAATGACCCTTACCGGCCGTTTATGGTCCTTGGGCTAGCTGCAGCCCTGAGCACTGCAGGACTTCTCGTTCGAATATATCTTGAATGGAAGCGGAGATTGGCTAAAAGGAATGGCGTCTTACCTACTTACGAGGAAGGTGACAACGCGGAAGCAAAAGCACTATCACAGCTCAAATCTCAAATACCTCTATGGCGCCCATTTGTGTTGGACTGTAGCGCATGTCTTTTAGGCTGGTTTGTGGGCGAGACTGTTGTCACGAGCTTATCTTACGCTTGAAACCTCAGACCTGAGTTTCTACTGTATGTGAATAAAATTTCTATATAACTGAGACATGAAACATCCGTGTGTATTGGGGATGTAGCGTTGGTTAAGGTTTACGGCGTGCAAAGGTGACAAAAGGACGCTATTTAAAACATGCCCCTCTCGTCCCATATATTCATCGTGGAAGGTCACAAGCTGACCGAGTGATCCTGAAGACATGCTCAGGTATGACACTAGATTCTGCTGGGCACGACAATGCCTGTGTTCTGAGAGAGGATACCCGCAATGAAATGCGTAGAATTTCTGGAACTGCTAACAGATTTCAGTAGGATCTGGACCGTTGCCGATGTTGTCACTAACGAAACCGGCGTAATGATGACTGCAGAGTCTGATGTCATTTTGTCCGGAGTAGGTATTGACGACATAACACCGGGGGGCACTTTATCTACAAAGGCTACAGCAGTAGTAGGTAACTCTGTAACCGGAGCATACCCAGAGGTAATACTTGTGGAAGATACTGGTGATAACGTTGGCTCCAGTTTCGCAAAAGGGGATGGTATGTCGCTAATCCCTGTTGATCTTACGAGGGCCATCGGTTCAACCGTAACCGTAACATACGATACCATTGGTGTACTGCTTGTCGTTAAACTGGCCGTAACGGTGACATAGGATACCAGAATTGATGGTGAAGTAGGAGGTGAAGGCGAGGAATATGGCGAAGGGTCGGTTGACGCAAGAACAAGCTGTGTGCTAGTGGCTGCCTGTGCTAGAGAGGTAAATGCGGCAAATCCTCCATCAGTTGAGGTAGTGGTCAGTTGTGCTCCAGAATAATCACCTCCACTGTTACCACCACTGGACTGTGACGACTCCGAGTCTAGAATCTCGGTGATAGCACTTATAATTTTTTCGACTCCCTTAAGCAGTTCTGAAAATGTCTTCATAATAGTGTTTACCATGGGGTATCGCGAGAGTCTCTGGACTTGACTAGTCAACTTATCGTGGTCTTGTTTCAATCCGCTAATGGCTTCAACCAGCAAGGAACCCATATTACCCGACAGACAGATGTCATGTATTTGGAATATTCCCTTTGAAAATTGTTCAACTGTATCCAAAGAAGCACTGGCGCCCTGAATCACATACCCAGGGAGAGATAACCAGCCTAAAATGGGGTGGGAAACAGCATTGAGACCCTTGATAACATCGTTAGTTACAATTGACAGGTCATTTGACACACTGTGAAGTCCGTTGATTATGTTGGGAGTATTGCCCAGAGAACTACATTGACCACTCCCCTGGTTTTCACTCCCTTGGTTGCTATTACTTTGATAGCCCCCTCCTTGATTGTTGCTACCTTGATAGCCATTACTTTGATAACGACTTCCTTGGTTGTTACTCCCTTGGTAGCTATTACTCTGATACCCATTTCCTTGACTGCTACTCCCTTGATAGCCATTACTTCGATAGCCACTCCCTTGGTTGGTACTCCCCTGGTAACCATTGCTTTGATAGCCACTTCCTTGGCTGGTACTCCCATGATAGCCATTCCCTTGGTAGCCAATTCCCTGGTAGCCACTCCCTTGGTAACCATTTATTTGGTAGCCATTCCATTGATTACCGTTGCCATTTTGGTAGCTTCCGCCACCGGGAGACTGGTATCCCGTGAACGCATAAGGATATGAACCGCCCTCTTGCCCTTGTCCTGGCCGTTCATAAGGAGATTGCTCATATGGGCTTTCATAGGAGGGACCAATCCCCTGTGGAGAGGGAGACTGTTCCTGTTGATAGTATCGTGAATTCTGGGGGTGGTGATATTCGCGTCCTTGACCATATACATTTTCAGAATAGCCACTATATCCATACTGGGCAGAGGATTTACAGAGGAGAAACAAAAGAATACCTCGTGAATTGATCATTTTGCTGATCACAATAACAAACAGATATCTCTCATCATCTTAAGAACCTTTGGCGCCTATCAGATTAACGCGTTGATCAGAGGATCGGTAATTAAAACTGGGTTTGATAACCTTCTTGATAACCGATTATCTTATTAGTTCGATTGAGAAGTTATCCGCTTAATATATAGACCGTTAAGATGACGGAAGAGGCAAAGTGAAATAGCACATGCTTTCAATCTAAGTATGGTTAGCTTAATAGAACCGGTTTAGAGAGCCCGAATCGGTGCGTTGGGAAACATAGCCGCGGAGTGTAGCTGCGCGCAAATTAGCCAAATGACTGTCGCGGAGAAGAGATGGGAGTAGCGATGCATCGACAGCGAATACCTTAGCAATGGCACGAAGTGTGGCAAATTGCTCAGCAAGCTCAGAGAGGGCCCAGTCCTGAACCATAAGATGCTCGTATGCAGCTGCATCACTTGCTAAGGCATGTCCACCTGCTTGAGATACTGTAAATCGCGACACATGGGCCAGCCACGTCTCAGCAAATTGAGATGCCACGGTAACAAGCAGCCGATGACAGTTAGATGCATCCAGAGTCTTTGACGCGCTCTTTCCAAGTGCGATCATATCTTCGCACACAAGTTCGCAAACACCCTTTTCCCCTGGTGGAACTGGGTCTGTGAAATCGCGCTTCCGCTGTTTGGATAAAAGATGCTGAACACGGCTGGCTGCAAGATCTGCAGCATGTTCTACCAAAATAGCACACTTGTCCTGAACTCCAAACACATATTCATTCAGCTTCGCAGACATTTCTGCGGCAACATCGCGGTGTTCAGCGACCATAGCCATAAGAGCTGTCTTAACAAAGGCAGCCAGCAATCGCACAGACCACCCAGCAGTTTTAACCACCCCCAAGAACTCATAATCTGGTGGATTACGACTGTCTTGATGCCTGGCCTGTTCTGATGCCGTTGTGAGGGCCACATCGATATACCCACCTCCGAGTTCGGTAACGAGCAGGTTATAGAACTCACTCGCATCATGTGAAACGCGAGCAACTGGCCTCAAAACTTGTTCACGAGCAATACTCTCGGCAAATGCGGCCAAAACCCGCTGCACAGCCTCGGTTTCTAGAGTGACATTGGTGTTGAATGTCCTAGGAGGTGTTCCTGGTGTGGAGTCACTACTTCGCAGTCGAAGTCTGGCGGCAGCACGAGTCCACCGATCACCATCTGGTGTCCCAGGTGTTCCAGGTGCAGGTGAGCCTTGATTAGAGTCTTCTGCCCCCCC
The DNA here is from genome assembly GCA_030561035.1 of Wickerhamiella bombiphila. Taxonomy (NCBI): domain Eukaryota; kingdom Fungi; phylum Ascomycota; class Dipodascomycetes; order Dipodascales; family Trichomonascaceae; genus Wickerhamiella; species Wickerhamiella bombiphila. Next base: position 333,933 of record JAKTWK010000006.1, read on the forward strand.
ATTTTCCGGTTGCTGCAGAGTTGCACGCACGATTTGAGATAGTGCAGCTGTCTCATTTTGGAAGTATTCATCAAGAAATAGCGCAAACGTATCGGCAAAGCTAGTATCAAGAGCAGATGCAAGTTCACTCTGGGAATACACACTCAAGCCAAATTTCGGTAGTGCCCATGTATCCTTGAGAGAGGCGGCAAGGCTGTGGATTTGAGAATAGCACACATACAAAACACGAACACTTACAAGCTGAGAGGTCCCCGATTCTGCTTCCTGTAAATATCTCATTACCAGACCTTGGATTCGCTGTGCAAATACACGCTGTAGGAATACCGTCAATACTTGAACAGGTTGAGGGAATACCTTGACAACTACCTGTGTCTCCTGTACAACAACTTCACTCACTTCAGCCACAAGCTGCTCAATGACTGTTCTGAATTTGGGGTAATCTGACAGTGCATCTGCGAGTTCCAGCCACATCGCCTCGCTTGAATCTGAGTCGAGGACCTGCTTGCCAACTTGCATGAAGAAATCATGCTGATTGACATATGCTTGAACAATGGAAGTACCGCCATTGAAATCATTAGCAATCTCAGCAATTTCACGCATGCCACTGAGGTCGAAAACGTGATAGGACTCTTGGAATGCGTCTACAAAAGCTGTTTCAAGCTGCTCGGCAAACTTGTCCACATGGTCTTCAACAGTAGAATTTCCAATTTTGCGGGCCAAAATCTGAAGCTGGCCTACTAAATGGGCGCATCGCCGTCGGTCACCAGGTGTTGTACTCGACCATAACTTGGTCAATTCTGGTGACTGGCCACGCTTCAAAAAAGATAGATAGCACGTTACTAGCTGTCGGGCTTGGACAATTTGAGTATGCTGACGTGAAAGACTTTCAAGTCTGTCGCCAAGTGGACCAGCAGCACGTCCGAGCTCCGCAACTCTTTCGTCCAGAGCTCGAACGCCAGCAACGCAGGTATCTACATTGCCAGCTAAATCCACCATATCTAAATTTCGAGCTTCAGATAATTGTTGCACAGCTTGCCCTGCACTCTCTTCCTGGTGTTGGGCAATATCGCGGAGCCGTTGGAGCTCCCCAGACACAGCCTCGAATGTCCGGATGTATGGCTTAGGGTCGAGACTACCGTCACCCTGACCAGCCTGTGTACGACTCAGCTGTTCTACAAATTGCTTTGTTGAAAAATCAGCTGAACTAAACCTTTCCAGCCGTAGCTGTGAGCGTACGGACTCGTCCAACCCGTACAAGCTCATGATTACTCGGCTTACGCGCAATTCCAAGTTTAAGCATATCTGCAGAGGGTGGGCAAGTTGGTTTCAAGGTCGGGGCCCCGATTATGACCCAAGTTCAGTGTTATATATATTATAGCCTCTTAACTCTTCAAATAGTCATTGTCAGATTCAGACCCAGCAAACTTGACAATCTTTCGGCGTTTCGCCTTGGATCCGAGTAGCTCCTCCACGTCAGGTGACTCCCACGCATCGGAAGGAAGATCTAGCAAAGTATTAAACGCATTCTGAGCAACAGAGTGGGACTCAGAGAACCTCTGCAGCACCTGACCAGAGTCAAGGTAAGTCGTGGCTCGTCCCTCACGACCAGATTCATAGTGATGGCGTAGCCAGACAGCAAAGAGTAAATATAGCGACATGCGGGCCAACTCCCCTGTTGGTGCTGTATCAGGATCACAGGTATATCCTAGATCCTCAAGACCAGTAACCAGGGTGCGTGCATCTCGTCCAGTGAGAGGTGCGCGGCTCAAACCATCCACCACTAATCGCGTTAATTCAAGCCCCTCAGTTGTACGCAAGGCTACAACAAGGCGCTGAATCACTGACTTTAGAGATGTACAATGCTCTTGCATTGTTACCCATAGTGATGCTACCACAGCTCCACCTTCACCGCCTGATCGCTGAGAACACATAACAAGGCCATCAGGAATGCGCTGGGCTACATGAGCAGGCCACCGTTCACATAAAGTTGTGAATGCTGCCCGAGCAAGTTGAGATATATCCGGGGTCCGAGCAGCAGTGAGGGCTATTATAGTAGGTAAACAACGGTCCACGTCGATGCGGTTATCTGCCACGGCGCGAGATATCAGCCGAGTAGCTTTCACAGCTGCTGCGTCTTCAACGGAGGCGGCAGCTCTTTCCAGAACGTCACCCAAATACCGATGTAATAGTACAGAGGCAGCATGTTCCGTAGCATCGGGGCCTCCGAACAACCGGCTTTTAGTGTCTTCACTGTGGACAGACGGACCCTGGGCCGATAGAAACTCTATCAGAAGTCCCACAAAGTTTTCCCAATCACGGCTTGATGTATCGCGAGTCACCTCGTGGAATAAGTCCTCCACCGGTTTTAAGGCGAAAAGGTTGGCGTACATGGCACAAACTCGGAATAACGTTCGTAGTAGTACATATCTCAAAGGCTGACTCCTATCACAAGCCCGACAAAGTTTGGCAGTGGCTGCTACAACCGCCTTGGCACGATGCTCATCGTCTGATGTCCCTTGTGACCAGAAGCGAACACATCCCGCCAGGAGTGCCAGTTGTCCTGTCAAAACTGCTTGTTCAGGTGTTTCTGGGGGGCATGATCGTTTGAGAAGCTGCGCCAGCGCAGCTTCGGCCATGTTTACCAACGCTTCCTGACGGCGAGTTGCATCTGCAGCATTGCCTTGAGAAGCTAATGCCCATAGAACTACCGCCCCTGGCTCGAATTCAGCCTCAGAATAAGTTCGGGTCCTTTGACCCAGTATTGTGAGCATGGAAGCTACATTCCTTGGTCCTAATACCAGTCGGGGTACTGAAGTCAATGCTGCGCGAAGCATAGTAAGACCAGAAACGCGATCGGATACCGGAGTTGCAGGATCCACAGATTTCGCGAAGACCTTTGAAACCTGAGCCGCAGGCATGAATGCGCCATTTGTTTCAATAATAGCGGCTGCAGCGCTCCAACTCGATGTGAATAGTCGATGCACAAGTCGCTGGACCCTACGATGGTCGGCCTTGCTGAACACTATTTTGAGCCCAGATTTGAGGAGGGTTCTGTTTGATGAATTCCATGCATCACAGAGAGCCTTGCACAGTGCATCATCGGGAGTCCGCTCAAAAATTCGATGCAATGACGCACTTGCAGCTTCTTTTACGCCACGATCAGTTTCAACTCCAGTAGCTTGCATTAGATGTCGCCACGTCATTTGGTGTGTCGGTGCAAACTCCACAAGTAGAGCGAAGCAACGCTTTTTATATGCAGTGGCCCCGGGGGCACCCAATCTACAGCATGCCCAATCCAACCGACTCAAATTACGATCACTGGGACCCTCAGCTTGTAATACTGTCTGTACGAGAGCAACTACTGCATCACATACCCCAGCTGAACCTCTACGCAGCTTGGTGATAACTTGGTCAGGGAATAATTGGGGGTCTCTCTGAATACATTGGCCCAGGACACGTAGCACCTCCACTTGATGCCCATCAGGGATATCATCGCGGCTAGCAGCATCAAGCAAAATGCCAGCTATTTGCCGATAATAATGGGCCACAGGCCATTGGGAAAGTACTTGGCGCCATTGTGAGCCAGCAGAGAAGCGAGGAGGCGGCGTCGAGTCTCCTGCAGCTAAAATGAGTTGTAGGTCGTGAAATGATTGATTTGGTAGAGTCATTTGTCGGCTAGCAAGGTAACTTGCTGCTCTCATATGCCCACCTTTAACAAGGTGCTGCAGTTCGCCGAGAGCAGCAGCAGCAGCACCCTCCGCGGAGTCATATGTGTCTTTTGTGGTGGAAATTTCTGCCAAGGCATCGTGTAATGTTCGTAATATATCAAGCATGAATGTCGGATAGGCACGCTCTCTATGAACGGTGCTTAACCGGAACAAAGTCGCGACAAAGCATGACAAGAATACCTCTGCAGCAGGCTGATGTGGGTCTAGAAGTGCTGCTGCCACTTGCTCGATCAAACTACGAACCTGGGATCGTACAGGAGCCGCCCTGGGTGCAGCATATGCTGTTTCTATCATTCGACGGCTCATTTCGCTGCTCACAAACAGAGCCTGTTCATGGGCTGTACGCGCAGCCTGTTCAATGATTTTCCGGTCTCGTAAATCAACCGCTTCAGACCATTTCGACGGTGGAATTTGTCCTGAAACAGCAACAATGTTAAGGAGAATTTGGGTCCCGAATTGGGTCTGCGCGGTAGTCGAGCGAAGAAGATGCATCAACACGTCAAGTAATAGCTCGGGTCTTCCACGATCCAACGATAGAGACCCGTAGGCAGACACAACAAACTCACAAAATGCCCTGCATGTTTTTTTATTTTGCAATTCTAGAGGCCGAGCAAATACCCACCGCAGTGCAGCTGTCAGTAAAGGAAAGCTGTTGTGTACCGGCAACCTACCAGCGGAAGCCAGACGGGCCCATAGTAGAGCTACATTTCCAAGGAGAAATGTAACTGTAGAGCTCAATTGGGGCACCAATGCCACATCGCGGAAGGCTGTTGCAGCACGTTCGCTGATATCGACGTTATTAACCCAGGCCGCCCGCGGCTGAGCAAGTTGAAACCATACAATACATTCACAAGCTATAAGCACAGATTGTGGTTCATCGCATCCCGCGTCGAGATACGGTTCCAACAGTTGGATCACTGCCGAAGCTAACTCAACATCCACGTTTTCTGGAGTAACACGGGAAAGTGTTTTGCACAACTGAGATAAACCTTCCAGACTAGGACTGGCAAGAAATGCATGTGCTTCAGCCTCGTAATCCTCTTTGTATGCTAGCTGTCGTGCAGTAGGATCCGTCGTCAATTTCGCAGGAACTATGGTGTCATTGACATCAAATGAAACATTCTCTGTAATCCCTGCCGATTTTTCCAATGGTTCATCTATGAGTGTTGTTTCTGATTCCAAGTGTGGGTACTGGTATCCTGGTCTGGTATTGGTTTTCAAGGCAGCGTCGAAAGCTCGCGCAGCAAGTCCCGACAGCCCATTTTTGACATTCTTGATGGCATAAACAGAATCATCATCCTCCACATGTTTACTGTGTCCATTTTTCCATAGAAATTTAGGACATGATTCTACTGTGGCGGCCACATCGATGGTGGTAGAGTCGTTTTGACATTCAGACAAAGGTGGACCAATGAATGCCGTCCTGCTCAGACCATCAATTGTCACCTTTGGCTTGAAATCCAGACGTCTTAGTATAGCCACAGGTAACGGCACAACTGTGGATGAACGTTGAAGCGCATCGTCCGCCAAGCGCGTCGCCATCCGCGTTCCTTAGTTAAGCCAAAACTTGGTAAATTGAAATATACTAATTTGGTGATTACATAGTAAGTCAGATTATTATATTTATGCACTTGTAGCATAACATGCATAAAAAGGCACATCCGGACTCTATATACGCGCGCACCGTGACACCAGAACACAGATGACTTTAGGTGGTTATTTATATGTTTAGAACCTTTATTGTATCAATGAGAGATATAGGTCATTCACTATTGAGTTGCACTGTCAGTTTAACAACGTTTATTAATGTGGAGCTATAGTTTGTAACCATGACTGCGACCTCGGGGTTCGAGGCATTGGAGGCATACGTGTCGGAGGTAACGGGATAGGCTTGGCTGAGTATGCGATGCAAGGTATATGGGGTGCATATGGTATTGGAATGGGACTTGTTAATCAGCTTATATCCTAGTGTGTTGATGTTCTTGCATGGTGACTAGCCATTTAATCACTTGAATATTCGAAGTATCCACACAGGCTTCTTTGTTCGAATTTTATCGCAAAAAAATCGACATGGACTCAATAACTACCCTTTATATTGCATTATAGACCATACATGATTCATGACAGCTTATCCTCACAATTGCATCAGCATATTTATGTTTACACAAATTCCATATCTAACCCCATAATATACAGTTATTCAAAGCTTGATCACAGACAGTAAAGACTGCTTTATGTAACTGAAGCTACATTGCTTTGCCCTATAGAGTAATATGTGCAGATACGCTGTTTATATTTTTGTGGGGATCTCAATCAGTCAGTATTATCTCTATGCAAAAAGGTTAGGGATCTTCGGTAACCAGGTTAACAATATGGAACTTGAGATGGAAGCATTAAAAAACACATATAACGTCTGATTATATCGATTCATACGCCGTTGGTCGATGAGGTATTCATTAAGTTTAGGGCTGGTAACGAGCGTGGTAGCATCGGCTACATATGGAGATTATTTCTTCATGCCATGCAAGGCGATGGTGGGAGAGAACTCTGGGATTGTCAGGCAATGCCCCAATATGAACACCAATCCCGGATGTTTATGCAGTAGTGTAGTCTTCCAGCAGAGTCTACTCAGCTGCATAGTGAATGCTTCGGATATAGCTGGGATCGAGTACGGGGCAACAGAAACTTCATGGAGTGCGTTTCGCCATAATTGCCGTGTTTTTGGCGCCGCAGACCGTGTCCCAGAACTAGCAGCAGCGATGCAGACGTTACAAAACAACCCTCCTGCATTGTCATTTGCAGAGGTAAACTCTACAGGGTCCAATGCTACATTCTATGTTACGCGATGGGATCTCTACAATGCTAATGTACCCAGAGCAGGGAAGGCGTTGCATACTGAGATGTATGCGGCAGATACTTATGGACAGGCATTGTTAGCGTATGTTATGGGACTGATGGCTGTAGCTAGTATTGTCAATGTGGTCACTTGGATACTCCCTCAATTATGCCAGAATATTGGCAATACTGTTCTAGGGAGGAGTGTCAGGACCTGGGTGACCATGCCAGCATTGTTCGGAAAACGTAAGGCTCAACCGTACAAATTCCTTGGAGTTTGGTACTTCGTGCTACCACAACGATCCGTCACGCTAATGATTCTGGGTTACTTGGTGGTCACAGGCATATTATTAGGCGTTCAACATCCAGTGCAACTATCACCATACATATACACAACAAAAAGGGAGGCATTATTATCTGGGTTTTCAAAGCGCAGCGCCTTATTTGCTATGTATAATGCACCATTGGTGTTTCTTTTTGCCGGGCGCAACAACCTTCTAATCTCACTGACTGGCCTCAGCTTTGACTTCTTTAACGTATGGCACCGGTGGTTGGCTAGAATTTTTATTGTTGAGCTGATTGTACATGCTGTGGTATGTACTCTTCTTGCTGAAATGTCCCATTCATTGGGCTCTCAGTGGAAAATGGCCTATTTTATTTGGGGGTTTATGGCATTATTCTTTGCAGGTATTATGTCCTTTATTGGATCTAAGACCATTAGGAGTCAGAGCTATGATTTCTTCAAGGTAACCCATATAGTACTGGCGGTATTTGTGATCACTGGAACGTGGTACCATATCCAGAACCATTGGTACGGCCGTGAACAATTGATTGCATGCATTTCACTATGGAGTTTTGATAGATTTATCAGATTGCTCCGCGTGATATGCTCTAGTGGTAAAGGGGCCAGAACTACTGTTCTGTCGCATCACGAAGATGGCGTTACCGAGGTAACTATCGAGCATTCTGGCTTGTGGCAACCCAATGGCGGCGACTATGTGTTTGTTCATTTTCTGACCCTTTCACAATTCTGGCAGAGCCACCCTTTCACCGTGATTGAACCAGCCCGATTAGACGAAACTGGTAGACTCAAGTTATTCTGTAAAGCTCGGTTTGGGATCACCCACCGTCTCCACCACAGTAATATCAAACCAACGCGTGTCTGGCTAGATGGCCCTTACGGTGTGAGGATAAATATGACTTCGTACTATGAAGTTGTGCTTCTAGCGGGCGGAATTGGGATCACCTCAGTTTACTCGCATTTACTTCATTGTCTAAAGCATGGCCCACCGAAGCAAAGAATATGCGTACACTGGACGGTAGCCTCTGTAGAACCACTTAACTGGTTCAGAGAACATTTGAGGGTGATGTCTTCTCATGATCGCGTTAATATATTGGTGCATATATCTGGTGTTCCCAACAAGACCAAGGTCGAAAAAGCTACTAGACACACTTTTATACAGTGGGGCCGTTTGGATATAGATAGATTGGTTTCTCACCACGCCAAAAAGTCTCATGGGCCTACCTGTTTCTTTGTCTGTGGTCCTGACCGTATGAACGACCAGGTGCGACGCGCTGTTATCAACGCGATTCCTGTAACTAGGAACTATATCCAATTCTACGAGGAAGCATTCACGATGTAACTCGAATACTAAATAAATAACTTATAGAAGAACATCTTTAGTACTAGTTGATTGACCAGATTTGAAAACCATTCGGGGATTATTGAACATGAACCATATATACATTTCTGTGTCTCATCGACTGGGCAGTCTTGTCTACCCAACGCAGATGATGAATCAGGAGGGCGACGAGGAAGGATTCGGGAGACCAGGTCTATTCCAGTTCATTGAAGGCGATGACACTAAGTCACGGCTATTTTGCTATGGAAAGTGGAATGATATTACATCAACCGAGCTTTTACAATCGCTGACACCTGCAGAGGTAGTCAAATTGCGCCAGTTATCGCTGATATCTCTCTGCGAACCACATCGTAGTGTGTCATACGCTACCATTGGCGTAGAATTGGGACTTCAAAACAGTGAAATCGAGCCGTTTGTGCTTAAAGCGATTATCGACGGGGCTATAGATGGAATTATCGATGCCCAGAACCATCAACTACTTGTCCGTAATACCGCAGTTCGCAATGCGTGAGCACTTTGTATACATTTACTCTAATTAAATATCAGCATTTAAGCAGTCCAGATCTGCCTGACAGCGCCAATGAGACCCTCCTCTTCAGTCTCGAGCTTGTAAATACCATACAACGAAATGAGGGAAGCCGAAGTCAAAAGACCATAGCACACCCAGTGACCCTTGGGGAATTTGCGTGGAGGGAAATAGTCAGTGATAACCTGGTTCATACCCATCTGGCAGTGTGCAATCAGCAGTCCACCCAATAATGCGTCCAACGATGGGGCCAAAGATCCAGTGGCCAGAGGCAGGACGGCCAGAGGAACTAGACCCACAGACACAATGCGCTCAAAGTCCCAGTGGTATGAGCCGTGGTAGGCATCCGGGTTCGGCAGCTTCACAGGATCATTCACAGTGCCCACGATGTTTCCAGGCGGCTGGGGCACACCCCACCCCTCGAACAGCGTACGACGCTGGACAAACGTGGGCTGAACCGATGCCAGAGGGGTCACGCGAGATGCAAGACTGGGCATAGCCAAGCGACCGCCAACACGAGACATCAAAACGCGCTGCATCTCCAAGAAATCCGGGGCAGTTAGGTTAGAAGTCGGTAGATGACGTCAGCGGTCATTCGTCGTCGTTTAATTGGCTCGGTCAGGGCCCCGTCCAAGTTCATAGGAAAATGGAGGAGAAAATAGTTGATTTAGTGATAATTAGTTGCATGTTCTTGAATTTTCAACTCTACAACCGGATCTAACCGAGTAGCTTAGATGGAATCTACGGTTGGTCCAGGTCACTCCATGGTTTACTATTAACTCTCGTTATGTCCTTATCGCTAATGATGATCAATGATCGACCTTCTGAACATATTCGGCTTACCAACTCCAGGACCGCATATATAGATTCCAAACCCTCAAAAATGCCTATATATTGAAGTTCATGTCCCGTCAATTCCTTTTTTATTGCTACTTCTTTCGCGTTCCACCCAATCGGTCTCGGAGTCTCGACTGGTCCGGGAGCTTCTGGGTCGGCCACTCCTGACTCATCCACCCAGCCAATCACGGCCCCTTGGTTACGAAATCTCACCATCCTACCTCGCGAGACGAAGTAAAAACCATGCTGAGATCGCTTTCGCGGGCAGCTCTTCGCGCGCCTCTGGTCCGGCAACCGGCTCTGGCGCGTCGAGGCGTGCAGACATTCACGTTTGAGGCGCCCAAGACGCTGACGACAACGCTGCCGAACGGCCTGACGGTGGCCAGCGAGTCGGCCCCCGCAGCGGAGTCTGCGACTGTTGGCGTGTGGATCGATGCCGGTTCGCGGGCTGAACATGCCTACAACAATGGCACTGCGCACTTTTTGGAGCACCTGAGCTTCAAGGGCACGCAGAAACGTACGCAGCAGCAGTTGGAGCTCGAGATCGAGAACCTGGGCGCCCACCTGAATGCCTACACCTCGCGTGAGAATACTGTGTTTTATGCTAAGGCCCTTAAGCAGGATGTTCCGAAGACTGTAGAGATCCTCAGCGATATTCTTCAGGGATCCAAGCTCGAAGCCTCAGCCGTCAACCGTGAGCGTGATGTGATTCTGCGCGAGGCTGAGGAGGTCGACAAGATCTATGAGGAGGTTGTTTTCGACCACCTGCACTCGGTGGCTTTCCAGGGGCAGGCTCTGGGTCGCACTATTCTGGGTCCCAAGCAGAATATTGAGGACATTACCCGTAAGGAGCTTCTGGACTACATCAAGCAGAACTACCGTGCTGACCGTATGGTTCTGGTAGGTGCTGGTGCTGTTGACCACTCTGAGCTCGTTGAACTTGCTGGAAAATACTTTGGCAACGTTCCTAGCAGCCCTACGCCAGTGGAGCCGGGCCACGGGTCAATCCGCCCCGGTGACAAGTCGAACTTTGTGGGTTCCGAAGTGCGCATCCGTGATGATACTTTGCCCACAGCTCATGTTGCCATTGCCGTTGAGGGTGTTGCTTGGGAGAGCCCCGACTACTACCCTGCACTGGTTGCTCAGGCTGTGATCGGGTCCTGGGACCGTGTCAGTGGCACTGCGAACTCGCAGGGCTCGAAGCTGGCTCAGATTGTGAGTGAGAACCACCTGGCTTCGTCCTTCATGAGTTTCAGCACCTCATACGCTGATACTGGTCTGTGGGGTATCTACCTCGTGACCGATAAAGAAGAGACGCTGGATGATCTCGTGCACTTCACCCTGAAGCAATGGAACCGGTTGAGTGTTAGTGTGACTGATGCCGAGGTGGAGCGGGCCAAGTCTCAGCTCAAGGCATCTCTGCTCCTGTCTCTTGACGGTTCCACGGCTACTGCCGAGGATATTGGCCGCCAGATCGTCACAACCGGCCGTCGCCAGAGTCCTGAGGAGGTTGAGCGTGCTGTCAATGCCGTTACTACCAAGGATGTTAAGGCATTTGCTGATAAGTACCTGTGGGACCGCGATATTGCGATTGCAGGCCTGGGCCGCATCCAGTACCTGCGTGATTACCTGCGGATTCGCAACGACATGTCTATGAACCGGTGGTAAGAAGGGTCCACCATTCTCAACGCGTCTTAAAAGCTGAGAAGGTCGCTTAGATAGTACAGAGAGACAACCCTGTAAAAAATGCGCTCGACCTTGGTATTTAGTGTTATATCGACTTATCGTTGGATGTTAAAATATAATATGAGTATGAGCTGACGTTTGAAGGATATGATAGTATTAATGGGCTTTCAAGGATATTAAAGGGACTAAAAAGGATTGAAAGGACTGAAAGGATTAATTGAATGAGGATTGTATGGTTCTCTAAGGGATATTTAAAAGATGAAAGAGTTGAAGGGTATTTAATTTTAATGGATATTAGAAGGGCATTAGGATTGAGAAGATGTGAGAAGGGGTGTTTAAGATATACTAAAAAAGAAGTTGAAAAGAAAGCTGAAATAGTCAAAAGGGAGTTTTATGGAACTTGAAAGAAAGTTGAAAAGAAAGGTAGAAAAAAGTTAGAAGGGAGTTGAAGAGGAAGCTGAAAGGAAGTTTAAAGAATGGTTGATAGGGTCTGGGAAATTAAAAGAACTTATGTTTGGAGGATCCTAAATTTATCTTAAAATGATATCTGCAGTAGATTGGTAGCTATATACTTTGTGTGACAGTAACCGAATATGGTACTATAATACTGAGGTTATAATAATACCCGTACTATTATTACATTACCCTCGTTGAACACATCCTGCATCAAAGTCTACAACAGTATTATCACACCTATAACCTACAATTAGAAAAATACAGTTACATTTCCGAGCATTACCATTACTTGTAAGTCATGCCTCTACCTCATCGTCATCTTCGTCTTCTTCATCCACATGCTCGAACTTAGGGAATTCATGAGATCGCATCATGAGGTATGGCGGTTTAAAGACAGACCCAATCTTAGTGATCCACCGCGCGCGCTTGTCCAGCAATGCACGAACGGCTGGCCGAGTGTCAACTCCACCCAATGAAACTTGAGGGCTTTCTCCACCCGAACTGGGGCCTGGTGTAGGAGCTTTCTTAGTTTTAGCCTTCGGTACCTTGAGCCGCTTGAGATAAGCCTGGTCCACCTGCTTATCCAAATCGGCGAGAATCGTCGAATATTCCTGCCAAGCCATTTGCTCTTGGACAGCAGGCAATAGCCGCCGCTTATATTTAAGGTTCCTACTTGAAGTAGCCCGCAGTTTTGCTTGTAAATCTCGAAGTTCCCGGCATATTTCATCATCTTCAGTGCCATTAACCCAGTCAATCTCACCTGATCCACCCGATCCGCCACTACTACCGTCCATATAGAAGTCATCACCACCTAGCATCCCATCGTCGAGACTAGGGTCATCGCCATCTACTGAAGATGAAGGCAGGGCAAGTCTGAATGCACGTTTATCTCGGTTAAACTTGCGCAAGACACTCACATCCAAGATGCCTACATAGCGGAACTCGCGTTTCAGTCGTTCTTCCAGTCCTGAAAAGTCCCCAAATAACACAGTGTTCTTGGCAGACGGTGGCGGTATCATAGCAGCCGCAGGTGTTTGTAGAGACTCGTCGTCTTCTTCTTCATCTTCAGGCACAAGTGCTGCCATCAATCGTGCCGTCAATGGCCCCAATCCTACATCCCCATGTTCAAGGGCTGGGTCAGACAAATCGTTCGAACCCCCCAATGGCTCGTATCTTTTAGCTTCCTCAGCCCCCAATGGGGTTACCGGTTGCACCGTATGCCCATTATGACGATCTTCTTCTGCCCAGAGTTCATGATACGACGGTCCAAGCGGAGGAATCACGTATGGTGAAATGGATCGCCCAAAACTAACAACCTCCGATCCAACTGTTCGTTGTTGTAAGAATCCCAAGTCTTCTTCTGTGAATGGTTGGAAGTATGGTTCCAAAAATGTGGCATAGGTGGTGGCCTGTACTTGGTTTGATGGTTTGGCATGGGTGAAATCATCATTGGGAATAGTGCCTGGTAACATCTCTTCCATAGGAACCGTAGGATAGGATTCCACGCCTAATCGCCGTTTTATGCTCTCCTCTTCTTCATGACTGACCGGCTCAGAGTTTGGGGGGCCAGGATGCCCACCCTCTTCAAACAAACCCAAGGCTGCTACCGGGAGTTCCTGAGAGGGCACGAACTCTGCCTTGGGATTTGGGACAAATCGCTGTGACATGTGATGATTTTGATCGGGCTGACCGAGCTCTTGATGTTCGTCATGGTCATTGTCAGGGTTTGAACTGGCAATTGCTCCCGCTAACGTGGCATCCCCATTACTAGTGGAGCCAATCCCGTGTTCAGAACCAGATACATGTGGAGATTCTCGTGTATTGTTTTCAGGTGGCTCAGAATGCCCCCCAGAATTGGTAGGTGATGCTGGAACGGGGGAATCTGGCGGAGATGCTGGTGGTATCGCCGATTCTGGTGGGTCGACATCCATATAAGACGACTGTCGGTGTGTGGAATTTAACGCTGCATGTTCGTCCGAATCATCACCTGTTGCTGATGGAGCAACGGCTTTTGTTTGAGCTGCGTTAATGCGACTTTGCAGATCGCGTACGCGGGTATGAGCTTCCCCAGCCAGGCTCTCTAGTACCCCTCGAAGTCGGGTTAAAACAGCCTCATTTGGGATTCCCTGATTGATTTCCGTATGCAACTCTGCCAGAACACCCCAGTCACCTTCTAGGCGACGCTGTTTCGGTGCCATCTTAACGACAGGCGCGTCTTGCAGACGATGGTGGAATACAGTCAGCACAGTGCTTCTGGGGGGAGGGGGCTTATGCGGATGACTCAATACGCGGATCTGATGTTAGGCGTATGTCTGGGGACTCGCTGACTCATAGAGTAGTCTCGAGAACTGCGCATAAGAATCGACGGACACATCTAATAGCACCATATTTTCTGGTGGGGACTTGGATCGAATCCATCAAATTTGTTGATACTTAATATTGAATGTTTGCAAGATCTTTGTACACAGTGGCTAATAGGGGCCCTATCGTGTTCCAACGAGGATTGACAAACTACTATAAGCTGTTTCCCAAGTCATTGCCCAAAGGACCTCCTCCAAATGGTCCATTCGAAATTGACACACGGGCATTGCGTTCCGAATACCTTAAATGCCAGCAACAGGCACACCCTGATGTTGCTAGCCACATAGCACCGGGGAATGCGCCACAAGTGGATAGTGCTGAGTTAGGATCAGCCTACCGTACCCTCTGTGATCCATTGCTTAGAGCAGAGCATATCCTGGCTCTACATGGGATTGCTTCTCTGTCCGAAGGAGTGACTCTTCAAGATGAGGATATGTTGATGGATATTATGATGGTTCGTGAGCAGGTGGCAGAGAGCATGGATGATCCAGAGGCTCGGGCCAAGCTGTCGGTCGAGAACCAGGAACGTCTAGACAACATTGTGGCAGCTGCCTCGGAGGCATTTGCAAAAAATGATTTGGAAGCTGCACATAAGGCTACGATTGTTATGAGCTACTGGGCTAAAATCCAACGTGAATTAAACTCCGCTTCCTAAGTTTATTTAGTACCATGCATATTTTCCCGGTGATATCCACACTAAACTCCCCGAGTGGGACATTGGAAGTGATCCTTTTCGGGGTTCCAGTTTAGCTCCCTGCAATTGGGCAGTGATGGCCGCCATAACTTCGTCAGTATTGCCCGACACCAGAAGAGCTTCGTACATTTCTACAGCGAATACACCGAGCTGCTCGGCCCATCCTGTAGCCGCAGCACCTGCCGCAGTGTACAATTTTGCAATCTCGTCGGCAGATCCATGAACACCTATAATGGCGAGTTTTCGATCAGCTAGCAGGTATGTCCAGGTGATCCATCCGTGGCCATTGGCAGTACGTGCACCATATACCTCTGGAAGGTGTAATCCTAAAGCTTCAGCCGCAAATTCTGCGCGGTATTGCAGCTGGTCATACAGCCCCACATGTGGCAGCGTCACGAATCCTGATCCTTCGTATTCGTCAAGAGCTTTGACAACAATGCGGCGATGCTCGGCTATCAAAGCGTGGGTTTGCTCAATATCCAGTTGTTCAACTTCAGAGGGCCATGGGGCATCTGCTTTAGGCGTCCATACAATTGAATTGGCCTGGTGGATCCCCGTGGCCCCCTTAGCAGCAGCAAAAGCATCGGGGTGGGCGAACTTGAAGCCTGTGCGCGCATAATAATCACCTACATCACTCCATAGTGTCACTAACGCATTGCCATTATCAGACAATTTTGTAACAACGTGAGTGATCAGCGTTTCAGCATATCCCTGGCGTCGATGGGGTCGGGGCACAAAAACACTAGCCACACAATATTCTACGGTCTCAAACGTTCGCATGTGACCATACTTTGCAAGCGCAGGCCTCTGTAGTGCCTCACACGATGCCAAAACCTCTCCTGACCCGCTCACTAACGCAAAAGAGCGGTGGCCGAGTCCATTCGCCCGGATCCGGCTCCGCAACGCAAACTCACGGGCAATATACCGCTGCAATGGCAACAGACCTGCCCACTCCTCTGAGTTAAGCTCGAGGCACCTTATGGTCTGTGGAGTTGTATCCGATAACTCTATAACTTCCATTATGACGTGGTGGGAACACAAAAGATGGTGATTTTTAAGGTGACGCTCACCCGTCGAAAGGGTCAATTTATGCAATCGTCAATAGAGTAAATCGGGCAAAATTATCGAAATGATTCAACCCAATCAAAGCAAATAACAAAACTACGGCATGGTGGTGAAGGTCATGAGAAGCCTTCCTCCCCACCTTTGATCTGAACAAAGGGCTACTATTACTGCTCCTCACGTGCAAGTCGTTCATCTTCTTCCCGCTGAACAACGTCGGATTCTGGGGTCTGGCGAAGCCATTTCATCCGGGGACCCGCCCGCGAGTACTCGGATATGCGGAAACCATAGAGCTTTAGAGTAAACTGGTGTTGGCGGATCTGGGCACACCGTTCTTCGATTTCCGGCACAAATTCCAGAAACATTGCCGGAAAACTCGACCCGAAAAATGCACCATCAACGTTAAGGAATCGCGGGGATGAGGGAACATATAAGTCCCGGCAACAAGGACAATATAATCGGACTGTTTCATAGCCAGGCAAGTCATGGCGACCCATAGGTAGCAGGCCCATGTTATCACACATAACCCGAGGACACGTTCCAAAATCTAAGCACTCATATTTGGCAGCCATGGCTACCAGACCTTGCCGGGTAATGATATAGCGAGCATGGATCAGTCCATACAGCAACTCACCACTCTCGTTGATGGCAGGAATATCCGGCAAGTTGACCGGTCGTTCCGGCTCAAGATCTAAAATCAGTTCCAAAGCGTCTTTATATCGCGGCACTAGCTGGCTCAACCCCGTCAGATTAAACTCATCCTCGATAAAATCCTCTCGGACGGCACAAAAGTACTGGTTCTTGCGCTCCTCACAAAATGCCGTGATCCAGGGATCAAATTCTGATCCCGAGGCCGTCTCCTCACTCACGTATGCCGCCATCGCGTCCCTGAAACGAGCAGGCCTAAGAAGATGCGAATTCGTCCGCCCCCTCTTGAACCAGCTGATAGCGTAAGCGCACGGAGGCGTTTACGCATACCCTCCAAAGGCACGTCGACCATGGTCGGACTGCTTGTGGCGTTAGTGGCGTTCGTTACGCTAACTAGATTGCTCAGTTTAGTGCAGACATCGACACTTGCTGAAGCATTCTGGCAAGTGTATGTCCGGGTAGCGCCCGGTCAGTCTGTTCGGGCCCTTCGTGAAAAGCGCCACCAATTGATAGAAATCCGTGCTCAACGCGCTGCCACAAGCTCCCAGGACGAATTTGCAAAGTGGGCCCGTCTTGACCGCCAGCACCAGAGTGTGAAACGTGAATTGGACGTCCTAACAGCTGCAGTTGGGGTCTCTAGACAACGAGTTACCACTACAGTTAGCTTTGGAAAGTGGTTATTGACTACTGGAACCAAGCTGGGTCTCCAGTGGTACTACCGGCGGGTCCCTGTAGTATGGTTACCTCCATCCGTTCTTCCAGTACCTGTAGAATGGATTCTTTCATTGCCTGTGGCTCCCCGAGGCTCAATCTCGGTGGGAAGCTGGCTAGTAATTAGTGATGCTGCCGTCACATCTCTAGTTCGTATGTTCCGCAAGTATTGGCTTGCTCGTAAACAAGTTGATGCATATGAACGATGATCTTCAGCCCCGATACTGGCCATAATACTAACCCAATATGACAAAAAAAAAAATGGAATGTGATGATGATGATAATAGGATCGTTATATGTACATGAAAATGCGATGTTGATAACTTGGAATAGTTTAGGACATGATGGGAATAGCAGGATCCCAAGGACCTTCAATCTGATCTTTATGTTTTTGAAGACCCAGAAACAACAGTGGTATCCCTAAAAGAATAACCCCAAGGCTTCCGAGGTAGACAGCTAACACTACCGCACCAAACTGGACACCCACCAACCCACTGGATACTGCAATGACCATTGTGCTTAATATCACGTACCACATAGGTGCATGAGTACCTTTATCTGTTCGTAGCCATCGGGCAATAGTTGGTAGTGCCACAAACGTTTCGATGCTGAAGGCAATGAAATAGAATACACGACGGGAGGACGGCAGCCGACTAGCCAGCACAATTGTAGCCGCTAGTGCGGTGTTAATTGATAAGACCAAAATGCCGGGTCCCTTTTGAGCTCCAGTACTAGCTGATACAGGGATTGTTGAGGGTCGCGTCGAAAATGCAATATTGGCAACACATAGCCATGTAGCAATAGCCCAAATTGAGTCTGAAGATGTAGACTCAGTAAGGCTGCGAAATACAGGAGCCAGAGCCATAACGGCAAACCCCGTTAGAACGAGGCTTTTAGCTGCACCCACTCGCTGGGGCCATGTCGGCAGCCATCTCAACGACAGTGCTATGTGAAATGGTGCAGCTCCAACTGCAAACCATTTGGGATCCCAATTTTCCCGATATATTGCCAAAAAAGCACTGGCGAAAAGACAGGTTAATGCAAGATTCAGTACCACCACGCTACTATCTCCTACGAGCGTACGATATCGGTAGCTTCCGATATTACGGTTATGTCGGAGTCCTCCTAAAAAGGTCTCATCGACATGATTGTCTGCTTGGGGCACGCGCACCCATAACACCTTCCTCATCCCCACCCTATTACTCCAAATTGAACGTTCGTAACGGTATAGTTCTGCGTAATGCATATACCTTAAATCAACGCCTGTCAACTCTAGAGCTATTCAGTCCATTGCACGTAGTCTTGTCGTGGATGGAAGACAAAGGCAGAAAAGAAAGCCATGAGACTCCATTGGATCGTGTACCGCAGGCCAGACCACTTGTAACTGCCCATGACCATCTCTGGGCCCAAATGGAGATGCTTAATTTCGACGCTCAGGAGGCGCAGCGGGTCCAACAAAACCGAGGATTTCTCGGTTCTGCACATGCTGAGGCATTGATGGAACTTCGCCGACTTCAAATCGAACTAGCTCAGGCAATGACTCGCGAGGAAGAAAGTTCTGGTATCCAGCAATATCGCGAGTTATGGGCAGTCACTGACCCCGAGGCCTTGCGCACGCGTCTTTTCCATGACAATCATTTCGAGCTTTTGGACAATAGTGTTGCTCGAACTGCTGCTAAACTGGATGAAATCGCTGCGCTCATTGATGTTAGCGATTTGTCGGTTGGTACTGCCGAGGCTTCTAATGACCGTCGCGCTCCTAATGCGACCCCCCGTTTCGGCTCGGTTTCGACAGACTCGGACTCACATGTTGCTACTCCTGATATGATGACCCCTGTGGAAACAACCCCTTCTCCAGAAACACCCCGCCAATAACCACTACTCTACCATTTCTAACGGGTCAATCACCACTATCGCCAGGAATGGCCACTTCTTATTTATTATCGGACACAAAAAAATCCACTAATGTAAACGGATTATACTAGTTCAATGCATTTAGATCGACGCGCGAGTGAATGGATTCAAAAGATTGCCGCACTTAACGATCGTGAGATGGAGAGAACATTAACATTTCCACCTTATATAAATAAATGGACCACTTGCTGCTCAAAACTCATCGCCGAATTGGTCTATAGAAACAACCTCACCAGGTTTGAACGGAGGCAGGCCAAGATATGGACACCCATCACACCTAAATGCGTCACCCAAGGCACAACTTCCACAGCCGCCAACTGCCTTTCCAGGAACAGTGAAATCGATTTCAGCGACATCATTGAGAATCACAGCATTTTGTTTAGCACGAGCAGCATCATTCTCCTGCTCCTCTTGCTCCTTGAGTCCACAGGTGCAGTCCTTGCAGGCACGCCGGCGCTTTCGTCCGGGACCAGGGTCACATTTTGCGGGAAATTGGATAGCAGGGGCCAGATCGGCAACTAGCGCGTCTTCATCTATAAGCTCGTCACCATCCTCGCCACTGGAAGGCGGCGTGGCCACCTGGGGATTAGCAGGGGCCTCGACCCTTTTGAACAGAGGAGCTTGTCGTTTTTTACCTGAAGAGTAGCCAGATGGTCTCTTTAGACTCGCCGATGATGCGAATTCACCGACTTTTTTCCAAACACCGGGCTCGGTGTCGACTGGGGCAAACCCAGCAATTAGAAGATGGGCTTTGGTTGTGGCGACATCTATGTCACCATCAAGAGTAGCCTGAGGCTTCAGAGATGCCCATAGTGCCTCACAAACCTGTCCACTTAGTGTTGTAGGAGCACGTCCAAGAGTGGCGATGTGAACTCGATCGAAATTATTGCGAGGCAAAGTTACTGCCAACGTTTCCAATCGCTCCAAGAGCTGCTGGTGTACATCACACCCCTTAAAACTCTGGATCAACGCCGCAATATCATCAGGCCGCGATACTAGCTCTGTCGTGACCACGACAAGTATACTAGTGGTCATTGATGTAGCAGGCGGGCAGTCCAATTGAAAAGTTGGCTTCTCGTTTCCCTTTTGAGAATGTGTCATGCTCGGAGACCCGGCCGATAAAGGCGCTTAATAAACGGGGATAACGTAACTACGGCGATTGGACGGCAAACGATGATCTGCATAAATAAAGAGGGGTAAAGTGCATAATTAAATAACGGTTGGTTAAGCGACGTAACCCGCGATCAAGTTTAGGCTGATAAAGTTTGAACTCGATATGCTATTTTGACCGGAACAGCAACATATTCAAAGTTAAAGAAGAATACATACACTTTATCGGGGTGTTTTCTATACTTTAACCAGGTTCGTTTAGGCAAGCTCCAGTCATGAGTCTCCATACTGGGATTGCAACACAGTAAATCACCAGGTGACTATCATCAAACAACCCATGGTGCTAGTCTGTTGAATCCAGCATTATCTTTTACAGGACACTCAATGATTGATCTAAGAACATGCTGTTTTGTTCGGCAAGATTCCAGAGCCTCAATGCATAAGTTGGACACTGTGATAGCCCAACAACGTCAGCAGTGGGGCCGATCACACACATACGTGGAACCTCGCGGTGTAGACCCGGACGTACACACATGTTTGCGCCATCCGTTTTGAAGATCAATGAGGCAATTGAGTCTAATTAGAGAACAATATGTAACATAACGTCGAATCCGGATTTGCCATGATAATATTCTCAGTATCTCACATACATACGGTACAGCGTACTCAATGGATCATCAGAGACCAAGATAGTACACAAAGAATTTGGTTTTAGCTTTTTCTCTATTCTGGTCGGTAAAATGTTCGCGTAACTTCGACATTGTGGCACCCCAACGTGCGTTGACGTAACAATGTACACGTGAGCTCTGCGGTGTCGCATCAGCCACATGATCCGACCCGCTATGGGGGGGGGTGGAAGGGGGGATCGAGGCTCGTATCACTAGACGATAACAACGCTGTGGGGCGCGATTTTCTACCAAAAACAGTATAAATAATCACAGTTAATCGAATTCATCAATTTAATTTATATTGGATGTGTTCAATGCTACTCTTGGTCTCACTGTATATCCTTAGATGGTGACCCCGCAACGATCCTTCCCCCCCTAGGCGGGGGGGGGGGGGGATTATTCGCTCAGGCACCCTAAGCCTACTTATGCGGAGCCCCAACCCTTGCATCGTTGGGAAGCACCCACCCCCGGTGTTACCCATCTTGAGTTCCAGATACAATATAAAAGCAGTATCTGTCCCATTTCGTTTCGTGTAAAGCACTTCACCGATCTTCTCTCTGGTGATCTGTTCCAATAAAATCGATTGCATCTTTCTACTCCCAAGTAAACCATGGCCCGTACTCACCGCTCGTCATCGGCTAGTGACCATTTGCCGAAGTTCTTCGGTAAATCCGGATTTCCTCAGAACCCCAATGGAGTCAAGCGTAATGGCGCTGGCAAATATAACTGGGGCAATGAGATGGAGGATCTGGAAGATATAGGAGGGGAATTCAACATGTTCCACCAACACCGCCGTTCGAACTCATCTTCCCAGCAGCCGCGGCCTAGTGGATCAGTTTCCGCCTCCAATTTTGATGATGATGTCTTCAGCGAAGAAGAGTAACTTTTCTCATGACTATGGTCCCACTGAGGACCCATCCCTTTTTGTCTGCCGCAGATCGAATTACAGCGGAATATAAACATATACATATACACGGTACATGAATACATATAGCCCCGAATTAAATTGAGTTTCACTGCTAGCGGGTTTACGTAGTTATTTATTTTCTATAGCTAGTCGAGTTCCATGGCTTCACCGTGTTCTTTAGAATCTGTTTCGGTCTCTGGAGACTTCTCGAGATGAATTCGTGACGGTTTTTGCTGCTGAAACGTTGGCTGAAATACAGCAGTATCATGCAATTCAAGGTCAGCTTCCTCATAAATCGGACCCGCTGATGCCCAATGCAATTGTAGTAATATTTTGATATCATCGACAATGGAATCAAGCTCAGGAGGGAGAGACCTATGAGGACGTTTGCCAGTTGGGATACTACTAACCGATTCGTAAATCGCGAGCATGATCTGGTGAAGGATTCGAGTTTCAATCAACTGGTATACTGACGATTGTGGCTGGAGATTATGAGCAAGCCAATCAGCCAGGCAATTCGCGTGGGTATTCTGGTAAACAGACACCACCTCCCGCTCAATACGCGGTACCACATATTGCTGCAATCTGCTCTGCAAGTGTAGAATACGTGCCGTATCTAGGACAAATACTCCAGGTAAGGTCGCAGCGGGTGAGGCCAGCGCGCTCAGACTCAACACGAACCCGGAAATCAAGTGGCTCATAAGCGGATTCTTTGTTGGAGCCAATTTTATGATATCGAAAAACTTCGAATTTTCGATCTTGGGTTGTGCCAGCAGCCATGCCCGCACTTTGGCTGGGGACAGATACCCTTGAGAGACAAGTGTCCTAAAGTGTTGCCTTTCAATTGTAACTGTAGAGGCTACAAGATTTGGTACACGCTCCCTGACCAGTGCATTAATCTGATCCAGTTTTGTCATATTCAACAAAGCCACGGCAGTGCGCAGCCCTTGCACGAGATATTGGGCGGGTAACTTTCTTGGAAATTCTTCTGCAGCATGGGCAAAGTTCGCTTCCATCGCACGAACCCACTTCTTGCGTTCTGGAATACAATACTTATCAAGCACTGCCACCAGGAATTGTAGCAGGTCGTCAAGAAAACCGCTTTGACCAAGAAGCCTCTCTCGGTGAAACAAGTACTTGATAGGCAGTTCTAAAGATGCCGGAAGTATATTGAGCATCAGTAGTCCAACACCTTCCAGCATCTCTGGCAAGGTAGGAATTGGGGCTCGCACTAGCACGCTTGCTGAAGATAGAGTCTTTGCAGAGTCGCGCGATGGCGGGACAATTTGACCGAGCTCATATTCAAGGTGGGACCAGACACGTCCAGTAGTGGCTGCTTGGGTTGTTGCAATAGGAGGTTCAAGCTGGAGTTGGGGATTAAAAAATAGCTCATGGCGAAACACTGGATTGTCGAGTACAGTATTGAGTGTTAGCTTGCTCAAACAGAATATGCCCCGAGGAACTCGCGGTGCAAGGCTGGGAATCACGCTATAGAATGGCGTCATATATATAGGTCCCCATATCAAGCTGATGGCAGCCACGTAGGGCATACCGTCGGGGATCCAGAATTGATCTGGTGGCTCGAACTGACTTTCATTTTTTGGTCCTTTACACAGTAGTGGATCCGGTGCTACGCTGCAGATGTGGGTCAATTCAAATGGGGATGTACCCCATTCGGAGATATACGCAAACACGGTGGGCAATGTTGCAACGTCCTCTTTGGGAATGGCAGATGAACACATATGGCACCAATTCACAGCTTTGGATCGATGTCGCGTATGCCGTAAATCAAACCCATCCACATTTAAACTCGATGAAAGGTTAGGCATAGACCTATTACGACGGCGTATTGGCATTCAGT
Organism: Wickerhamiella bombiphila; assembly: GCA_030561035.1. NCBI lineage: Eukaryota > Fungi > Ascomycota > Dipodascomycetes > Dipodascales > Trichomonascaceae > Wickerhamiella > Wickerhamiella bombiphila. Next base: position 357,580 of record JAKTWK010000006.1, read on the forward strand.
GACGGATTCTGAGGTCAAGGAGGTACTGGTATATATGCCCGAGGATAGATTGAACAATAAAACAAGGCGTTCAAATTCGTGCGTAGTTGTGGTTTCGAGCTACTTGTGCGCACGCACTGAGCGAATTTGCAGTGCAGGTCGTACGCTTATATTCGCCTTGGTGGGCGCGCGCGTTGATCGTCACATTATCGGTTAAGCTTTGGCGCCACACCGATCCAACCTTATTACCACCATAGCATGAAGGCAAAAGATACACTACTGATAAAAAGAAATCATGCCTTATAAGGATCTTTTATTATCGGTTGATCGACAACAATCAACCAGGTTAGTGTTAGGAACATAATGTCTCAAAACTCTGTTACGGACGCCATACTGCAATTTTAGGGCAAACGCTTAACCTTTGCTCATTATTGCCCAGCAGATCTAGCGCAGCAAGAACTCAGATCGCCACATATCAGTTTAGGATTCAAATAACCCTTGTACCTCATCACGAATAGAAAAAGTTTGGTCGAATACACTATGCTGCGTTCCAAAAATAACTGGTTGGTTCTAGTGCTAGTGAGGACTTATTATTGTAATAGCGTTCACGGTCGAGCTTGAAACATTTTGCTGCGGTATCGGTGGACTTGAGGTGTAACGTCTATATTGTCCATTTACTTGAGAACCGTTGAATACACGTTTCCTAATCTGCATGTACTAAATCTCTCCATTCACAAAGTTCGACCCTCAGCCTCAACGAGGTCAGCGTTGCCGGATTGCCCAAGGATTACACTCACCAGCTTAGTAGTTCTTGTCAGCAACTCACATCTACTACCACTTTTAAACGTTATAACTGCTACCACTATCTACTATCTACAGGTCACACCGTGCAAAAGCTGGTAACTTATACCCAAATAACTAGGCACGTGCCTACTCTGGCAATGTGGGGGCGCGGTGGAAATGAGTGGGAGGATTCTACTCGCTGACATACCATATATTTTGTTACGCGTTTTTGGTGGGTGTCGATCTCAACTCAGTCCCACCTCCCAGTTCTACCGGATCTATTCGTTGTCAAAATCTGGCTGTTCCGGGAAAAGAGCAGGTGTATGAGGGCGTGGGCACGTCTCAAAGCCGCGTTTTTGGCAGATGCGCCTGTAGATAACCAAATATCGCGCCTAGAGACATCCTTCAGTTTTACTGAAGGGGTGAGGCGAATACGGCGTCACCAGTGGCGTCGTCGTGACTGGCAATATGTGGTGATTATACCCACACTTATATTTTGCTTCATTATTTGTCGGTCACCGCCTCTACTTCCACGTACTGTCATGGCAGCCGTGTTGATCTATTTGTGTGTCGCACCGGCACCTGCGCAATTCTTTGGTCATTTTCTGCCCACTGCCACCTGGCTTATTCTATTTTACGTTTGTCGATTTATCGACCCTGCGTATAGACCGCCGATTTTCGTGCGGGTGTTACCAGGACTGGAGACCATTTTCTACGGTGGCGACCTCAGTGAAACCCTCGCTGCGAGTCCCAACGTTGTATGTGACGTACTAGCATGGATTCCGTATGGATTGGTACATTTTGGTGCGCCATTCGTTGTGTCCTTAGTGTGCTTCCTATTCGGTCCACCGGGGTTACTCCCGGTTTTCCACTTCGCGTTTGGATACATGAACTTGACGGGAGTCATCATTCAACTCTCATTCCCTAATGCACCTCCTTGGTACCGCAAATTGCATGGCCTAGACAAGGCTAATTATGGGATGAACGGTTCTGCTGGTGGACTGGGGAGAATAGATGAACTGCTTGGTGTCAATCTGTACTCTGGCTCGTTTGGGGCCAGTCCTCTAGTGTTTGGTGCCTTTCCATCTCTCCATTCAGGCTCAGCAGTTATGGAAGCCTTGTTCCTCTCATACTTATTCCCACCGGTGGCCCCCTTAGTTGCCGGCTATGTTATGTGGATTTGGTGGGCCACCATGTATTTGACCCATCATTATTTTGTTGATCTGATTGGTGGGGCCCTTCTCAGTATGGTAGTATTCTACCTGTGTCAGATCACGATTATGCCCCAGCGCCAACCCGGCCGATTTGGTCGATGGTCATATTCTTATGTGCATCATGGCCTCGAGGGAAAACAACAAGTTGCTACTGACTTACGAGGAGCGATTGATGAAGAGGGAGGACCTCCTCCTATGTACGATGAAGCTTTTGAGATGGCTACGATACCGCGACCAGATGCTCACTTACTATCGCGTTCAGGCACGCCGCGTGGGAGACCATTCCCTTCATAAAAAAAGTTACGCACTGCTATTCGAATTAATGTTTTTTCTGAGTGTAGAATAATAGTAAATGTGAAGTGAAGAAAAAAAAATTCGGGAAAAAGTTGCAATATTCAGTAACTAATACGAGTATTGGTTCTCTAATTGACTCATGCAAGTGGGCAAAAAAAAGTCCCTTTTGTGGTGGTGATCATTTAGGATTATATATTTATCTATACGGTAAGTAATGCATTTCGGCTTCAGTAGTGGAATTCAAAAAAGAGAAAAACAACACAAACCATTGGAGAAAGGGTGAAAAAAAAGCCCCGTTTAATGGAAATTTCGCTATTTATATAATGATAACATCGCTATATCCTGGTATTTATCGGATCAAAACCTTTAATTGCCTTGTCAAGCCGGGCGGTATTTTCCATGTACCTGTCAGAAAGCCCTAGCTAACCTAAGCGGCTATCCCAGCTGACGTGAGCGGGACACGGCACCTGGCATAGACATCCTCCATCCCACTCCAATCCCAGACCTTCCAAGAGAACGACTACACTAAAAACAAGGGAGCTTTTGTTACCCATACAAAGGCTTCTTGCCCTCGGCATCCCCGTCGGTGCTCCAGTGCTCTTCTAGGCTCTCTAAGCCATACTATGGGCTTCAAAACGATATTTGGTCGTAAGCGCGACGCTGATGGTGGCGATAACGAGGCAGACCGGGTGATTTCGGCTTCCCCAGCGCCCTCGGCTAAGCCGGAAGGGTCCCATATTCCATCGTCAGCCGAATCGTCTCGGGCGACATCGCCGGACGATATGCCTCCACCGGAACCTGCAGCGGTGTCTTCTCTGCGGAAATCTGTAGCATCTCCGAAAATGCGCAGCTCGTCGCAACTTCCGGGTAGTGGAGCGTCCAGCTTAAATGGGGTACAAACGCCGCCCCATTTGAGTCGTCAAAATTCGTCAACTACCGTCCAAAACGGCCATAATGCTCGGATCCAAGTTTTTGGTGATGGACATCATGAACATCATTTGCGCAATGCTCGGCGTCAGGAAAAGCTGGGCCGAATGCTTCGTGAAGTGATGGGAACTGGCCAAAAGGTCGGAAATGATGCTGTGTCTGCGGTCCCCGATTTTGTCAAGGCTGTTCAAACCAGTAAGGCATTACACCATTCAGGGGCTGTGCCAGGGGCACCTGGTCAGCCTCATCCAAACGGCCTGTCCCTTATGCAGGGTCTTATGAATCGTGTCGCTAAAGGAGAAGTCCAAGTTGGCCAGGTAAATGGGTCCTCATTGGGTCCCAAACGCCAACCCAAAGGTGCTGGATCTAACCGGAAGCGTGATCGAAACCTCGAAATCCCCGAAGCTGCCCCTGAGTCGTTGGTGCAAAAGTATGGCAAGTGCCAGGAGGTTATTGGCCGGGGCTCGTACGGGATTGTGCGGGTTAGCCATCGCAATGAGGGTGGGCGTGAGCGACTATTTGCCGTTAAGGAGTTCCGCAAGCGTAGCGTTGAGAATGAGAAGACTTTCCAGGACCGTCTTATGAGTGAATTTTGCATCTCCTCGTCTCTTCACCACCCCAATATCATCGAAACTCTGGACCTTATGAAGGATACTCATGGTGGGTGCTGCCAAATCATGGAGTACTGCAGTGGTGGTGATCTTTACTCTCTCGTTTTATCCAGTGGGACTGGGTTAACTTCTGTTGAAGCGGACTGCTACTTTAAACAAATCTTGCGTGGTGTGGTTTACATGCACTCAATGGGAGTGGCCCACTGTGACCTCAAACCAGAAAATATTCTTTTGACCCGGGATGGCGTGTGTAAAATCTCGGACTTTGGCAATAGTGAATGCTTCCGCATGGCATGGGAAGATGAAATCCATCTTTCCACCAACATTTGTGGCTCTGGCCCCTACATTGCACCTGAAGAATTCAAAGGAAAACCGTTTGATCCAAGAGCGGTCGATATCTGGGCCCTGGGTGTCATCTACATGGCTATGCGCACTGGCTCGTATCTATGGCGTACTGCTGTGGGCGAGCAGGATGATAACTATCGCCAATACCTTACCGATCGGAAAACCCCCAAGGGATTTGCTCCAATTGAAAAACTTACGCCCTCAAAGTGCGTATATGTGATTTATAGTATCCTGGACCCGGTTCCGCAACGACGGATTATGGGCAAACAGGTCCTGAATTCCGAGTGGGGCCGCTCTATTAGAGTGTGCGATGCTGCTGAACATGGCCTAGCCAATGTGACCAAGACCAACACTGCTTCTACCGACCCTCGTCGTTCTTCTACGCCAGGGATACAGGAGCCAGTAGTGACGCCCAAGTCAGCAGTAGAGCGGGTGCCTACACATGCTTGATTATTTTTATGTATTATATCGTAGTAGCTTCAATTTCCAATCAATTGGTTGAGCCACTTATGAAGGGCCATCTTGAAAAAAAGGTCACCTTGAAATGTCTGTCGCTTTGAGCGTTCACTATCCTTAAAAGTCTACAAAGTACGCCGCGTAAGGGTCCTGCCCTGCAGCGCCGTAGTTAAATTCTTCCTCGGGATAGAACTCAAACTGCGACGCATCACCAACACCTACTTGAATCGGAGGCTCATATGGAGTTTCAATCGCACGATTCAGAAGCTTATCCCACACCACTTCCGCAAACCACGGATGAGTCTTGACATCAGCTGCTCCACCTGCCAAGTTGCCTAGTCTCCGAGACAAGTCCTTGGTAATGAGTCGTTGTAGCAAATCAACTGCAGTGGGATGAATATAGGATGGATATTGGACATCGCATGCAAGGATCTTCTCATATGTTTTCATATGGGTCTGAGAATAAAATGGCGTGTAGCCCGTGAGCATCTCGAATATGAGAATTCCCAGTGACCACCAATCCACACTCTTATTGTAGGGTTTAGATGCTACAACCTCAGGAGCAATATAATCTGGGGTGCCACACAGCGTCCACGTCACATCCGGAACCTCCTTGGAGAATCCAAAGTCCGTGATTTTAATGTGGCCATTCTTGTCAAGTAGGATGTTCTCTGGTTTGAGATCCCGATAAATAATATCTTGATCATGAAGATACTCGAGAGCAAGCACTACCTCTGATGCATAAAACTTTGCTACGGGGCTGGGGAACCTCCGTGACTTGCGCAGTAGACTGAAGAGTTCGCCACCTTCGATATATTCCATGACCATAAAAAGGTTATTGACGTCTTGAAAAGTCCCCCACAGCCGGATGAAGAACGGAAAGTTCACTTTGCGCAGGATCCGTCGTTCATCGTTCGTGTGCGCAACCTGCTTCATGCGTACTACCTGGGCCTTTCGTAGAACTTTAATAGCATAGAATCGGTAGTTGTGAACACTTCGCACTAAATGCACCCGGCCAAATGACCCTGTACCAAGCGTACGCATGATTTCAAAGTCATTGATGGTATACTTTCCTCGGGTCACATATTCCGTATCAGGGGCTTTTGGAGCAATTCTTTCTGGCACCATGGGTTGATTAGCAGGTTGTTGCGGCTGATACGCTGGTGGTAACGGGGACTGCAATGGCATAGGCTGCATAGACTCGACCCCGTCCTGACGTTGCTGTACAATGGTTGAAGGCTGACCATAGCCCACGTGTGAGTTCTGTACGATATGGCTCATATTGGGCACTTTGGGGGTTGGAACATCCGGTGGACCCATCGCTGGTTGGCCCATAACCGTTCCTTTGGCATGGATTGCGTGGTCAGAATCGCCATAACTCTGCACTGGTGCCGTGTGAAAGGCTAGGTTGTCCTTACCTTGGGGCTCACCAGAACCATGGACCATCTGTTTAGCTGTTGTAGTGGGTATAGACGCCTCTGCATTAAGCTCGGACATCGGCGCACCCATACGGGTTCTGATAGATCAGTAGGATCGTCGCCTGATGAGTCACTTCCGATATCGAGGTATTTGTGATCGCCGCAAGGCAATTGCCTATTGGGATAGTAGAGCTGCTCAACGGGGCCTTATTGTTAATTTAACAATTTTATGTTCATTGATTTTCAGGGTCTAAAGTAAATCATAAATTTTAATCTACCAACACTATCAATATTGTAGGAATTTCTCCCTTCCCCGTCGAAGGTTCCATGCTGTCTCTATACGACTGATCCTATATGGGAATGGTGCATATATGCATATATATTCACACACCTACATAACACCTATATGTGTGTGCATGATTGATTGATGGATATGTCCTAAGATCCGTTGTCAGCGCTATGAAATTACCCACTTATAATAGTACCTGGTTCGGTATTCAAGCCCAACCCAGTCTAATTTGATGTGATCTTATGGTTAACTACTCCCCACTAGGTTCCCCCACATCTAGCACCGAGGAAGGGTATCACGTATCCCCCTCGCTGACTGATGGGTAACCCTCTATCTGGCTATGAAGGCACACGAGATATGGCTATTGCAGAGCTCAACCCAACTCCAAAATGCTGATAATATTATACAATATCTCACTATGTTCCTTCCGGGACAGAGTCATCGTGTGGAGCTCGGTAGTGAAGTAGCAGCATCCGCCTTGGCCCTTGTGAACACGTATCGGGATGCATTGGTCACGCGTCTGGAACGCGAACGGGGTCTACCCCAGAGATTGCAAGTTCGATTTCTGGAAGCTCAACCACACTCATATCACTGGATTGCCACTGCGCTTGCTTTGATTCGTAGCGTCGAGCTGCTAATGGAAATGACTGCGCGACACCGATCTGGGGAGTCTGGGCGCCGAAAAACAGTATTGGGAGTTGAATCAACTAAAGCTGCGCTTCGGTTACTCTTGCTAGCTATCTCGCGTCGTCCATTACCTTATCCCACTTTGCCTGAGCCAGAACTTGATGCTGCCGAGGTCGAAGCATTGGTGTCACCCGATCTCACCAAGTCCAATGCCCTGACTAGCCCTTCAAACACCACCAATATTTCTAGTTTGCCTAATCAACAGAGTTCGCCCGACTCATTGATACAGGAAGATGAGCTGGACTCGTCATGGGTGATGCCCCGCACGGGGAAGTCGTTACAATCGCCAACTAGTTCGATGAGTGCAAGCCAGTTACTGGAGTCCAGAGTGCTCGACCCTGACACGGTGCGATATCCTGGTGATTTATTGCGGCCGTTGACGTCTCGGGCTACATGTGGAGAGGTGTTGAGTATCCTGCGCCCTGTTATCTATGCTGCCCTGTTATATCGTACGAGATATTCAAGACATAAATGGACACCGTGGATTATCGCAGCTGCAACGGAATATATAGCGCGGCGACTGTCTAGCGAAGCCTATGGTCGGTCTGCGACCGGCCTTGAAAAAGAACAACTTCGGGCAAAATCGTCTAGTTTATGGTGGTGGTCGTTGAGAGGTGCCTTTTATGATCGTATCACACGGCCAGTGGCGGGAAGAATTGTAGCCAAACTGTCCAGGATACCCATAATTAACTTTGGTACAATACTTGCCGAGGACTACTTGTACCTTCTTGACACCTATCATTTTGCGTCGGCGTCCTATTAATCTCACATCATATATAATACCTTTAACTGGGAATTGTATTGTTATATACTGCCACAATCTAAAGAATGGTAGTCATACGCGATCCAGAGCTTGTGGCTGGAGCTGCACCACCTTCGCGCAATGTACGCATCATGTCAGAGCTACTGGAATGACGGAATGTGAAGCCAATAAAGTCTCGTTGCTGGAGCCCGCCATTGTCAGCCAGTCCTTCGATCTGCTCTCGCTTCTTCATGACATCGCCATACTTCGCCATGTCGTCTTCATTACCAAAGTCGTCAAAGTATCCCGCATCATCTTCGCCTTCAAGGTCAGGAATGAATGGTGCACGTTGCTCGCGAATATGCTCCCAATCTACCTCTGCAAAGTATGGGTGGGCTGCTACTTCCCGGAATGATCGCAAGCGGTATCGTGGACTGGTGATCAGGCGCTGAACAAGATCCCAGGTTCGATCACTGAATACGTATTGACAGTTATCATAGATGGGACGCCGCAAAGTGCGCTTCCAATTCTGAAGATTGGCATATGTTTCCTCCGAGGTACGACCCGAAAATGGCGGGTATCCCACCAGTGCTTCGAACAGCATACAGCCCATTGACCAGTAGTCGATGGTATAATCATACTGCTGACCTTGTAGTACTTCTAAGGCCATGTAGTCAGGGCTTCCCACTACTGAACTGGCGTGTTCGATATCATTTTGGCGCGCAGTTCGGTATGCAGACTGGCGCTGGCGGACACTTAACTGAGCGGATTCTTCAAAATCGAAGTTATCCATACTACGGATGTGGTCAAGACGACGACGAAGTGATTCGATCCTCTTCATTGAAATTTGGCCTGCTGCAAGTCCAAAGTCGGTCAACTTTATGTGTCCCTCGGCAGTAATGAGGAAGTTCTCCGGCTTCAAGTCCCGGTGAATGAAATTGAGCTGGTGAAGGGCATCGAGGGCCAAAAACATCTGGGACACGTAGAATCGCGTGTGTCGTGCATTCAAGGTGCCGGTATTGTTGAGCAAAGTGCGGAAGTCACCTCCGGGAACGAACTCCATGGCCAAGTAGAGATTCATAGGATCTTGGAAACTGTACAGAAGCTTGACCAGCCAAGGGCTCTTGGTAGCCTGGGTCAAAATATCCCGTTCCGTCAGGATGTGGCCGACTTCATCGAGTTTGGCCAACAACTTCTTATTGAGCACTTTTAGAGCACACACCTCCCGGGTATCGCGCTTACGAGCAAGATAAACTTGGCCATAGCCACCCTGACCGACTTGGGTCAGAATATCAAAGTCACCATAATTGAGTTTGACGCGTCGTTTCCGTAACAACGCTCTCTCGCGACCCCGATACGATTTCACAATTACGGCCTTCTCCGACTCGGAGTTTAGCCGAGGCAATGTTTCGGAAACCAACTTTTCGTAGCGTTTTTTGCGCTGCTGTAGGTACGTGAGGAGACTTAGGTACGAGTCCAAAAAGTACATTTGAGTTACCCGTGCTTGGCGAACCACTTTCGGGTCTTCCAACACCGCTCGATCTGCTGCTGTTAGGCCTGGCTTTGGCGAACTAGACCGGGGAGCATCCGACACTCCCAGACTGGTCACAGCATTCGACAAATCATCGATATGTGCTCCGCCTTTCGAAGGCGATGATGGGGGTGGCTGTCGATACGATTTCGGCGATAATCCGGCCACAAATCCCCCAATCTTTCCTTTGAATGGAGCACTCTGGAGCCCGAACCCTTCGAAATTGCTCATAATACCGAACTATTGCAAAGATTCAGGCAACGAGTTGGGTTTGATTTGATATGGTTTGACGCTCTGGACTGTTTTGGGTACGTAAACAAGGTGACTCAGCGCCTATGCGCGTTTGACCTACGCGTTATGCTGCTGAGGTGTTCGAAATAGCAGCAAGCAATCAATTAATTGTTATGGTTGCATATACTACCAAGCCCAGAACTATATAGGTTAACTATAATATTAGTGGTTTATAGCTGACCCGTCGCAAACCTGGTAAAGTATGCTAGCATCTGGGGGGTGATTTGGCGGTGAATACCCGCTATTGCGGCCTCGAAATGGTCCTGGCGAATTGCTGGTACGTCTATATTTTCATTCATAGCCAAAAGACCCGCTTCACGGCACACAGCCACGATTTCGGCCCCGGAGAACCCATCAGTCAATGCGGCGAGTTCGTCGAGGTTGACGAATTCATCCACAGCCATCGAGGCGAACTGGATCAATAGAATCTGGCGACGCGCAGTAACATCCGGCGGGGATACATAGATAAGGCGATCGAGACGTCCTGGACGCAGCAATGCTGGATCGATCACATCTGGCCGGTTGGTAGCTGCTAGTACCACAACTCCTTTGAGGGACTCAATTCCATCCATCTCATTAAGTAAAGAAGTCAAAACTCGGTCTCCACCAGCACCAGCATCAGCATCACCACGGGCTACCGATAATGCATCAATTTCATCGAAAAATATGATCGAGGGCGCCGCCTGGCGCGCCTTGCGGAATATCTCACGCACAGCCCGCTCACTCTCACCCACATACTTATTGAAAAGCTCTGGCCCCTTAACGGCAAGAAAGTTAAGTCCAGTTTCCGTAGCCAGAGCTTTTGCTAACAACGTTTTGGAACAACCTGGAGGTCCATACAACAAGACTCCTCGTGGTGCAGTAATGCCAAGTCGTTCGAATGCATCTGCATGGCTAAATGGCCATTCCACTGTTTCACGCAGTCGCTGAATTGTACTTGATTGACCACCAATATCGGCCCATCGCACGGTAGGCGTCTCGAGGAATATTTCCCGCATTGCCGATGGTCTGATTGCAATTAGAGCTTGTTCTAGGTGTTCACGACGCAAAAACATTTCTGATGATTCCAAATTTAGAGCAAGTCCTGCTTCAATGGCTCGCAATACTCCCTCACGTAGCAGGGATTGAAGATCAGCTCCCACATAGCCGTGGGTTCGTGCGGCAAGATCGGTAATGTCTATAGGTTTGAGCTGATGTGGAACTGCATGGAGAAGTACTTCCAGAATGCTTTGGCGGCCTTTGGCGTCTGGGATCCCAATCTCAATTTCAACCCCAAATCGGCCCGGACGCCGAAGCGCCGGGTCAAGACGATTAGGCCGGTTAGTAGCCCCTAACACTACGATTCTCCGGTCTTGGTCCATTCCATCCATAAGTGTCAGTAGTGTAGCCACTACGCGTGACTCAGTTTCTCCTGCCTCATCGCTATCCCGTCTTGGTGCTAGCGCATCAATCTCATCAACGAATATTACTGCAGGAGCAAACCGACCGGCTTCTTCAAACACGCTACGGAGAGCACCCTCTGTTTCTCCAAGATATTTGGAATAGATCGCAGGCCCATTGAGCCGCAAAATGTGAACATCACTATTAGACCCGGCTACGGCCTTGAGCAGCATGGTTTTACCTGTACCTGGTGGTCCATGCAAAAGAAAACCCCGTTCTGGAGCTGTTCGGAACCGAGAAAACAGATCCGGCCTTCGTAATGGCAGTTCAATCTTCGATCGTAGCATGTCTAATTCTTTAGCCAAACCCCCAATCTGTGCATAGTAGTCCACGGGTCGTAATTCTTCGGTCGATCCAGTATTTTTCGTAATAATTTTGGTGTTTGCAGTGATAAGTGCACCCTCTATCGCTGATGAGTCCAGTGCAGGTGCATCTAGCGATAATCGTTGAACATCCGGGGGCTCCCCAGTCTGTATATCAACCACACGTATCGTACCAGTGCAAAGACTAGTATGAACAAGTCCTACCTGTCGCAAGAGAGCCTCATCAGATCCTAATACAGACACTGAAGTCGCAACTGGCGGTCGAACTGCCTTGACCAAAGTGAGACGATCTCCAAGACACATGCCTGCAAGTTGTCGAAGCTCAATGGGAACTTGAACAATGTCGGGATCACAGTCTACTGGTGTCACAATAGCCCGAATTCCATTGCCTAGGGCCACAAACTGGCCTGCATCAAGGCCCGCTTGACGAAGCGTATCAACTGCCACATAAACATGCGCACACTTGGCAGGCCCCGTAGCAGATGGGCGCACAATTAACTCAACCCGACGGGGTTTCTTTGCTGGAACCGGTGACGCTGGCGTCGAATCTGGCTTCTTCTTTGTCGCCTTTGACGACATTTTCACGCGAGGCCTTCTCCGCTTAGTTCAGCAGGCGGGCGGCTAGAATTAAGTTCTCACATATTTTACAATTACGACTAGTTTAATACTCCATGTTCGCGTATATGGATGCACTCTGCTGAGGCTCAGCAGCTGGCGTGGCTGTAGATTCCGTGAAGTTGCTAGGTTTATCGGGCGGAGTTGATTGATTTGGCTGCCTCCTTCGGGATGATCTCTGAGATCGAGACTTGCCTACCTTGGATCCGGTATTGCGACCAGCCAATTTTTCGGCAAATAAATCCGGTTCCTCGGCTCGCGAACCACCAGAATTCCCGCCACGTTTGCGTCGACGGCCACCTCGGTTACCACGACGCCGGGGTTTCCCGTCATGCAGATCATCATTAACCATATCCACATCATCACCACTGACCTTCGACGGAAAGAGGTCCTGCTTTGTTGACGCATGCTTACGCTTGGGCAACACATCGACGCCATCCAGACCATAGCGCATGGGTGCTGAACGCGCGGTGCCAAAGCGAACTATGTCTTCACGATGTGAAGGAGTGCCATGCTTTTTGTAGTAGTCACTGCGGGCCCTAGAATCAGAAGCCTTGACGTCACTATCAGTGCCAAACCGTGTCCACAGTTGTAGGCCATTGAATCTGGCCCAGGGATGGGGCCGGGTGCGTCGCAGCTGAGTAGGGGCAATGGGCTCAGGCGCATCAAACTCATCTTCAGCTGTCATAGCTACCAGAGCTTGGAATGCATCTTCTGGATCGTCATAGACCACATTTAGACTGTGATCATCTACCCATTCCAAGAAAAAGGCCTGAGGATACGCTTTCTTCACAAACGCTTCAACAGCTTTGGTATCCAGTTCATCTACACCATACAAATAAACTGCATTTTCTCGCACATGCGGCTCTTCAGCATCCTCCATGGCATCCACATCATCATCATGATTCCCGGCTTCTACAGCTGGTGGAGGGTCCTGATGATTCTCTGAGGAAGGCTGAGGCTCCAAAGCCTGCTCTGGAGATTGTGAGGAGGCATGCAAGTGATTGTACTCCGAGGATTCCCCTGGAAAAGCTCCGGGAACTTGAGAATTCACCGACCCAGGCGCTGATGCCTCCATGAAAGGGTTCGTATATGATGACCGATCGCACATCTGCATAACACATACTCTTAACTATATATGCGTAATATCGTATTGGCGGGAGCGGGTGCAGAAGTTACTATAATCCTCACGACTGGTGCTGGATTCAGCATATGAATGCCATGATACTGGATTTAAAAATCCATATATCTAAAAAATACCCCAATATCAGGCCAACACTTATAGATAACCACAGTGTATACCGCTTATGTCTAGAAATTCACGTGCGGGAGCACGCGCGCAGTTTGGAAGAAGCACCGTGCAGCAGGGCCCATTGACATCAAGCTAGGGGCGAGCCTTCGTTTCACATCACCGCCTTCACGATCTGCTGACCTTGGTGCGAATGGTTTGTGAGTTTCTCCCGTGATTTTATTGAACAGTTCAGCCCGGGCCTCGTCGATCTCATAGAGCTTAAGCGTACCTGGATACCAGGGTTCATTTCCAGGGTTACGCAAAAACTTGTAGATAAAGAAAAGATGCCTATTCAACACGTTGGATACGGCATCTGCTACCTCGGGATCACGATCACCAAAGAATAGTAAATAGTCTGCGAAGCCTTCACACAATAAGTGGTAGAATGACAAGCCATCTTGATAATAGCGCTGTGCATGATCAGGGGTGTCACGATCAAATATGGGCATGTTAGTATCAGAAGCTGCCTTCGCAAGGCTGCGGGCAGCTTCATAATACTCGTCCTTCTGATCAAAACCATATAACAATGCACAAAGCGTCAGCGGGGTACCCTGATTGTATGTCCATTTGGTTTTGTTAAGGTTCGTCATACCTTTACCTTCAAATCCATCGCAAATAAGCCCATCGTCTGGATCACGCATTTTATCAAAGAGGAATCTGAAGCAACGGTAGGCAAAATTAAGATATACCTTATTGTTAGTGACAAAACGGGCTAGTCGTGCACAAGCAATACCCACTTCAGCTGTGGTACATGTATTTGACCCATCCTTGTCCACATGCCACTTTACTCCTCCAGAGTGTTTCTCATAACCCGTCATAAGGAAATTAACGTTCTCCACAGCCTTATCCAAAAATGCATGCTTATCCTGAGTTACCTCATAGGCAGTCAGGTAGCACGAGGCAACCTGGGCATTATCATCATAATAAATGTCATTGTTGCCATCCCAGTACAGACTTGCCGAGTACGCGTGGAACTTCGGGTTGTAGAAGCCCATGAAACTTCGCATTGTTTCATAGACTGACGGAACAAAGTTCTTGTTGATACGTGCAGCATCAATTACTGCCTGGTTAGCCAAAGCAACGGGCCACACTGTGAAATGGCCATCATCCATCGCGTCTGTGGAATTGTTTCCGTTAACCCACTGCTTTTGCCTGCTATTCCAGAATACCGTCATAAACGTTTGAACAATCTTGAATCCTTCAAGATTCGGGTCCTCAAGCTTTGACATTTCTTGTCGTTTCTCCGCAATCAAAGTGCGATAATGCCAAATTGAGCTGAGCCGCTCCTTTAGATTGATCACCAGCTTGCTGTCACGTGATGTGGGGCTGAGGAGGATCGGGTTCCACATACTGGAGCGGCTCTCTGATTTCACATAAATATATAAAACTAGAGCGCACTTTTATCTGATTGTATTGACCGAGAGCATAGCGAATCTGCGCGTTGCGTGGGAGATTGCTGTCGCTGTGGCTGATGCATTGGGTACTGCTGCAACTTCCTGATCCTCTATTCCTTTGTCGTCGATAGGTGCATGCTTTCGCCAATGAAAGAGGCTATGAAACGCATGACGTAGTGAATGCCTTGATAAATGTTTTGAACTGGTAGCTTCTAATGCTGGTGAAATTTGCGATGTTCCGTGAGTCTCTGATGGTGAATACTTAGTTCGCAGAGTCCGTAATGAGTATACTGAAAATCTCCGTAGAGCCGACGTGGCCATCGGTGACGGTTTCACAAACTTCATACGCAATTGAATATTTTGGACCGACTCCGCCAGTTCGGAAGCGTGCTTATAGGCTTCCATATCAGTTTCTGATGCACGACACCGACTTATCTCACGAACACACTCACTTAATATCTGGGCAAACTCTGGAGTTGCATCAAAGCCTTCGTCTTCACAATCGTAGGCTATCACGTCTGCCTTATTGAGTAGTGTCCTGAACAAGTGTAGGCGCCGCCGACGAAACTCGACTAGTGTACTACTATCGAAGTCCATTGTCACATGGCGTAGTAGCACCACCTTACAGACAGCATCATATGTTAAGGGGGCTGCATTTAAAATGGTTTGACTTGCACGCAGTGCACTGGATCCCACTGAGATGGAAGCAGAAGTCAGTGCATCCGTTAGTGCATCCCATGCACTCGACTGTAGCATTTCGGCTCCTCCAATTAATTTACAGAGGGTCGGAAACCAACCACATACTTCAGTGAAAGCTTCAGAATCACTTCCGATCGGAAGTTCACTTGGTCTCAGCCACGGCAGAACCATAGGCATCATCCAACTAGCCGGTTCTGGGATATCGTGGGGCGTAGCGCCACAGAAACGATCTATCGCCTGAGCAAAATGTCCTGCAAAGTCACGAAATAGGTATCGAGATGACTCTTTGTCCCCGGCAGCACGTAGTGCCACCTCAAGTTTCAGCCCTAGGTCTGCGAGAACCCGACGGAATACCGGACTCCCTCCCATTGCATCGTAGATCTCTGCATGTGCAGTTGCTGCGAGGCTGCGGCGCTCAAATACGGGAATTGGCGATGTCAACGAAGAATAAAGTCCAGTTTCAACATCTGCTTTCTGATTATTTGCAGGAAATAGTGCATCATCTGAATCATATCCTGGTAGGGGCGTGGATATATCATCATGGATCTCGATTTCGCTCTCCGTATCATCGACAGGGACTATAAGATCAGGTGAATATACAGCATGATCATTTGCCGCAGAGTCCATTTCGCCAGTGTGAACTAAACAGTCCATACCACGATCCTTCATTCGAATATCGCCCTCGCTATCAGTCAGGAACTCTATAGTGAGCGGAAGCACACGAGGGTCATACTCTTCGTCGTCTTCTATAGGAGGGTGGGTATCATTGGAGGGTTGGACAGCTTGCAAAGTCTTTATCTCCTTTACAGGTAGCATAGGATCTCGACGCTTTGCAGCTGCTTTTACAGCTCTTTTTTGGGCTTTGCGTCTCTCCTTTTTCCTTGCATTCTTGGAAGTTGTAATTGGCTTGAATACCACTTGTGGACTTGTGATATCAATTGAGTCGCGGTGAATGTGCAATTGGGCTGTCGGAGTTGGCTTGCGTTTTATCATAGGTGGCTGAAATGAACCACTTGTGCGATAGATATTTTGGAACGGTGCTAATGCTGGACGACTGGGTTGCCGCGATCTTTTTAGACATTTGATATCACCTATTCCCTTGGGAATATTGGTTCTATAATTACCCTTTATCAGCGGTTTGAACGCTAACTCACCAGTAGGTTCCGGATTCAAGCTCATGGTGCCTGGAGAGGGTGAGATTGGGGTGCGTAGATGGCAATGACTTTCGGGTGGTGCTCTTAAAAGAAATATACAGCCTGATAATTCATGCAGAGTGAGCTCGCGTTAGATGGGCGTAACGCACAGCTATTTTCTAAGCATCATGCCGATGCGGCCGTTAGAACTAAGAGCTGGTGTAATCTAAAATGGCATGGAAAATAGGCATTAGGATTCGGTGATAGATCGTATCTGTATACGTTACTTAAAGTGTAAAGGGTGAATCTAATCGTCGTATGTATACGGAACCTTTAATAGGCATAGCGGAATTCTGGATTCTGGTAGTCCGTCAGATCAGCAAAATTTATGTTTTTCATGGACTCAGGAAGCTTTTCATTTCGTATATCTCGGCGATGGTTCACATATAAATTGAGTAAAAACATTGCCACAATTCCAATAAACAAAATAGCAGATGATGCAGCCATAAGCGTCTTACCAGTAGGATATTCAGGCCTTTCAGACGTTAGCATGGCCTGGGGTCCAACTAAATTGCCTACACAGTAGCCAGCCAGTACAGCTGCATTGACAGTTAGCTTTTTGGTATGACCTGCACTATTGCTTTCGACGAAAGAAATGAACCCCACATAGGTCACCGGTCCAAGGAAGGCGAATAAGTACAAACCAGCCAACTGTGATGAAGAGTTAGGACCCCATGCTACGAGACAAAGGCCCATAACATTAAGGCCGGCAGCACTCAATGCGTATACTACGCGATGGTTCACAAACCACTTTCCCGAAATAGCTGCCACGAGCAAGCACCCCACAAACTCGCATGCTCCCTGGGGAAGCTGCATCAAAAGATTCATTGTTGGTGTATAGTTTAGACCTTCCAGAATCAAACTCATAAAGGTGCTGATAATACCATTGGGGATATTCTCAAACACACATGAGACGAAGCTTAAGTAGAGTCGTGGATCCTGAAATGCTTCAAAGACTTGAGACCACTTAAACTTGGTCGATTTATGTGCTCCATAGCCACCTTGGTTGTCTTTTATACGAATCAGCTGCCATTTCTTTTCCTCCTCCGTTAAAAACCATGCATCACCTGGTGTCTCAGGCAAAACGAATATAGTGGCGATGCCTATCAGCACAGTCAGGAGCCCGAATATGATATATGCTACTCGCCATGGACTTATGCTAATATCATTGTTATCGAGCCGAATCCTCAGACCGTAGGCAATAGCAGTGGCCACGATGGACCAAAGTCCATTGAATGCAAAAAACACGTTTGTACGACTGAACTGGAGCCTACGTGGGTAAAACCTGCTAATATATTGAACTTGTATAGGTACGACGCAGGCTTCAAACGCTCCTAATATGCCACGACAGGTCATGAATCCGCCATAGCTGGTGCACGCTGCCGTGCAAGCAACAATAATCCCCCACGACGTAAAACCAATGCCAAGGGTTCTAGCTGTAGGGAGCTTAATTAAATAGATCATGAATGGAGAAGCAACAAGGTAGCACAAGTAGAATACCGTGGTCGTCCACGCGAAGCGGGATCCTCTCTCCATGTTCAAATCCTGGAGAATATTCAGCACAGATCCTGAACTTGATAGAGTCTTGTCTGCGAAAGCGACGCCATTAATTAAAGCTAGCCATGTAGTGATATAAATATCTGATTTTATCAGAATACGTCGATCAATATGTGGCGGAACTACCAACTCTCCTTCCATTTCGTCGGCATATTGAAGAATTTCTTTATCGACTCCATCATTTTGCAATTCTGAGCCTACCGAGATATTAATGAGTTCGGCAGCTTTAAGTTCGGAGGTTTCTGATGCCGTATATTCCTTCTTGTCATTATAAGACTTGGTCATACTGATCAATTGGGGTTCAATGGATCTACGCTCGCCATTTCGCGGTGGCATATTATCAGATATTATATATTTATTCTATTGGTATGATATTACTGGTCTATCTATCTTTTGCTGGTTCACGCATGTGAGCGCACTGCACCGTGTATGACTATCTTCGATAAGGTAGCCCTACCCTTGATACGAACAATTTGTCGACACAAGGAGGTGAATCATACATCATGATACTTGATCTAATTTTAAATATAATATGGAAATGCTAATGAGGGTCATGCACTACTAATAACGTTGCTTTATACTAACAGACTTAGCTCAGTGCTTCACTATCACACGCAGCGGCGGCTCCCCTGTACGTACGTACGTGCATGCATACACACACACACATATATATATATATATATATATATAAGCACTGCTATCCGAGGTTCTAGCCATGGAAGATCATATGGATCTTGGGTATGACCCGCTGAACTAAATCCGAAAAAACACTCACTGATTATATGTGAGCAGACACGGAGATCTGCAGATCACTGTATATATAAATAGAATATCATCTCCAGTAACATTATCTAATCCACAGTCTTGGCTTAATGATAAACTCAAGTGGTTCACAGTTCCGAAAGCATTTGCTGCATAATGTATCAACTGATAATAGAGATATGTAGAATGTTGCTAAGGATATTTGATTTATATATCTGTGTTAGTATGCATAACGAAATTCGGGATTTTCAAAGTCAGTTAAGTCTGCGAAATCAGCATTTGATAATTCCGGTGGAAGTTTCTCATCTTTGACATTGCGTCGATGATTTTCCCATATATTCACCGAGTACAAAACGATTAGAATTGCCAGGTAAATTGATGCAGATGCAGCCATCAACGTTTTACCCGTTGGGTACTTTGGCCGCTGTGAAGCCAGCATTGCCTGCGGCCCCACTAGATTCCCCACACAGTATCCTGCTAAAATGCTAGCGCTCATTGCCATTTTTTTGGTGTGTCCAGCGCTATTACTTTGAACAAATGAGATATAACCAACGTAGGCCGCTGGGCCAAATGCCGAACTGACATAAAAGCCAGCTAGTTGCGAGGCGACTGTCGGTCCCCATGCTACTAGACACATTGACATGACACCAAGCACCGCAGAACCCATAGCGTATGCAACGCGATGTTTCACCAAAACCTTTCCAGAAACTGCCGCAACGAGCAAACAGCCCACGAACTCGAGGGCACCGTTAGGGAGTTGCATAAGGAGGTTCTTCTTTGGGGTGTAGTTCATTCCCGAAAAAAGGAGACTCATGAATGTAGTGTTGATTCCGTTGGGAATATCGCCAAAAACACATGCAGTGAAGGTAAGATAAAAGCGAGGATCACGGAATGCCTCATATACTTGTTTCCATTTGAACTGTGCCGTACTATGGGCTCCATACCCTCCCTGATTATGTCTAATGCGGACTAGTTGCCACTTCTTTTCCTCCTCAGTGAAAAAATGTGCATCTGCAGGGGTCTCAGGTAAAACAAATGGAGTTGCCACGCCGATTAATACAGTAAGTACTCCGAAAATGATATAGTTGACGCGCCAAGGGCTGATGGAGATGTCATTGTTTTCAAGTCTTACTCGTAAACCGTAAGAAATTGACGTAGCCATGAGGCTCCCTATACCATTAAAGGCGAAAAACACATTAGTGCGACTGAATTGCAGCTCCCGAGGATAAAATCGACTGATATACTGATTCTGAATTGGAACCACACACGCCTCAAACGCGCCTAATAGTCCGCGACAAACCATGAATGGGCCATAGCTATTGCACGCTGCGGTGCAAGCGACAATAATTCCCCATGCTGTAAAGCCAAATCCAAGAGTCTTAGCTGTAGGAAGCTTAACAAGATAGATCATGAATGGGGATGCCACTAAATAACAAAGGTAAAAAATGGTAGTTGTCCATGCAAAACGTGAGCCTTGCTCCATGTGTACATCTTCAAGAATATTAAGAAGTGATCCTGAGCTCGCTAACGTTTTATCCGCGTAGGCAATACCATTGATAATTGCAAGCCACGTGGTGATATGCAAATCAGACTTGAAAAGAATACTCCGATCAATGCGTGGTGGCACCACCTGTTCACCTTCTACATCGTCCACATACTTCAGAATTCCTTCGTCAATTGTGGTCTCTTTCAATGACTGAGGTTCTGCATGGACCCCAATAATGGGGGTTTTCTGCTTCTCTGAGATGCCAGACGATGCATAGTTATCCGACGTACTACTACGCTCCGGCGAAATAGACATGCTTCAGCAGCGGTTAGCGCTCAGACTTGATGTCACGAAGTCATGAACACAGGCTCTTTTAACAGTGTCGAGAGGATGAAATCTCGGGATACCGCTTTGCACATGAAGACGCAATGCTCGCAGCAGTCAGATATTGTTAACCCTACCCTCATCCTAACAGTCCTTTTCAAGTCTCCAGGAGTATGTAGTCATGCATACTCATACAATAATAATTCACTACTGCGTTACACGCACTATACTGAATCGATTAGCGATTTTCAGCAAGATTCCTTTCACAGTACTAGGCCCAGGACAAATAGATGCTTAGGGTAGGCTCGGCTCCCATTACCATTAGTAGTGTGGCAGCGCGGCTTCCAATTTTGTACAAGTAAGCCAGGCCATTATCATCATTCTCGTGATATGACGCTACTTTCCATTAGGCTCTTTTATAATATTTATGTCACTCATAATCTAACTACTATCTGGTTAATTCACTGCCTCACATTAATATTTACTCTTTGATAGGGCCATTTGGCGCGAAAGTTATCGCCAAGTATGCATGACGTAACTATAGCTTCTCCCCCTATAGAAAATTAGTGCGCTATCTAATTGTCGCTAATCGGAATTGAAGAATAAGTCAGGTGATTGTCCCGACATACACCCATCTTATCTACCCATCATCATCGGTTATCAATATCATTATGGGAAACCACCAATAAAAACCCTACTGATGTACAATTCGCAGAGAAGGCAATCTCATTCAAATTCTTCCTACTTGGGGCATAGTCTTGTGGAGCCTTATGAAGAAAATTGGACTCCTAGGGCATAGCAACAATTCCTAGCCGAAAAATCCATTAAGCTGTTACCTATATGTCTAAAAGGGTTATATGAATTTGAGATCAGACCATGAACATGGGACCAGTATTCGTATGAAATATGATCATATTGACACAATTAAATGACTAGGCACAGCAGAGCTATCGGGCCACTAGCGGTGGAGGTACGAAACAATCAACACCCCCCATAAGGTACACTGACAACCACCTAGTACGAACAGGCTAGCGCTTGGACACTGCCCCTGCTCAACACCAAGCACATTGCGGCTAGATTTCAGATTTTTGAGACCATATGGTACAGAAATCTAACACAGAGTGTGCTGAAAATAACCATGGCTAGATGTATCAGAGAGCATCGTTACAGGATACTATTGCAACAACTAGATTACTCCGGAATGAGTTCACACCTTTTGCACAAACCCTATATATAATATCATGCCGGTGATGCTGTTGATGTGGATGTGTGTCCTGGAGCAATCCAAAGAACATTGTTACACCGAACCAGGACTTCCCCAATAGGTCCTCGGTTTTCACCATCGATATACTCATCAGCATTATCCAACTGAATGTTCATGTACGAGTCAGTGGAGAGTAAAGTTCCGTGATACTCTGTTGCCCCCCATTTGAGTCTAACCACCACAGGCTTGTTTAGGAGCGCCTTCAGGTATGGCTTCGGGTTCGTGGGCATGGCTTACGCACAATATTGGCAAAGGGTGTATATAACTTTAGCTTTGAGATTCATGCCCCGCTTGAGGTGGTGTCCTGTATTCGAAGACAAGAAATGATACATCCATAAAAGAGTACGTTTCTATAAGCATATGCTCACTATCTTATAATCTAACATTAGCTCCTCAAGTAGGGTACTGCCGACCGCGGTTGGAGGGTAGGGAGCGAGCTTAAAATTATAACTGCGTGAGGTTTTTGGTCTTCCCACCATCGTAGTCAAGACGTATAGCTGCCCAAACTGTATCTGACATGGCCAAAATCAATGTCAAGGCATGCACGAGAGTGATTGCGTAGAAAAAGTTCGCATTTCCAGAACCCACATAAATCCAAAGGTAGTAGAAGATAGGCGCCAGCGCCGCCACATAGAGGAATCCTACGCCGATGATCAGCGGATATTCCATGAGTTCTACAATGCGTTTGTTCAAGGCCAAAAGTGACAAGTATAGGCCGACATCACTGGCCTCAGGATATGGCTTGAGCATGGCCAGCATGCCCTGAAGCGCTACTGCTGCAAATAATGGGTTTTTCCAGAATCGCAATGTCAACGGCAGTATAAACCCGGCGACAAACAGCTGGAATGCACCAACGAAAAATGGCCGGAAAAACTCGAAGAGCTCGATGAAGAAATACCACCATAATCCCAAGTTTGGTGCTGTAAGATCTCGAACTTGAAGTAATGTGCTATACTGTTTATCCAGGAATTGCCATGATCCTACTGGCAGATAAGCGAGCCCAGTAAAAGCCACCGAACTAGCGATGAACACTGCAACTGTCTTTAGCCAAGGAGTCGATGCGTGGCGCTGAGCGTAAATAGCATAACTAGGCAGGAAATATGCTGGATACCACCCGATACATGCCGCCAGGGCCAAATAAATGGCTCCATGCTTCCCACGATAAGTAGAAGCCGACCCAAAAGCAGCAACTAGCGCAGCGTTGGTGATTGTTTGGGTACTCCTTGCAAGCGAGCTTACAAGTGTGAATGGATTGAACATATATATAGCAACGACAACACTGGGATCGAAGCTATCCACCGTGGGAGCTGCGGTAGCAATTTCCGCAAGCTGGTATGCAGCTAAACTATCCACACACGCGTAAAATAAATCTACCATGGGAGCATGGGTCGGAACCACCGAGAAAATAGCCAGAAGCAGCGGTGACTGATGAAACGGACCTCCGGCATATGGAGACTGACCGTTGCCAAGTAGGAAGAGGCCTTCCTTGAGCCGCGAGAATGACGACATGGCGGTAACACACTCAACCTGCCCTCCGAGGAAGTCCGGCAGTGATGGAAATATCACCGTAAGTAGCACGCGGAACACAACACCAGCCAGAATCCACTTCAGCATGTGATGGTCGATCTTCCGTACAAACCATTAATCTTACGCGCATTTCTTAAGGATTGATCGCATGGCGGACGCACCACCCACCTTGAACCTGGCCACCCAGGGCTATTTAAATTTCAATACCCATATAGATGGAAATATAAATTGTGATCCGAATACAAAAATTGTGACAACGCCTTTTGAACCCCCACAGAGACTGAAGCCTTCACCCCGAGAGGGTTACGCGCTCCGGGGCATAAGCGTAACCCACGCTTAGTCAACGGCTTCAAGGCTCCAACGTGGTCAAACGGAACGCAGGAGGGATCGGGTATACCCATGGATTTTGAGAGCTACGAGGACCGGGACGGTGTGCGGCTCGCATTCAATTGTCTTCCCTCAACCAAAGTCGAGGCGACGCGTGCGGTGGTGCCCGTATCGGCATTGTACAAGCCACTGCATGAAAAGCCTAACTTGGCAGTGCTACAGTACGAGCCACAGGGATGCCATGCTTGCCGCGGTATTCTGAACTGTTTCTGCACGCTGGATCTCCGGGCAAAGACTTGGAGCTGTGCGTTGTGTCATGCTCGCAACCCGCTTCCGCAACACTTGCGCGACATCAGCACTGATGCTCTGCCTTACGAGCTCCAGCCGGAGTCATCGACTATAGAGTATGTGCTTGCCCGGCCTGTTCACACACCGCCTGCATTTTTGTTTGTGGTGGATCTGTGCCAGGACGAGGAGAATCTTCAGGCACTCAAGGACTCGTTGATTGTTACTATGTCTTTATTGCCTCCTAATGCGCTTGTGGGGCTTATTACCTTCGGTGCCATGGTTCAGGTGTATGAGCTGGGTTATGTTGCTTGCTCCAAGAGCTATGTTTTCCGGGGTAATAGCGATTATACCGTCAAGCAAGTCCAGGAGATGTTAGGACTCGCTAATGCCCCTAAACCAGGCGCACGCCCCGTAGCTGGGCTCAGTCCTGGCGCTGCGAGGTTCCTGTTGCCAGTGCAGCAATGTGAATACCAGTTGACCGCTGCTATCGAGCAACTGAAGCGTGATCCATGGGAAACGCCCCAGGATCACCGTGCCACTCGCGCAACCGGTGTTGCCGTAAGTGTTGCCGTATCATTGCTTGAGCATGTTCTTCCCAATGCTGGTGCACGTATCATGCTATTTGCTGCTGGTCCCCCTACTGAGGGTCCTGGACTTGTGGTTGGCAAGGAACTGCGGGAGCCACTTAGATCGCATCATGACATTGATCGTGATGCTGCCAAGCACCATTCCAAGGCAGTTAAGTTCTACGATCAGCTGGCCAAGCGCGCAGCAAACTCAGGCCATGCTGTGGACATCTTTGTGGGATGCTACGACCAGATAGGCCTCCATGAAATGCAAGGCATGCCCAACATGACTGGCGGTGTGATTGTGTTGAACGATGCATTCACTACGTCCATCTTCAAACAAAGCTTGCAGCGAGTGTTCAATAAGGATGATCAAGGAAATATGGTCATGGGATTCAATGCCTCGTTCGATGTACTGACCTCTAAGGAACTCAAGGTTAGTGGGGTCATTGGCCATTGTGTAAGTCAGGAACGAAAGGGTCCTAATGTTGCTGATACTGAAGTCGGAGTAGGTGGTACATCGCAATGGCGGGTGTGCTCTATTACTCCTGCTCACACTTATGGTGTATTCTTTGAAGTGGCCCAGACTTCTCAGCAGCAATCGGTACCCCCTGGAATGGCACCTGGCGCCATCATTCAGTTTTTGACGCACTACCAGCACTCTTCAGGTACATATAGGCTGCGTGTCACGACTCTGATTCGATCAATGGTTCCTGCTGGAGATGCATCGTTGGCAGCTTCGTTCGACCAGGAAGCAGCTGCGGCTCTGATGGCTCGGATTGCAGTGTTCAAGGCCCAGACTGAGGATGGCCCCGATATCCTTCGATGGGTTGACCGAATGTTGATTCGGTTGTGCCAGCGGTTTGCTGATTACCGCAAGGATGACCCGGATAGCTTCCGGCTCACGCAGAACTATACGCTTTACCCGCAGTTCATGTTCCACTTACGGCGTTCGCAGTTCCTGGTGGTGTTCAACAATTCGCCAGATGAAACGGCGTTTTACCGCCACACTATGAACCGGGAGGATCTAACCAACACCATGATCATGATCCAGCCCACTCTCATGAGCTTTGGCCTGGACGCTGAGCCCGAGCCAGTACTTCTTGACTCGATGAGTGTCCAGCCCGATCGGATACTGCTTCTGGACACGTTTTTCCATATCCTTATTTTCCACGGAGAAACCATTGCCCAGTGGCGTAAGGCCGGGTACCAGGATCTTCCGGAGTATGCGAACCTGAAGGAACTCCTGGAGATGCCGCGCAGAGAGGCTGCATTGCTACTGGTGGATCGATTCCCGCTGCCCCGATTCATTGACACGGATGCGGGTGCGTCACAGGCGCGCTTCCTCATGTCCAAGCTTAACCCATCTCACACACATCAGAGCGCTACCTATGGCCAGCTGTCGTCGCAGGTTGTTCTAACCGATGATGTGTCGTTGCAGACGTTCATGGCGCATCTTCAGAAGGTAGCGGTGTCGGGACACGCGTAATGCGACCCGCGCTCAGGTGGGAGCCATGTCTTGGAAAAAGTCAACCCTCAGGTTCCAAAAAGAAGTAGCAGTAGCTTAATTCGAATACATTAACTAAATGTTGGGCACATGATGGGCACAATGCTGTTTGGCGAGCTTCTAACCACTGTTTAAGTCGTCCTGGGGCATGTTTACCTCGCGATCACGATACACGGCATATACGTTGCGCACTTCGCTCTCGTGTTTTTACGCATATCTGCATATGAATGCTCGTGAGATTGTCCCGCCAGGCCAGGCAGTTCAGGAGTATTTGGCCCAAAAAGAATGTCAGGAAGCGCTTGTAGGTGTGCCAGTCCCAACACTTGATGCTGAAGTCCGAGCAGCACTTGTTGCTTTTGGAGAACCGGCCGATATTGATGAAAATGGGCGTTCAACACCAGAAGACCGTGGCCAGCGGCGACAGCGCCTTCAGACTATAATAGCAAAACGAAAGCTATCTGGATTATCTATTAACTGGAAATCGGAACATTCAGACTCGGATTCAGAGCCTGAGGAAGAGTTTTGGACGGAAGGCTCACCCCATTTATGGCAGACCCGGCATCTGATGGCGAATTTGGCCAAACAAGCAGCATCAAAGCGCCTCAAAAAGGCTCGAAAAGCGTGGACAATCAGTTCTGGGCCAATGCGGGCCCATATTCTTCGTGAGGAAGGTGACCGACGCAGACTTGCCAATAGAAAGGCTGGCGGAATAGAGTTGTATGGTACCCAGTCTGGGTTCACAAGACCGGTAGGATGCGTGAGATACTCCCCACTATCAAATTATATTGCTACGGGTGATTGGTCTGGACTAATTCGAGTGATGGATCCGGAATCTCTCGAAGAGTTGACGATCTGCCAGGCCCATAGCGGCAAGGCAACAATTGCATGGAACACATCAAAAGCAAACCCCACACCTCAACTTATTAGTGGAGGTGTAGAAGGCAATGTATGTGTTCACCATATATCAGATAATCGTCTTGTTACCAAGACTACACTCTCTGGCCATACAGGCAGAATAAGTGCCGTAGATTGGCACCCACATGCTGCTAACCTTGTAGCCTCGGCATCTCACGACTTAACTTGGCGTTTATGGGATCTAGAGACAGAACAGGATGTGTGGATACAGGAAGGACATGCTAGAGAGCTCAGTCGGTTACGGTTCCACCCAGATGGCGCTTTGATCGTGTCAACGGGCCTGGACGGGATAGGACGCGTGTGGGACATGCGCACAGGATCATCTGTGTTAATACTTGATGGCCATGCCCGTGAAATACATGCCCTTGATGTTGCTTCAAATGGCTATGAGGTGGCTACGGGAGCTGCCGACAATACTATTCGGATATGGGATCTACGAAAGGGTCAAACATCGGCATTAATACCTGCACACACTTCAGTAGTAAGCGATGTGCAGTTTTGCCAAGATTTTCTAGTGTCCAGTGGTTTTGATAGCCGCGTGCGGTTATGGAGTGTGGACGACTGGCTGTTACGTGGGGACCTTGAAAGTGGAGCCAAGGTCATGTCTGCACATTGTTCACCCTCATTAGAGGTTATATCTGGACGTTGGGATCGATGTGTAGACCTTTTCAGACCAATAAACGTGTAATTCTAGCACTGACTCTAGAGGCAACTCTGCCACTAATATTCAAACTCGGCAGATGGTACAGTGTGACGCAAATCAGAGCATAAACTAGCCTCTCTTTTTAATTAATTTTTTTCTTTAATTGCGGAACTGTCTCTTATGTTCTTGAGGTTTTGAAGACGCAGATACTTGCAAAGCTTGCTGCAGGTTTGCAACTTGAGTACGCATTTCGGCAATTTCTGCGCGCTGCATTTCAACAGTAGCCTCTGCAGATAATTGGCGAGGAGAAGCATCAAGCTTCGTTTGCATCTGCACCAAACTAGACTGCAGTTTTTCGATCTCTTCGGCTAGTTCACCCCGTTCCAAAGTGGCCTGACGAGCAGCTTCTGAAGCCACTTTGTACTGTTCCTGAAAGTAGCCCGCATCAGAAGCATTAGTGTCGGCACGACGGCGTGCCTTTTCAACGTCAGCACGGAGTTCGTCGTTCAGCTTTTCGAGTTCGGCTACACGAGCTTGGAGCTCATTCCCTGCGGTAGCCTTGAGTTCGGAGATAAGACTCATCCACCGCTCTCCTAGTCGAGTTGCCTGGGCAGTAGCATTCCGGGAACTCGTTTCAAGACGCTCACATCGGCGCTGTGCATGCTCGCTCTGTCGTTGATACTCTTTAGCCACGCGGATCTCCGATACAAGCTGATCTTGCAACGCCTCTAATTCCATCTGACGACGAGAAGAAAGGGCCCGATGACATGCTACTTCTTTAAGTAGCCGCACAGTATCCACCTCAGAAGTGATATGTCCATCCGGAGTCTCATCCTCGAGAGATTCGAGTTTGAGACGTTTCCGGGTCTGTCGCGCCTCTGCTTCAGTCTCTGCTTCATAACCATCGGTCTGAATGGCATATTCAACATTCACCCGACTATACTTTCCTGGCATAGGAATTGGAGGGAAAGGCCATGGACCTCGGCCCTTGATCCACGCTCTCAATGAGTCCATTTGCTCCTTGACAAGAAGCGGCCCATCATCATCCCTTTTAGTGACAAGTGGAAATTCGACAATGGTGGCGGCCACCTGTTGTCCCAGATCCAATCCTGCTTCAGGAAGCGCAGCATGCTCAGCAGTGTGGAGAGCCAATAGGCGCACGACACGAGCTGGTTGGCGCATCCGCGGAATGGGAGCACCATCAAGCACAAATACAACCTCCAGTAAAGGAAGGTCAATCACAACATTGTGAGTGTCTGGAGGCAACAACCAGACCGTACAAGCAGGCTTGGTGACATTATCTGATGACCCTCCCGCATCATCAGACCCGAACTTGCAGACATTAACTTTCTTACCGCTGCGCAAAAATGGGTCAAGAAGCTGCTGAATTGGCTCAGTAACCACAATTCCTATGTGAATTTGGATCTCTTCGGCAGCTAGTGCCCGCACTAGCTCGTCGAGGAATGCGAACTTGGTGCTACGTTCCCGAGACTCCCGACGGTGCTGGAATATATTCCCAGGAAGTGACTGGCGGTCGAAAAGCCATGTATGTGTACCAATGACTTCTAGCTCGTGTAGCATATTCTGCAACGCTGTTCCTGCACGAGCATGGCTTTCTTCCCCTAATAGGTCATGATCAAAATAGGCCAGAATCTCGGAGTAAGTGCCAAAATACACCTTTTGCATGAACCATGCCTGGTTATATGACACAGGCACAGGAAGATAAGCTGTTTCAGGCTCTTCTGGTGCGGCTTCGAGAATATCTCGTAGATCCATCCTCGGAGGCCTCGTGACGAGGAATTATGTGTGCGTAAAGGGGAATCGGGGACCTATGCATAATGTTTATAGTGCGATAGCCTTAATACGATAAGCTATAAGCTAGAGATACAGTAAACGGTAGTTTATTGAGCGCACGGACGCGGATGGTCGCAACGGATCAAGCATCAATCTCTAAAGATGAGGTGAACCTCTACGACCGACAGATCAGACTCTGGGGTCTTGATGGCCAGACCCGGTTGCGCGAAGCCCGTATTTTGATGCTAGGTTTCGGCAGCATAGCTGTTGAGATCGTGAAGAATCTCGTGCTTGCCGGAGCTGGTGCATTGACACTTCAGTCCAGTGAGAATGTTAGTGCCACTGATCTCGGCACTAATTTCTTTTTACGAGCTGATGATATCGGTCATAATGCTGCTGAAGCATCGCGGATCCGAGTTCAACGGCTCAACCCACGAGTAGCCGTTGTGACTGAGCAACGACCGGTCTCAGAGTTAAGCGACGACTTCTTTTCCGAGTTTGATGTGGTGATAGCCACGCAGATCACTGAGTGGTCCACCCTGGTGCGAATCAATAATATCACTCATGCGAAAGGCCACGCATTCTATTATGGCAGTCTTCATGGATGGGCTGGATATGTATTTGCGGACCTTGTGGACCATGAATTTAAAATGGAACGGGAACGAGGCAATGTTAGGACAGCAGTAGGACCCAAATCGAGGACCCAGACTGTACTTAGCGTTGAGGATGTCGAGAAAAACGAGCAAATCACAATCCGCGAGACTTATCATACTCTTGAACAAGCCGTAGCTGCAGCAGGAGAGCTTGGGCCTCGATTAAGACCTCGACAACGCGCCAAGGTATCGCCATATTTGCCTGCGCTTTTGGCTGCCTGGGAGACCGGGGATTCAGTCTCTGCTGCCGATATTGAAAGGAAGGCTGATACCCTGGGTCTCCCTCGGTCAATAGTGAATCCCCGCTTCGTTCAAGATTATTTATCAACGGCTGGCGTCGAAGTGTCGGCAGTTGGAGCTGTAATTGGAGGAATCATGTCCCAAGACGCTATTAACTATCTTACACGGCGACGGTACCCGATACAGAACCTTGTGGTGTACGATGCAAAGCGGGGGCTTGCACCGATGTATTGTCTTGGGTAGCACCATTTGAGACTTCAAATTAAAGCTAGTCACATTTAAGAATAGAATATTTGTTCGAGAAGGTTCCTTCACTTTCATTCGAGTGGACGCTGAGACAGGTCAGTTTCGCCCACAAATTCCGAGCAAAAGATGATAGGAGTCATTGACCCTTACGGTCCCAAGAATTATTTTATTATTTCAATAATGTTCTACCAGTAGCTTTCCCCCCATTTAAACTTGCCTGCGTCTGATATTCTGAGTGATAAACGCCCCCACTTCGACCACTCATCCGCCCACCATGAGCTTGTAATCAACGCGATCTTCCTCATAGCCCAATAGCCCAATAGCCCATACCGGGCCGTCCCGCCTACCACGTAATCAGCAGAACGCGCAACCTACCCAGCAGTGATGAAGCTTTCTGAGGAATGGAAAGTATTGGGATGGGTTCCACCACAGGATACAGCTAGAAAATGTGTCCAGGACTATGTAAACTGGCTTTGCACGGCTTCGTGGCTCGAGCTGGCCCGAACTCTTGTAGTAGTATGGTTTGTTGCCCAGTACTTGCAAGTTTTAGAAACTACGGTGCTGAATTACGGCATTCGCGGAGCCATTTGGCATGCATATCGACGCGTTGCTGGTTCAGCAGTTCGGGTATTTTTAAACCTTCCAGGAATTCGTGGAACAGTGAATAAACAGGTGGCCAAGACTCTAGCCGACGTTGATGCTTCACTCATTGAGCGTGGACCACAGTTCCCCGAGAATGTTACTCTCCCGGCATCTGGTATTAGCGATGCCAAGAATGTTTTGGAGCTAGTGTCACGTTTGCAAACCATGAAACGTAGCGCATGGGAGAAAGGCCGCTTATCTGGGGCAGTGTATCACGGTGGAACCGATCTCCTGGACCTTCAAACCCAGGTCTATGGACTTTGTGCAGTTGCGAATCAACTCCACCCTGATTGTTTCCCTGATGTGCGTCGCATGGAGGCCGAAGTAGTGGCAATGGTCCTGGATCTGTTCCATGGCCCTTCCGGTAGTTGTGCAACCAGTACAAGTGGTGGCACCGAGTCACTTTTGCTAACTTCTTTAGCCGCGCGGGAGTGGGGTCGTGCGACAGGCAGACTAGCCCCAGGAAGCATTGCTGAAATCGTTGCCCCGGTTACTGTACATGCCGGAATCAATAAGGCAGCGCATTACTTTGGAATGCGTCTCGTTTCTGTGCCATTGGATCCTAACACTATGCAGGTAGATACTGCCATTGTCCGTCGTGTGGTAGGCCCTAATACTGTCCTGATTGTTGGATCTGCCCCTAACTTCCCTCATGGCATCATCGATGATATAGAGGAACTTGGAACCATTGCCCATGAGGCAGGAGTTTTACTACATGTGGATGCATGTCTAGGCTCATTTGTAGTTCCTTTTCTAAATGAAATCCAAGGGACGAATGCACAGGTGTTCGACTTCCAAATCCCAGGGGTTACCTCCATCTCCTGTGATACTCACAAGTATGGATTTGCACCTAAGGGCTCGTCGATCATTATGTATCGAAGTGCTGACTTGAGACGCTATCAGTACACTGTATGTACGGACTGGGCAGGCGGCTTGTATGCTACTCCGACTCTGGCCGGGTCCCGTCCTGGTGCTCTTATGGCTGGCTGCTGGGCAACCCTTATGTATATTGGGAAAGATGGATACCGAGAGTCTGCTAGACGCATTTTATCTGCTGCATCTAAATTCCGACGCGCTGTGGACACTGATCCGACGTTAAGCAGCGTACTAAACGTTGTTGGAAATCCACGGGGACCCGTAGTGGCGTTCACCTCGAATAAGATTAACATCTATGACCTTGGAGACCGCATGTCCAAGCGTGGATGGCACTTGAGCTCTCTGCAGAACCCCCCAGCGATTCACATGGCATTTACTCGTCTTACCCTCGAGGTAGTAGACGAGCTCATCGAAACTCTGACCACTGAAACTGCTGAATTGATAGCTTCAGGATCACAAGTAGCCGGCGGGGGTACTAGTGCATTATATGGTGTTGCGGGAAGTGTGCGCACAACTGGCGTTGCTGATAGACTTGCAGAGGGATTTGTTGACTCTCTATACAAGATGTGATATGATGTGATTGCTTAAACAAGATAGTGTCGATTATATCGGTAATAATATGGTCTCATTCACCCAGCACTGCAAATCACCTAGATGCTGAATATTGGGATCATTACTGTACAGAACAGAACCCACACAGCCTAAAAATGTCGATATTTGATTCAGTGTCAGCCCG
Source organism: Wickerhamiella bombiphila (assembly GCA_030561035.1). NCBI lineage: Eukaryota > Fungi > Ascomycota > Dipodascomycetes > Dipodascales > Trichomonascaceae > Wickerhamiella > Wickerhamiella bombiphila. The sequence goes on from JAKTWK010000006.1 coordinate 390,455, forward strand.
AAATAATTGGCTAGAGAGTTACTTTATTATATATATATATATTCATATTCAATAATAATGAGTCTAATTCCAGTCCCTGGAACAGATATAAATAATTAGAACATGATAATACAGAGTGATTTTAGGATCGAGATCACTACTAGCGATGTGCATAATCAATCCCCAGACATGGAGTTTTTGCGAGACAAGCACATTAAGTACATTCAGGGCCTTGATGAGCGCCGAAGCGAGTTACGCTATTGGTTGAGTGCACATCTCCGCCTTTCTGGGCTGTACTGGGGCTTGACAGCTTGTCATCTCATGGGGGAACCAGACGCCCTAGATCGAGACATGGTAGTGGCGTTCGTGCACAAGTGCTGGGATGATAAAGAAGGGGCATTTGCAGCCCATCCTGATCATGATGCCCATATACTTTATACTCTCAGTGCCATTCAAATACTGGTACTTGAGAATGCTTTGGATACCTTGAGTAACGAGAAACGACAACGGGTAGTGGATTATGTTGTTGCGCGCCAACATGCTGATGGAAGCATAGAGGGTGATAAATGGGGTGAAATAGATACCAGGTTTGCGTATACAGCCGTCCAGACACTGGCATTACTCGGAAGTCTCGATTCACTGGCCATTGATCCTCTCGTCACGTGGCTCTCTCGGTGTCAGAACTTTGATGGAGGATTCGGGCTTATTCCGGGCGCAGAATCGCATGCTGCCCAAACTTGGACGGCTCTAGGTTCCCTGGCTATTTTGGGCCGTATCGGTGCCATCAGTACCAGCAGCGCAGCGTGGTGGCTCGCCGACCGCCAGACGTTAAATGGTGGTCTCAATGGTCGTCCTGAGAAATTACCGGATGTTTGTTATAGCTGGTGGGCCTTGAGCTCATTGGCTATAATGGACCGCATTAATTGGGTGGATGGTAGGATGTTGCGCTCATTTATCTTGGCAGCCCAAGATCCCGATAATGGCGGCATTGCTGATCGTGAGGGAGATGAAGCTGATGTATTTCACACATTATTTGGCATTGCTGGTCTCAGCTTGCTTGGATATGAGAATTTGGAGCCCGTTAGTCCTATTTTCTGCCTACCCATGTCGGTTATGGACCGTGTCCCAGCATACCCTGGGAAAAGTGAAACCAGCTAGTGTTTATATTACAATCCATTAAAGACAGATGATCATATTACAGTGAATTGAAGTCGCACCGACCAGATGCGGGCCAAAACTCTAGCCACTGCGCCTTGCCTCCCTGCAAAAATGTGCCGGGGTTCATTACATGGCAATCTTCGTATACCTGTTTGAACTGGGGTGTAGATGAATCCACAATAACCAAAGATGAGGGCCATTGCGCCATTGATAATACACTATCATGTTCCCAACTCACTGGGCGGGCTGAAAGTTTGAAAGGTGATAGATGGCACTGATCGAGGATCGTCGCTACAACCTTACGCGCCTCTAGTGTGTCGGTTACAATGTCCTGGTGGTGAATGTTGGGCTGCTCCTTATGATTCTCAGCTCGCATTGCTGCATATGCTCGCCGATTAGTTTCCTTTTCGTCGAAGTCGTCATCATCACTTTCAATGGTAGCTTTCGCCGCATTAGCCTCACCCTCGGACCCCCCCGAGTCCAGGGTCATGGCACCCTCAGACTCGGGAACTAGAGTCATATCCGACATTTCATCTTGAGGTGGTAGGGTAGAAGGGATATTCAGGGAATGTCGACGCATCCTTAGGCCATAATCATCACGAGCTATTACAAGCTCTTGAGTGAGCCAGAGAACTCGTGTAGGATTACTGGTTAGAACAACGTCACGAGCTGAACGCTCTACCCGGCCTGTGAACACTGACGGAATAGGTTGAAGGGGCCAAGCCGGACCGGTAGTCCCTTTAGAAGACCATGCAGCATGCCATGGATCGTTATCACCGGGGATCAGCACGATTTTTGTTGTTATTCCCAGTCGAGGTACTGACTGCAGTAGCTCCGCTAGTGTATTCATGGCATCACGATAACTTGCTGATCCCCCTTCTCCATCGATGCCACTGTGTGGTCGGAATGGTACCGATACGAAACTACCACTGAGTACCAGAGCGATCGGCGGGTCTGAATTTAAATACTCAAGTACGCGTCGCAAGGCATCCACTGAATTATGTTGATCCAAATACAGATCTCCCCCCAAAAATACTATACGATGGTGATCATGCGAAGCCTCCTCGCGTCGCAAAACCTTTTCAAGATTGGGATCAACCCTTTCAATTCGATTAATACTTCCAAAGAAGTCGACATTCCCCAGAGCCTGCTGGGTTGCCGTACGGCGTTCAACGGTTGGAGGGCCCATGGTACCAACTTGGAAATATTCTCCCGCATATACACCATGACATAGTACATATGATCCACTGGGGTAGTAATGATCAAATGCATAGTCCGTGTGTTCAGTGAATTCAAGTGCAATACGGTTGGTGGTATCTGACAGTACCCATCCGCTCAACGGATCCTGGGCGGTCATTGCGTCACTTTCAATGCGAGTCAGCTGTCCAAACAAAAAATATTCGGTTCCAAATTCTCGACCTGCCAAATTATTGATTGGGGTGATAGCATGACCTGCGTCTGCACCACTGCCACCACCAGCTGCTAATGCCCTTGTTTGAAACTCGTCATTACGACCTAAGCGGTCATATAATACGTGGTAGCGGGCAGGGAAGAGTCGCGTCAAGGCTTCCGCAGGGGCCACAGACCGTGCCTGAGCAGGGCTGGCCAGCTCAAAATGGTGATTCAGTGGGTTATACACAAGTCTTCGCTGCGTATGTGCATCAACTACAGAAAAGTACTGTCGCCATTGGAAATTCTTGGCTGAATCGATAGCTACCAAGCTATCTTCAGCTGTAGCTGTAGATGCTGGTGGTACATTAATAGATGTGAGTTGACGGGAAATTGGGTGTGAGGATTCTTGGTGCTTCGATTCTGAATTCGCTGCTTGACTTTTTTCCTGAGTCTCTTTGTGCTGGGTGGACGCTTGAGCATTCAGCCAGTCCTTAATGAGGTCCCTAAGGGGATTACCATCTACAAAAAGACCACGATCCTCATCCTTCCACTGTCTCGATAGGTCATCCAAGCATCTTTCAGCACGTCGACCTCGCCACTCGGCACCAAAGTGACGACCTAAGAAAGATGCCAACACCTCAAGAGCAGAGCTTTTCAGGTTCAGACCATGCTTCTTTGAGATGATCCGGTATGCGACCGGCCGCACCTGTGATGGCGTGAGCTCTATAGGTAGCACCACAGGACTGCTGCTCATCGCTGCTAAATTGAACGCGTCGCGCCCACTTTACGCGTAATCACAAAAACTTAAATGGAAACTACTAATCAACATGATGATGGGAGCATTGATTTCTGGACACTATCTGAGATGTCTTTGCACGTAGAACAAAATTGTTATTATTCTGTAGTTTTTAAAACGGATCGACCCCCGAAGATTGTTAGCGACTTCTGTTCCAGATTGTGATCACATGACGTACATATGATTTGTCAATGCACCAGATGATATAGATTTGATACCACGATAAGCACTCTAGTGTGACTATTACTTATACCTTCGCACTTGTCAGGGCATCGGTTAAATAACTGTCATATTGATAATCGGCGCAGTATAACCTAAACCTGGTCTAGCAGGGTAGAGAAACTGGATGCGAGGTACAATTTAAAATGGGTTAGCGAGACGTGAACGAGAATTCAACCGAGCGGAACATTTTCCGACTCGACTCACCACTGTAGGGCTCAGAGCTTGCGCACCTCGGCCCAAGGTAGTCGAATTGTGGCAAGGTCCCCATCATTCTTATCAAGGTAAGGGTTGGGACTGGTAACGGTTAGATACATTAACTAGCGATCCCTTTATTAGCGCTACTCTACTTGACTACTTCCTGTAATGTCCTCGCTGGATCTTGAAAAGAGCACGCCTATGGGAGGCTCTATCTATAAGGATACTGACAACAAGAATAACGTCAAGGTCACGCCAGAATGGACAGATGAGCAATATGGCAGCTATTCTGACGTACGTTTGGACCCTAAGATGGCTGGGGAGATCGATGTTGATACAGGAATTCTAAAATACGTGGATGAGGTCGAAAACGAGCAGGTGGTCCCCCCTGCTATCTCGCGACGACTGCTTCTTAAGGCTGACCTCTATGTAACGTCATGGCTGGCTCTCATTAACGGTGTAGCATTTGCCGACAAGGTCCTTTCAAGCTCGGGTTCAGTGCTGAACCTTCTTCAGGATACCCATATGGAACAAGGGTCGCGATTTGCATGGTCGACAACTATCTTTTATCTATGTTACCTTGTGGCATCGCCATTTATGGTTGTTCTGGTCAAACTTCCCACTGCTAGATCACTGGGAGTGGGGTTTGCAGTATGGGGCATAATTGTTGCGTGTACTGCCGCGTGTTCAAGTTATGGAGGGTTCATGACCTGTCGCGGGCTTTTGGGGGCCTTTGAGGCATGCGTGGTGCCAATCCAAGTTCAGTATATCAGTCGATTTTACCCTCGCGAGCTCCAATTTAGCCGTACCAATGTCTTTTTTGCATTCAATGGATCGTGGGCGATGATTGCCATTGCGATTGCGTATGGGCTCCGAGTCCGATTTGAGAATAATGATATTGCACTTAGTCCCTGGCGTGTGAGCTATATCATTTTCGGAGTCTTGACAGCGTTGATTGGCGTAAGTACAGTCTTCTTCCTCCCTGAGACACCCGCTGATGCGTGGTTCTATACCGAAGAGGAGAAAAAATGGCAGGTTGTCAGTATTAGGCACAATCAAGGTGGTTACGGTGCTCACAATACCACGCACTTTAAGTGGTCCCAAATTGCGGAGTCCTTCTGCGACCCCCGTCTTTATCTGATCTTTATATCATGTGTATTCGAAAACATACCGAATGGTATTATCACCACGTTCATGAGCCTTATTTTGGAGGGTTTAAACTACAGCCCCAAAATGAACCTCCTGATGCAACTTCCACAGGGCGCTTGTGAGTTTGTCGGTTGCCTGATGGTAGCCATTATATCGGGAATTTGGTTCGTGAACCACCGTGTTATATATGCTTTGAGCGCTGCGGGGCTTAATGTGATGGCTTTGTGCCTTGTTGCATGGGGACCAACAGCAGCATCTCAATTAGCTGGACTCTATCTGTTCGCATTTTTGGGGCCTGTTGCCTACGTCGGCTTTATTTCATTTGTCCAGAGTAATAGTGCCGGCCATACTAAAAAGCTTACAATGAATACCGCAGTGTTGGCTGGCTACTGTGTGGGCAATTTGGTCGGACCGCAGGCAATGCTGTCGTCCGAGAAGCCGGAATATCCTACAGGCAAGACTCTGATGGCAGCATCAGCTGCAATTCTCTTTGTTGGTATTGCAGCGATGTATGCGTTGAATCTATGGGTGAATCACCGAAGGAACATCAAAAACGAGAAACTTCCTCCTGGTGTACACAACGCCGAATTCGCCGACTTGACGGACTTCCAAAACCCAGAATTCCGGTACGCTCATTAACCAGTCATATACTATCATTGTTTTTATTACCCTGTTATACTTGAAAAAAAATTAAATTTAAGACGATATTTTACGCGGAGTAGGACATATGGGAGGCTGGCCCCAAAGTGGGGAACACTCCGTTCAGTAACTTTACCGGTATGCATATGTAGCGGATGAATAACCCCAGTAATCACCATTAAGCCGAATTAAGAAGCAGACCACCTAGACCCGTGCTAATTTGCAGAGGAGCAGCTTTTCCACTGCCATGTTTGGCCAAGGAGGTGATGATGGGCCAACATGTGAGCTCATGGGTCCTATATCGCTAGTTCTGCAGCTATTTTTGGGGACGATAGCCATTCTATCATTAGTGCTGAAGCGCAAATACGAGCATCCACGGCGTCCATGGCGTGTTTGGCTCTTTGATGTGTCCAAGCAAGTAATTGGCGCACTTTTCATTCACGTTTTAAATGTTTTGGCCTCTATCATGTTCAGTGGTGATGTGCCCGATCTCGATGATAACCCTTGCACGTGGTACTTTTTGAATGTGCTATTTGATACAACAATTGGTGTGCCATTATTATGGGTAATGCTATGGAACATTTTCAATGTTGCATATTGGTTGGGTGTTCGCGATATTATGAGTGGCGAGTATGGTCAACCCCCACAGAAACGGGCATTCTTCAAGCAACTGGTCCTATATCTAGTGGCGCTTGTACTTGCCAAGATTATTCTAGATATTGTGCTTTATGTCGTGCCTTTCCTGGATGACTGGGGTGCGTACCTTATATCATGGACTGACTGTGATGCACGCCTTCAAATCCTTTTTGTGATGTTCCTGTTCCCTACTGTGATGAATTCGCTACAGTACTATGTTGTGGACAGCATTATCCAATCTCCACAATTTGGAGAGGCATCCGAAGCTTTTTCTGCAGATATGCGCCGCCGGTACGGATCATTCGAAGCCTTCAAGAGGAGATTCACCTAGGACTAGAAACTATCGCAGTACCTCACTCCAGTACCACTATCCACTTGTATACATTTATGCATATTATCCCTAAGTGTGGTTCTCCCCTACCCTTTTCTATTAGATCATCCAATTTTTTTCACGACATAGATCGGGGGGCTAAGCAAGAGTTGAGCGATGAAAATTAAAACAATCTCGCGGTCCGCCGATGACTATGTCCCAGTGAGCAATACAGAATCAGCCAGACAGCCGCGCAATCTTGATCCGGATTTGCATCCGTTCGAACGAGCACGTGAGTACACCAGAGCACTCAATGCAACCAAGATGGATCGCATGTTTGCCGCACCTTTCATTGGACAGATGGGATTCGGTCATGTTGATGGTGTGTATAGTTTGGCCAAAAGTGCGTCGCAGCTCGGGTCAATTGCTAGTGGAAGTGGCGACGGCGTAGTGAAGACCTGGGATATGGGCTCGCGTGAGGAGACCTGGACTGTGCAGGCACATCAGGGGATTATTCGTGGGCTTTGTTATACCCCCAAGAATCAACTGTTAAGTTGTTCTAGTGATGGAAGTATCAAGCTATGGAGCCCTGGCATGTCTTCGGATGCTCTGCAAACTTATCTGAGTGAAGCTGGAGGTGGACTCATGGGAGTGGACCACCACCGTTATGACCCCCAGTTCGTTACAGCTGGCACTAAATTGGAGGTTTGGGATGCTAATCGAACAAATGCCATATCAACAATGTCTTGGGGTGCCGATAACCTTAATTCAGTTCGATTCAATCAGACGGAGACATCCATTGTTGCATCCACTGGTAATGACCGCAGTATTGTAATCTATGACCTGCGAACTTCCTCTCCAGTTCAGAAAATGGTCAGCGCCCTTTCTAGTAATGCTATTGCCTGGAACCCCATGGAAGCGTTCAACTTTGCTGCTGCATCAGAAGATCATAATGTGTATCTTTATGACATGCGTAATCTTACTCGAGCTCTTAATGTCTACAAGGATCATGCTGCAGCGGTATTGGATGTTGATTTCAGCCCTACGGGCCAGGAGCTCGTTACGGGATCATATGATCGCACAATCCGCATTTTCCCACTTTTGCAAGGACATTCACGCGACGTCTATCATACTAAGCGCATGCAGCGTGTATTCTCGGTGCGGTTCTCAATGGACTCGCGGTATATTGCCAGTGGTAGTGATGATGGCAACGTGAGATTGTGGCGTGCTCAAGCTAACGACCGGTCAGGCATCAAGTCTTCGCGACAGCGTGCTAAGCTTGAATATGACGCTGCGCTCACAGAGCGCTATAAGCACATGCCTGAAATTCGTCGCATCAGCCATGCACGCCGCGTACCCAAGGCTGTGAAACTTGCCAATCAGATTAAGCGGGAAGAAATCGAAGCACAGAAACGGAAGCGTGATAACCGCATTAGAAACTCACGCAAAGGAACCGAGTCTTACGAGAAGGCTCGCGAGAAGCACATTTTGGGGGTTGCCGTTCGAGAAGACGAAGCTGCGAAAAAGAACTCCAAAGGTAAAAACTAACCAATATTTATTATGCTAATATAGTGAGTACTTTTATCAAGTGAACGATTTAGACTTTTCAGGTAAGTATATGTCGAACCCATCTTATCCTTCGGAGGGCATCCCAGCTCAATTGCAGCCTCATTTACATCACATAAATAGGAGGATATCACGCACAACATCAGTGCGGTCCAAGACTCGAAAAATAGGGGGAACACTAATAATTTATTATAATTGTTGCTATACCAAGGGAAGGATTTCGTATTCTGGAGCTAGTTACATGTGTGGTCATCGCATGGGTTAAGCTTCTTAGTATCGATACTTTTCAGTAGGTGTGTAACGAGATTAAATGCAAACGGTCACTAACTAATGGTACAATCTAAGAATCAAAATAAAAATAAAGTAGACCGTGGCATGAAATACTGCAACTATGACAGCCAATTAATTAAGCCTTTTTTGAAGTAGGCTTTATATGTGGGGTTGTCGGTCTGATAATGGACCTGTTACCACACCCTGTGGAAATGAGTTTACTTGATGCTTTTCACGTTCTGGATCCAAGTCGTCCTCAAGTAAGGTGTCCAGAATTAAGGACACATCTGTTACCTCCTTCTTTGACAGGTCAGTAAGGAATGGTACCATATCAAGAAGTTCATTATCATGCATATCCGAGAACCATGAGGAGACTGGAACGGCATTTTGGGGCTGCATAACATACGAAGCAGGTGAGTTGTCAACAATAATGATATCCTGAAGTGGACGTCCAAGCTGGGCCAGATTCTTGACATAGTTGCCATTATAGTTGCTACAGGCCTCACGAAATAGGCGATAGTGCACACGACCGTTTGGATCCAACTGATCTAGTAAAGGGTCTCCATACTTGGCGACACTAGCGGTGAACACAATGACCTCAAACAAGTCACAAACAACAGATAAGAATTCATCGACTCCAGGCCTTTTGACCACAAACACATCATGAAAAACACCTTCAATATCTACCGGAATCATGAAATCAGCTTCGGGAAGATACTTGAAACTCGAGTGCACCAGTGTTTCGTCTAGATCGAGAACCAGGGATTTACGTCCTGCAAGTTTAGGTGACATCGGGCCCAGAAGATCGACCGGGTGCTGGCCGTCTGCCAGATCTATTGTGCCAGCAGTGGACTCAGAAGATCGACGTGATGAACGATCCTGTTGCGAGGATTCCGGGGTAGGTCCGAAGATCTCACTTGGACGCTCCGATTCTGCCACGTGGTGGCCATGAATTGTGCTACCCATAGTTAGCAGAGTGGGAAGGGAATCTGCAGTAGTGGTGCGAGTTGCTGGGGCCGTAGATGCGACAGCTAGAGATCGCCGACGTGACTTCGCAGCGTCAGACTCGCTGGTTGATCCTGGTCTAACAGATTCATGTTTAGGCGCTGCAAGCCCTGCGGCGGAGGTTTCAAAGGGGTCCGATGATGAAGATGGCTTCCTCCCTGGGGGATGATCGTGTTTACTTGGGGCCACAGAGGGCCGTTGAGGGGTGGTTGCGTGGGTCTCATTACGGTGCTGCCCTCTATAGTCCCCACGATTATGATTTTCATCGTTGTTATCTCTGTCATACGTACCCAGGTCGTGACGCGACCCACCTGTGCAACATAACAGAAGTTTTGAGAGCGCGTTGGCCATTCACTAAGAAAGCAAGCAAGAAAAAAGAAGGAAGGAGCGAAAGCGGGTCGGTAGAAGAAAAAGAAGAATAGGGTAGGTTCAAAAGACACCCAAACGAGTTATCGCACTAAAAAGTGGACCTCTGAGTGTGGTGCTACAAAGGTGAAATCGGTCTCTTTAGACTGATGTCCCTCTATAGGCTGTCGCCTGCGACTGGAGGCTCAGATCGACCCTAAAAAGATACACACACGGCTTCTGTCAGGAAGAGACAGTTGATTGTGAGGGTGAGGTGTCGGTCACAAGACAGACAAAAGGCTGTAGGGCAGGCAGCGACCACCCGCGGCGTCAATGGAATGCAGGTCTGTCTATGAGTCAGCGGCCACTTACCCGGTTATGTCACCCGGGTGTGTGGGTGTCCGGTCCTCCATAATATTACCCCCCCACGTCTGTCAATGCCTATGTCAAACCGAGTGACCTGAACAGAACGATCTATATATAACATTAACCTAAATAAGAAGTTTCAGATTATCGAATGAGCTCTATGGCTCCTCGCATTCCGATCGGCATCTGCAGCATGCAATGCATAGACCCTTGCATAAGACGACGTGATTCTCATAAATGGGCCTAACGACTATGGATTAGTAGCCATCGGGTAGTTTAAAAGTGTATTAATTGAATGAATTCTGCCGAGGTCGTGCAGGCTCTTCTCTGCCACCTTCATGTTGATCTGCTGCAAGCTGAGCGGTTTTTCGCCAGATCTGCAAGGTGGGGTGCAGGTCAACAACCACTCATAAAACCTTCCCAAGCTGGCGGTTCATATATAAATCCATAACTCCACAACACAGACCCATCGTCAAACATATGTCACTTTAACACTAGAACATGCTCCAAGGCATGCTGGTAAATCACAGCTAGACTAAAGTTTCGACGCGCGTAGCGTCTTTCCTAGCTCTTCAACAAGGTATCCCGCGAGAACTTCTGCTGCGGCCATGCATGTGATCATGGGATTTACCCCTGAAGCTGATGGGAAAATCGATGTGTCGACAACATGCACATTTTGGCACTCATAGAGTCGTCCCCGTGCATCCACAGCTCCGTGACGCGGCCCTTTATCGGACATGCGACATGATGCCATTTGATGGGCACTCCCAATACTGACATCAAAGTTGCGGAACACAGCCCGGGAGGCAGTTCGATACCAAGCTTGGTAGTCAGAGTCCCAAATGTTGCGCTCGTGCTTTGGCTTCGAAGATACAAAGTCAGGAATGGTTTCTAGAGGTAAGATGATCCGTTCTGCCCCACCAATATAGTGGAGATTCGCGCCTGTCAGACAGCCCTGAAGCAAGGCCCACAAGTCATAATCTGATGTAGTATAGTCAACAAACGCTCGGGATGGATCCTGTCTATTAAATGACACGTACCCTTCACCCTTATCCCTGGTAATAATCAAGAGTGCACTGAGTCTGCGATAACTAGCCACCTTTCTCCGCCAGTCTTGAGGTGTCCGGTAAGGCATGAACTTAAACACCAATGTAGGCATGTGGTGAATAGCCTCGATTTTAGGGCCATGATAATGGCCATCTAGATTGTCGGACTGGGTGCAAACTGCAGTCATAATGACATCGTCAGGTTTGTTGACCACAACTGTGGGGTATTCACCATAACACAAAGTTACCGGGTGTAGCTTGAGCCCGCGTCCGATATGCTTATTCTTAAAATGCGACCGCTGCAGCAGTACTGGGGTATGGAGAGAGCCGGCAGCACACACCACCCGTTTAGCATTAACAATGAGATGCTGGCTGCCGTTAACGATGGCATCCACACCGGAAGCACGTCCATTGTGATGCCGAATCGAGACAACTTGGGCCCCGCTGATCAATTTAGCACCATTATCCAGAGCAAACCGCAGCCATTCTGCGATTCCACCTTTATCTGCGCCATGACGCTGCCCATATGCAAGGAAATGGTTATTGGGAAGATGTTTCCCAGTATTTTGCCCAGTAGCTGCTGCAGGATACCCCAACGCTTTAGATGAATTTAGAATAACCTGGTTGGTGTGGGAGTGCGGGGCTCCAATGTCTGTGGTCGTGTGCATGACATTCCATACATGGTCAGTAGCACGATCAAATTCAGGCGTGCCAAATAAGGGCGCGCCAAGGCGAACGAATTCCTTGCGAATAGGCTCTGGAGTTGCTAATGAGCAGCTCCAGTTAACTGCCCCACCACCTCCGACTGTGGATCCTGCCAGAATAACCATACTGGTGTCACTGCTAACCTCGAATCCTCCCGATTCGAAAACTTGGTCTTCGCGCTCAAAATCGGTTTTGCCGATATCATCTATGGAAAAGTGCTTGCCCTTTTCCAAAATCAACACTGAGAAGCCTTGCTGCACCAGTTTGTATGCCACAACCACGGCAGAACAGCCGCTACCTACAATGACAACATCGGCACTGAGATGGACCGGGGCTCCGGTGCTGACTGCCTGGGGAAGCGGCTCAATTGCAGGTACCCATTGAGGCAATTTGCGTAGTTCTTCAATCCAGGGGTTGGGTTCGATATATCCAATCAGTTCCAGCAGTCGCGGATCACTCCGGAGATATGCCAACATTGCCAGATCTAGAATACCTCTGCTAAGCTGTCGTAGGTGCGCGAAGCGAGAGTGGCGCAAAAAATCGAGAGTACTCATTACTTCAGAAGGTGTCATGTCCACCAAAAGCCTAGGACTGTGTGTTAACGGAAGTGCAGTGACGCGGTAGCTCAACAAATTCAGAACTACCAATAGTAATTGGACAGCATCAGGTCTCTGTTTGCTCAAGGCCTTCGCCAATACTGGCCTAAATGATGGCAGTAATACTGGTGTTGAATTGGCTAGCTCTGCTTCGCTTGCTGGCGAATCCAAAGTGCCAGCTAGGGCACTGGGGTCCAAAGGTGGAATAAGTCCTCGCACCAGAGCTTCGAGGGTTCTCCACTGTACCTCTGAGAGCTCTACTGGCGGCATTTTTGGATGTTGGTTACTATACTGCTGGGATCAAGGAATTCAGGCGAACTGCTTTAAGTCTGCGGAGCTATTCCCCGCATTTTATTATCCTTAGCCTTGATGATGTCAGCGATGCGGCCCGGAGATGAGTGGTGGTGGGGTCACTGCTAATAGTTAGAGATTGGCATCTTGGATGTGACCATCTTATGGGTAAACCCATTCAAATACCAGATCAAAAACAAACATTGTTGTGGAAATAGGTTACGCAAACCATCGTGCTTGGTGCTACCGTCACATGCAGATTTCAGGCACCCTTACCCAGGAAGTCCACACTCGTATGAATCCCGGTAGCATGAGCCGTTATGGGCCCTATTCCAATCATGTGGGCCATACTTAATGTGCCTATCACCTATGCTAGTAATACACTACTTTATATATGTGGTTAAGTGGGTGAGTGGAGTGAAATTTAGCGATGTGCACATGAAAGGAACATTACCACTAATTATTACTAGGTTTGTTAGGGTGAAAGCCATTTTAACATCGGCAACTAACATTAGCTATAATCTAAATTGGTAGTCTTCCTGAAAAACATATGACCTGGCGCATCGTGGCCATAGCATTGAACCTTCATGCTCAAGCTCTGAACGACCACTCGTTGCCTACGCATTATCATATGCTTTACGCGTATTGGAGCAATGTGATTAATCCGTGATCATGTAATATTGGAGGGAGCTAATGGTAATCCATTCTTCTACCCGCCCATTAGTCCAAGATTAACATTCGATGTTCAAACATCCTGCGAGGATGGTTGCTAGAATGCCTGTAGCGGGAAGACAAAGATGGCCATGGCTTTTAATGGCCAGTGCTGCTCCGTTACTTGTGGGCTACACGTGGACAAATGTCGTATCGAATGACGCGAAATCGTCAAAGCCATTTGTGACGCTCATGAACCCAGCCCAAGTATCGGCCCGTTTGAGAGATGCCGAAGAAAGTTTCTTAATCGATCGAAATTGTGGTGTTCTTCGCTATGATGTGGCCCAGCTTGCTTCTAACAATCCAATAGAGGACGACCGTTCTGAACGGGTTGTTAGTGTACCACTCGTGTCTCAAGATGATAAGCAATATTCCACAGACTGGCTATTCTGGGGTGTATATGATGGCCATGGCGGATGGTCTACGAGTTATAAGTTGCGGGAGTCCCTGATTGCCTATGCCGTTCGTGAACTCGACAAGCTTTATGAACCTGTAGCACCTGGAGCAGTACGCCGTTTCGAGCCTAAAGATCCTAAACTGATGGATGAGGCACTTATTACTGCATTCAAGAAGCTTGATGATGATATTGTTAATAAAAGTATTGACAATTTATTTGCCAACCCGTCCAAGAAATCGGCTCTGGAAGCAATTCCACCTGCATTGAGTGGGTCGTGTGCTTTACTGGCACATTATGATACGCACACCCAAGACCTACGGATCGCAGTAGCTGGTGACTCCCGAGCTGTACTTGGTGTACGTCAACCATCGGGTCACTGGCATGCGCGATCTCTCAGCACCGATCAAACCGGCTCTAATGAAGACGAGGCACGCCGTATTCGCGCAGAACACCCCGGGGAAAATGATACTGCAATTGCCCGAGGCCGTGTACTCGGAATCTATGAGCCAACACGCAGCTTTGGCGATGCTATAACAAAGTGGAGTCCCCAAACACAGCGCCGTCTGGCTCGAGAATTCTTTGCCAAGGGGATTCCCCGGTACTTGCGTACACCACCCTACATGACGGCAGAGCCCGTGGTGACGCATACGAAAATAAACCCTGCGCAGCCCACGTTCCTTGTCATTGCAACTGATGGATTATATGAACTGTTATCGAATGACCAGGTGGTGGGATTAGTCGCTGAATGGATGGAACAAAAGCGCCCTACATCTCTGCAGCCGATCCTCAAGCCACCACCAAAAACGGGATCTGGATCTGGGTCGTGGCTTCCTTCGTTCTTAAGCCGACCCCGATCTCGCACAAACGATGGGGTGGTGGTGGAAGATGTTTCCGAGAACAAGGACTCACAAAAGCCTCCAATTCGGTCTGGTCGACAGCCGGCTGGACCACACACAGCCCCTGTGCAGGCCCAATTCCTTGACAACAATGCTGCTACTCATTTAATGCGGAATGCGCTCGGGACAGACCCCGAACAAGTCTCGATGATGCTGAGCATTCCCCCGCCTATGTCGCGGCGATACCGTGATGACCTGACGGTGACGGTGGTATTCTTTGGTGGTGAGAATGGAGACGAACAACAAACTGTTACTGGCAAGATTCTTGTGAACCAAGAGGCTACTCATGCTCCTAAAGCCAAACTCTAGATTTACTCTATATCCCCGATCCTGTATTATTTATGGAGGTGAGTGCGCGTAGCAATTGGCCATCGGTAGAACGCTGGATCTTGGTCCGGTTCTACCCATTCCCAGTCCGCTGACGTTGGGTTGGTCCAGTATTCAATATAAACGTCTCCTTTGGAGGAAGTTAGGGACCGTAGCCGCATTCCTCGTTGGTGCAGAGCGTGTCTTAGTTTCCGATCCATATCCTCGGAAGACGGTAGAGAGTGCAACCGATGATAATTAGCTGTTGTATGTGCCTGGGTATCTTCGTACCAGGTCATAATAAGATGGGCCATCTCAAGCTTCATTTGGGATCTATGGCGGGTCTTGACTCGAGGGGTCCATTCTACAAGAAGAGAACTCGGTGGACGAATTGTAACAATAGAAGCCAGTCCCAGCCAAAATATGACTAGAGGGATACTGACTATCCACCAAGGTTGCCATATGATCCCACTAACCACCCCGAAAGTCGTGAGAGCAGTTCCGACCTGGTATCTAGTCATGTCAATGCTACCTTCTGGAGCCAGGTCCAACACTTCGAATGCTCTACTCAAATCCCCGCGCTGTAATTCTGTTCTTAATGCCATATAGTGAGTAGATTTTGCAGAGGTGTGCTTCAGTAATGCTTGCAACTCGTCGAAACCTGGCCTTGGATCATCCAGAAACACTGCTTTTTGTACTGCCTTATTATCCAGCAATACCAATAGTGGCTTGTGACTATATAGTCGATGCAGTAACTCGGACGGTTTAGGAGGTGCCCTTAGCCCCAATGCTCTAGGAGCAGTATAGTTCAGCTTCGGTTTCGGCGACAGCCGATCGCTACGAATCAGAGATTTACATGCACCTACAGCATCAGCAACTACCAACGGATGTGGTGAAGACTGTTTCCAAAACCTCGCCAGCCTCGATGCCAATGTAGTAGCATTGAGCGGATCCTGCCCGAACATGCATAACTGTAGATACGCGGTTACGCATATCAATGTGAACATAGGCAACCGGCAAGAATGAGCGAGATAATGATAAAACAATCGGTCTAAATAAATAGAATTACGGGAATTGAACTCCGAATTTAGCACTGGCAATTGGATGCCTGCTGCGGCGCCTGTGAGATGTCCAGCGGTTGGTTATCAGCCCCAATGCGGCCCGACGGGGCGGGACGACGGGTCTCGAGAGGAATCTTGTTAGCAATAGCAAGGAAAATCTTGCGCACATTCAAGCCAGACTTGGCACTGGCCTCAAAGAACAACAAACCTTCCTCATCAGCAAGCTTGCGGCCGTCCTCATACGCCACCCTGCGCCCCGGATCCGACGATGACACAGGACTCGTATCATCATCATTGTCGGGCAATACGGGGCCAGGATCGC
Organism: Wickerhamiella bombiphila; assembly: GCA_030561035.1. Taxonomy (NCBI): domain Eukaryota; kingdom Fungi; phylum Ascomycota; class Dipodascomycetes; order Dipodascales; family Trichomonascaceae; genus Wickerhamiella; species Wickerhamiella bombiphila. The sequence continues at coordinate 406,814 of JAKTWK010000006.1, forward strand.
TTCCTTCCTCTTCTCCAGTTAAGTCAAGCTTATTTCCGACCAATGCGATGACAATATTGGGGCTTCCCTGGCTCTTGAGCTCGTTGACCCAGTGCCGAGCTCGGATGAAAGATGCCGGCTTCGTCACATCGTATACTACAACAGCGCTCTGGGCATTGCGATAGTACATCGGGGCCAGGCTAGCAAAACGCTCCTGGCCTGCCGTATCCCAAATCTCAAACTTGACGATTCGGTTCGCCAGCGTGCACTTCTGCGTCAGAAACGCTGCCCCAATCGTCGGCTCCTTATTCTCCTGGAACTCATCACTCACGAACCGGAGCACCAGCGAAGACTTACCGACGGCGGCTTCGCCCAGCAACACAAGCTTAACGCTCGTCGTCGGCTTGGGCGTCTCCATCTTATTGGCGATAGTGGTGAGGTGTGGCAACTTAAGGCGTCGCAGTGCAATTACGTACGCTGCTAACCATAACCTCCGATAGCAGTGCGTAACGTATGAGCTAATTTCGGGAGATAACGATGTGCACAACGCGCCGCAAAAGGCGGGGGGGAAGGTCCGAATGGGTGGGAATATATACAGATAGCATTAATATTATTACAAGTGTCAAGAACGGCAAAATTACCGTTTCTCCAACTTTAGTGTGCCTTTGACAAACTTCCGCATTGCCAGTGCCACCTTTGGGTAAAGAGTTGGGTCAATTGCCAGTGGTGATGATGATCCTTGGCTGGGGTACCACAGCAGTTTGAGTCGTGTTCCATCAACTGTTTCAGTGGCTCTATCTGCAGCCTTCTGAGCTTCCTCAGGGCCCGAAAACTCAGCAATTGCGTACCACATGGGTTCTTTAAGATCCATGCTACTCATTGCACCTCCAAGACTTGCCCGAAGCCGGCCAATATCGGTTCCGGGTTCAATACCAGCTATGAAGAGTTTGGTTGCATCGGCTGGTCGTTGTCTGAGAGGATATCCAGTTTGAAGAGGTAAAGACGTCAATACATCCCTCAACTTTGTAAGTGCCATTGGTGGCAATTGTTCAGGGTGAGCACGTGTGTTCATTTTCCTGGCCAAAGTTTCAAGGACTTGAGGACCCGGTTTGCCCAGCTTATGCGCCATCTTTAGAGCAGCATCTCGAATGGACAGAGTCAATCCATACTTAACATCATTCATACAATGCTGGCATGCACCCCGCGACCGGGAACAAGATTGACAGATCAACGTTTGACGTGTCTGTCCTTTCACCTTCCACCGATATGTAGTGTATGGCTTAGCGCACAGCTGACACTTTGCTCCAAGCGAGTCTCGCACAATGCGGACATTCTTCTGATTGCCAAAACACTGTTCACACACAGTGGGTAGGGCATCCGTATCTGGCAAAGCCTTGGGCATATCTTCGTGGTCCGATTATACTTCAACGTTCATATAGAACGTTGTGGGTTAGTTTTGTTCCTTTTGACAATAATATCAAAGTGTATGCGCTATACACTACGCATATAATCCCACATAGCTGCGGTTCACCCTTCCTGACTCACCAACACAGTTTTTCACGTTAAACGTTGGTGATCAACCGGAGCTGTGACGCCTGGCGGTGTCAGAGCGCCGATCGCCTGCGCAGAAGGTATGTTGAGAGGATGCCTACGAATTTCTTCAACCGAAGCTTTATGAGGACCAAAAAAATGAGCTTTTTAACACTGATCAGCACACTAACAGAAGACTAGCTATAAAAACCCTGGATATATGCTGACTGGGTCGGCGTTGTTGAGCGTTGAGATAAGCGAGGTATATATGCAATTGCCGCGCATAGGTAACTTGATCTAGTTTGTGGATAGTTTTTCAGAATGCCGGGCCGTGCACCTTTCCGATTTGCGGCCACTGATTCCGTGGACAAGTTGCTGAAGCGCAATGCTAAATGGGCCCGTGATTTAGACGGTGCAAATCCTGGGCTGCTCGCCCACAATGCTCGAGGCCAGCAACCACCAATCTTATGGATTGGATGCGCGGATTCACGCGCCACGGACGCTGCTGCGGACCTTCTTCCGGGTGAAATATTTGTCCACCGGAATGTTGCCAACATGGTGCCTAACTGCGACCCGAGCTCCCAGAGCGTCATTCAGTTAGCCATGGAAGTTGTGGGATGTCGCATCATTGTGGTGTGTGGTCACACCGACTGCAAAGGTGTGAGTACGGTATTAACGAACAACCGAGTGGGCGGCGCGCTCGAGGGGTGGCTGCGCAACTTGCGTGGCGTCCGCGCGAAGTATCGCACTATATTGGAGGGAATTAGTGAAGTGAAGGCGCGTGAAGATAAACTCACGGAACTCAATGTGATCGAGCAGGTATGGAACGTACAAACCAACGACATTGTAAGGGAACACATGATGAAACGGGGTGTCGAGGTCCATGGGTTCGTTTATGATGTTGGTACCGGTCTTCTGAGACAGGTCAATGTTCCTGAGGATCCCGACATTGACTGCTTTAATGTCAATGACTGAACTATCTGTATATAACTATCATGGCGCTACCATTTAAAGAGCTGGTTCCCTCAGTATACGGAGCAGGGTTGTTGGCTCGGGCTTGAGACGCCACAGTATTTAAACCAAGCGCTATGCATTCGCAAAAAGATAGAAAATTATAGGTACTTTGGATTTTTAAAGCCGATTATAGATATGTATTAAGTATTATTTAGTGGTAGTGTCTAGGGTTACATTATACTCTCTGTTGTGTGTTGTTGGCTCTGCAGTCAGTTCACATTTTATATACATCACATCGGGGCTTATTGAATTGTCAATGTTCCAACAAAGGTCTTCATAGATCATGGTCACGTAACGCTTAAACATCCTAGAATTAATACGGTAGCACGGCAACACAATCTTTACGGAGCACCGACTGTGCTCCCGCACCTTAGCTAAACCACATCATCAGATCAGATCCAGACAGAATGAAGCTGGTAGTATTAGCGAGCGTTGTTACCGCATGTCTTGCTGCAGTCATCGAAGCCACCGATAAAGACCTGGATGCCCTTCTATCCAAGGGCGTGCCCACATTGCTGGACATTTATGCCTCATGGTGCGGCCACTGCAAGCGGTTCAGTCCTGTGTTTGACGAACTAGCAGCTGTATACGAAAATGCGCAGGACAAAGTCCAGTTCATCAAGATTGATGGCGATGCTAACCGTAAGGCTGCCAAGAAATTCAACATCGAGTACTTCCCAACCATCAAATGGGTTGATGCTGATGGTGCGGATGCCGGGGAAATTAGCTCTCGGGATCTCGACAGTCTGAAAGAACTTGTGGAAACTCGGGCCAACGTGAAAGCTGGTAGCACTCGTGGCAGCAAGGATGCCTTAAAGCCCACCAGCCACGTGGTGCAGCTTGATGAGTCCTCATTCGAGAAGGAACTCGATGGTAAAGCTGGACTCGTGGCATTCACTACAACGTGGTGCGGCCATTGCAAGCGACTGAAACCTGAATGGGAAAAGCTGGCTCAATTGTATGCCCGTGACGAAGATATTCTGGTAGCCAACGTTGACTGCACCGATGGTGAAGCTGAAGGTCTTATGAATGAATATGGCGTCCGAGGTTATCCCACCATTATTAGCGTTTCAAAAGATGGCACTAAGAAGCCATATGCTGGGGGCCGCGATCTATCTGACTTTGTAGCTCACTTCCAGAGAAATGGAGATTCGTTCAGAGAAGTATCAGGGAAACTGAGCCCGCTTGCTGGAGTGATTCCGGAACTTGCAGACATTGCCCCCAAGGTAGTGGGATCTGGGGAAGCTTCTGAAGAAGCCACCAATTTTGTGAAGCAGTTGAAGAAAGCCAAGTCCCAATTCGAGGACAAATACCTCCGGATTGTGGCAAAGGCCAGCAAGGACGCGACGTTCCCGCTTCGTGAGGTGCAGCGTATTTCAAAGCTATTGACTACAGCAGCAGTTGCGCCTGAAAAAATTGATGACTTGACAGTCCGCCTGAACATTTTACGCCAATTCACATCTGAGGGCCTTGTGAAGGAGGACCTCTAGTCGGCTTTTATTGATGGCTCCTATATTACAATTATTCTCACCGAATTTTAGGTTTTAAATGCGATGCTTTATTTCGTCCAGTAATGTGCACTCTTCCCAACATCGTTTGACCCACGTAGTTGTTACAATATAAGGGGAAATTGGTGATTGCCGGAACGTACCCCATTGTGACCTGTCGTTGCATACCACATGTGTTGCTTCATCAATATTGTCTACCAATTTTGCGCTCCCAAACTGTAGCAAATTGCATACCAGTTCGTCGTTTGACTTTACAGCAGGGTCGACAAGTACCGCACAGTGAGAAAACAACCATCCCCTCAATTCTGGTCGTGGACCAGCATGCAATTCTACAGTGCTGAGCATTTTCAATGCAGTTGTAAGCTCTGATGGAGAATACCAACGAGGTGGGTGTAATTCGCTTAGATGTCGCTTAACATCCGCAGGTGATTGACGGCGATATAAAGAAAAACCATACCGATCAACAAGGCTTCTTGCTTGAAGTCGAAGTGTCTCATTGGGGCAAGAAAAATAGTGGTCAGGTTCTAGAGGAAGCAAACGACCTGCCTGAATAGAGTCAAGGATCCACCGGGGATGTACAATAGGAGCAGTTTTGCGTGTGTATACAACATGAACTCTGGGTAGATCTGAATCGGCCAGAATAATGGTATCTTGATCAATTTTCAGTGTTATACTGCCTCCGTGGTTCTTGATTAAGGATTCCATGCTACCCTGGAGGATATATTGGGGTTCGTGAACGTCGCCAGCAACGAACATTCGCAACCCATTGAATATCCTATGTTGTGAGATATCAGAATGTCCAGATTCAGCTCCACGTTCAATTAACCTGATTTTTTTCCCAGAAGGCTTGGCTGCTTTTGCACGCTTGTTTCCGGAAGTGCCTGCTCTTCCTGGTAGTTGCCCCTTTTCATCACGCAATTCCATAAACTGGCTCAAACTCATGCATGATTTAGAGTCGCGATCTTTGCGCAATTCTACAAAGCGCGGGAATCTTAATGAATATCCAGCAGCATATTTATCGGAACGAATTACCTGGGAAGCTTTGACCTCAAACACCACACTATCCTCGGGATCAATCCATTGATTGGGCATATTTTCTGTACCAGCCAGCAGAACTGATTCAGGCTTTTTATCTCCCCACTTGTATTTTGTCACTGCGGCAATGTTATCGTATATTGCTGAACAGAAGCCTGACCCCACACGACATACTGTAGTGTAACGGTCAGCACTCTCATCATAAACAGCTACCAGGAAGCTAGCCAAACGGTTAGCCCACTTCCCATTGCCCCAATAGCCACCGACTACCGTAAGGTCGAAATTTTCTCCTTGGTAACCGGCTATAAATTCGGGCTTCACCTTAAGCCAAGACTCTATTCGAGCATCTAACATGTACTTGGACCTTGGATCTTTAACCACCAGTCCTTCAGACATTGCTACAATGACACGATCAAATTGGCGGCGCACCTCTTCAGCTGTGTGCGCTTCGCAAAAAGGTAAGAGCTCTAGTTTACCTTTACCTTGCGCCCGGGTTTTTGTAGGATATATGCGATCCAGCGCTTGTTTGCGGTACCGTAATTGGTATTCTGTTAAATCGACACCGTTAAGGTGCAAAATGTCAAACACTATGAGGAGAGGGCGCCACTGACTGGTTCCATCGCTCCTGGCCGCTTCCTTGATTCTGTTCAACGCACAAACTTCTTCATGAATTTGATCCCATGCTACCATTTCTCCATCCAATACCATATTATGAACAGCAGGTGCGATCAGTCCACGTAAATACGGTGCAAGACTTCCATAATTATCATAAATTGATGCACCATAAGCATCGGTCATATCGGTCCCTTTACGGGTATACCAGCGTAATGTATGGCCATCATCGGTCCAATGTAGTTGTATTCGCTCACCATCCATTTTCTCTTCAATGTAAAACGGGGTCCCTACAGCTTCTACTATCTTGTCAAAGTTATCCATAACCCCCCGTTTGAACTTTGCTCGCATTGGTCTGAATCGCGCTAATGGTTGAACGATTTGATCCCGAGCCTGCAGCGACACGGAGCGGTCCCAGAGCTTGTCACACACAATTTTCAGGCTCGACGAAACATTCAATAATTTGATGGAGTCACGATGCCATTGTTCTAAAATCCTGTTTTCACCATAGTGCAATCCCATATTGCGCAATATAATTCGTACGATCCATTTGAGCTCAACAGGGTTCATATCTTCTAAGAACTGCTTGAACACAGAAACCTGGTCGACGATCTTATTGGCATCGGCCAGTTGCGAAAGCTTTTCTATAACATCACCCACTGTCCACTCACTATATTGTTCATTTGACGTACGCTCAGTGACAACATGGCATGCTAGATCCGAGAATTCAGATCGGGTGTCACGCCCGCCCCGGTTCCACTTGCCACTGCCTTTGAAGCTAACCAATTGTTTAGCATCACGGGACTGAGAAGGCAAGTTCAGTGCTCCAGCTAATATTTTTCCGAGTAAGGCCTCTCTTACATTTTGGCGGAGCTCAGTGTCCAGGTGAGGCATTATTAGCCGGAAAGCTGGATAGAAATCATCACCAACTTTGCGACGCCACTCCTCACAGAAATCACCTACAAGCCGTTTGCGTGCGTTAATAGCACCATCACCACTGATCTTGCTCATAGATTCGAGGAATGCTACTACCATTTTAAACTTAGGCAGTGGGTGATGGTTTACTGGTGCTTGGGGATCATAATCACTTGCTTCTCTTGATGCTTCTCTTGGCAACTCTGCGGTTGACCCCGGTGAGTTTTTATCAGATACACTCAATGTGTCTTCTGCTGTATCTTCTTCTCGAGAATCTCTGTCGTCATCCATATTTGTTACTGATTTCGGTGAATCCATCTCCATCTCCATTAGAGCATAAGGTATAACATCATATAAGTAGGCTAGCCAACTAAATAACTCACATGGATCTATAAATGATTATCGTTTTCTACCATTCATAGGCCTGTAGTTTTGCGCAGTTACGCACGTAGCTGGGAAATACTGCTCCATTCAAAATTGTTCGCTCGACAATGCTATGTGCATGCTCAGGACGCATGCGCGCCATCATTACAGCCATACCAGTATTCTGATAGACCATAACATTGGCGGCAAACTTGTGGCCTCCAACGTGGTTGCAAAATACAACTCTAACCCCACCAGGCGTGTCATCCAGGGGATCACGGTACAGGTGATGCTGGCGTAATTCCATATCCAGCTCTTTTTTCAGAAGAGGCGCAGAGATTCCACAGCGTTTGTCCCGCGTGCGGTGGGAGCATAATAATATAAAGCCCTTATCAGGGACTACTGAACCAAAAGGAGGGATACGACCGCCAGGTTTAACCTCCAAAACCTGCTTAACGTGTTCCACAGCGTGCTCAGCATCTGTGACTAGCTGAAGGAACTGAGGGAGGACCACAACCAAGACCTTGCCTTCGGCAACTTTGTCTTCATCATCAAGACATAGGTCCGTACCATTAACCCGCAAAGTACCGCCAACTAATTCACCCAATGAATCTGAAGCGTCACCCAATACTTTACATACCTGACCCCAAGGCTCAGGTTCCTCACCGATGTCATGCTTCCAGTTGGTTTGATCTGTAGCAACCAGGATCTGAGCCATCGTTTTTGGAGCAGAATTGAACAATTTTGCCTCGCTGTCAATAGAAAAGGTGCTGGGTAAGTGTGTAGTGCAATTTTCACAAGATTCCAGAGGTTCTACAGGAAACTCCTTAGCGATCTCTTCTGATCCATTATCATCATCAGGATCAGGCTTCTTACCCAAAGCGCGCTTCAACTTATCCATAATGAGTATGTGAAAATGAACAGTGTTAGCAGATAACAAGTAAAGGGTGGCGGCGTCGTTAATGTTATTAGTAGTGACAGAGATTAAAGATCACTATTCAAGTGCCGCACTTACGGCTTATCTATCTCATCGGCAAGGGTATCATGAAGTGCGCAACCTTGGGAGAGTATAAGATGCGTAAAGCGTAATAAGTCATCTTCAAAAAAAAAGCCCTGAGGTAAGCTAAAAGCAACTGAGGGCTCTGCCTACAACATTTGCAAGGATGGCAAAGAAGGGCCAGCAGCAGCAGGAGAATGCTAAGGCTAAGGCAGCGAAGCGCCAGAAGGCCACAGAAGATAAAACATTTGGTCTGAAAAACAAAAACAAGAGTACCAAGGTCCAAAGCTTTGTGAAACAAGTCGAGGCTCAGAATAACAATTCTGCAGCTGCACAGCGTAAGGAAGCCGATCAAAAACGCAAGGCCGCTGAGAAGAAAGCTGCAGAAGAAGCTAAGGCAGAGGCACTCAAACTTTTGGGCTCTCAGATCCAACCACAAAAGGTTCCATTCGGCGTGGATCCGAAGTCTGTGGTGTGTGTCTACTTCAAGCAGGGCCTTTGCAATAAGGGAACTAAGTGCAAGTTCAGTCATGACTTGAGCATCGAACGTAAAGGTGCCAAGAAGGACCTATACAGCGATGAACGCACTGAAGACAAGACTAAGGACACTATGGACAAATGGGACGATGAGAAGCTGCGTAGTGTCGTGATGTCCAAGCATGGAAATCCCAAGACAACTACTGACAAGATCTGCAAATACTTCATTGAAGCAGTGGAAAACGGCAAATATGGCTGGTTTTGGGTGTGCCCTAATGGAGGTAATGACTGCAAATATCGACACTCGTTGCCGCCAGGGTTCAAGCTTAAGACCAAGGAGGAGCAGCGACTAGAAAAGGCAGCTGCTGCCAACGAGCCCAAGATCACTCTCGAAGACTTCATTGAACGTGAACGTCTTAGGCTGCCGGCACAAAAGACGCCAGTTACGTTTGAAACGTTCACAAAATGGAAACAGGAACGGCAGGCACGCAAACAGAAGGAGGCTGAAGACGAGGCTAAGAAGTCTAAGGCTCAATTGTCTGGTCGCCAGCTCATGCTGTCGGGCAAGTTCACGCAGGACGAGGACGAGGACGACGGGGACACCTGGGACCTTGCGGCTATGCGCCGCGAGACTCAGCGCCTCGAGCAGGAGCAGGAAGAGGGGGAGGAAAACCAAGAGAACCCCCTTGGAGCAGAACGGCAGGCCGTTGCTGTTTGAGACTCTCTGGGCGTTACTCGTTTGCCATATTTTTATAACCGTGCACTTGTGATTAGTTCTCATATATATCCCGCCAAAAGCATAAATAGCTATGTACAAACATTACTCTTTGACTTCCTTGACCTCGGATTCAGTGCCCTCATCCTCCTCAGCGTCGCCCAGCGACGAGGAAAGCTCATCATTGACGTTTGGGTCAGCACCCTGAGAAGCCATCATTTCCTGCAGTTTGGCCATATCCATCCCACCAGCACCGCCGGCACCGCCGAGCAGGCTAGACATGTCAAAGTTGCCACCAGCGCCACCAGCACCACCAGCGCCGCCGAGCATGCTAGCCATGTCGCCGCCGCCCATGCCGCCCATGCCGCCCATTCCAAAGTCGTCATCTTTGGCTTCCTCCTGCTCATCCTCATCGACCCAATGGTCGAAATCAGTGCGGATATAAGGCCGACGCACCTTATCCTTGGTCAAACGAGGCCAATACTCGGCTTGCTGGTTCTTCTTGCGCAGCACAAAAGCCAGACCACGGCCAGTCTTGACACGGTGGGATTTCTCAACATCTATCTCATCGAAAAAGTCGATCTTGAATTCATATTCGTTGCTGGAATCCTTGCCCCAGAAACTGAGCCCTGTGGCAGTCAGGTCGATCTTCTCACCGGTGATATCTGGAACCGCAACGGTCAAGTAAATAATATTTTTCTCGGCAACAGTGGCATTCGAGCGCTGGGCCCATCTCACTTCAGGGAAAACTGCCATGCTATTTGATGTCTGCGTCAAGTTCAGATTAATGGGCAACTTGCCACATATATACCGCTGGCGGGTGTAGATCTCGAATATTCTCCCCCTGATGACTCAGGAGCCCGCGCATAAAGGATATTGTGCGCAAAAGGGCGATGTATGCACAGTTCCATTTACGCACGAGTGTTCGAGCTATGGTACGGCCTGGACACGCTAGATGAATAGCGTGCCTGATAATGTCGCACTGACATTATTGGAGATTTGTCCTGAACTTGCATTGGTCAATCGGAGGTTTTATGCATTGTCTGAATTTGCTAGCCGCCACCGCATGTTAACCCAATATAATCGCTTCGATTCAACCCACCTTGTAGATGCGCTCGCTAGTGATGTCCATCGGTTTTTGGGACTGGATTCGTGGATGGCAACTGAATTTGTGTCCAAGTTTGACTTCTGGTTTTTTGCGCCTGAAAATATTGTGAACCTGAATGCCGAAGATGTGACTTATGTTCCGTCCTGGCAGCATCTACGTCGTAGAGGCCATGTCGGAGAGGCTGATGATGCAGCCAGTGGAGGCACCTGGCGTGTCATTGAGGGTATGCCTTGGGGAACTAGTTTGCATGCAGCCAGTGTCATGTATTTGCATCTTAACTATGCCACTCTATTGGCTCCTGGGTGGTACCGGGCTTGCATTAATCTATGCGTGAGCGACTTGATCCGACTCATTCCTATTCGATTTCGGGTTTGGGGGCCTAATGTGGAGCAAATAGGTTCCCAATTTCCCAGCTACGGTTTGGGGTTACATCGTCCTGGTCGGATGAAACTCCATAATTGCGATAACGACTACAATGTTGAGATGTGCATGTCGGCATTGCACGTGAACGGGCCTGGGTGGGCCCCCGTTACATTCGAGATAGAAGATATTGGTCCGTTTCTGCACAAGGACCTAATGTTCAACTATCTTTATTTCGAGCGGATAAGTGATCCTATTGATTCATCCCGAGCATGCGGAAACTTCGCTGAATGGCGATTGATTCCCCAGCGCTTCGAGCCGCGAAAAGAATGGCGCACATTATTTTCGCGATTGCGAGATCGCAAACTCTCCCAACAGGAACAAATTTCCGTACAATAAATTTATTATTGGTATATATGTAGATACATATTGATTGTTATTCCCAATGACTCAACAACCTCAATAGTCTTGACTGCATCACAACCCGTATATACGACGATCATAAAATGGAGTTTCATCTGGTCACGTAATTTGAAGCTCCCCTATGGGCAAGCGTTAGCGATAATGAAAACTATATAACGACGCAGGTATCCATATTGACGTGGTAGAAAAATGCCTTTCAAGAACGTGACAACTGCAGTCCTTCATGCTGATGAAAGTGTAGCTGATACTCCCGATGTTGCCCCGCCAATCCGCTTGGCTACAACCTACAAGTACGCTGATGACCTCGAAGATGATGGACGCGCTGTATATTCGCGCCTAGGCCAGAACAATGTTACTCGCGTTGAGGCAGTGCTTTCAGAATTGCTCGATGGACGTGCTGTTGCGTATTCGAGTGGGTTATCGGCCTTCTTCGCAGCCGTCGTGGCCCTTAATCCCAAGCGAGTGTTTGTTTCTGACGGCTACCACGGTGTATGGGGCATTCTCCACCTTCTTGAACGTAATTACGGTGTTAAGGCGCTCCCGCTGAACCAGGCTCCTACTGAAGCCAAGGAGGGTGACCTTATTCATGTGGAGACCCCACTGAATCCCGTCGGCACTGCTCGCGACTTGAGTCTATATGCTTCAGCGCGCGTACGTGGTGCTAAATTGAGCGTGGATGCTACGTTTGCACCACCACCGCTCCAGAATCCATTCAATTTTGGCGCTGACGTTGTAGTCCACTCTGCTTCAAAGTACCTGGGTGGTCATTCCGATATTCTTGCAGGTGTGGTGGTGACTCGCGATGAGGCATTGCACACAAAGTTGCTTGACGATCGCATTTATCTTGGAACTATTCTGCCAAGCCTTGAGAGTTGGCTGTTATTGCGCTCTCTGCGTACTTACAATATGCGGGTGCGCACGCAACTCCAGAATGCCAATAAGATTGTTGAATATCTCAGCGAATTCCAAGATGAGCTCCCACTACTGGCAAAAGTGCACCATGCCACACTTCAACCTGAAGACTTTGTCAAGCAGCAGATGCCGCTTGGCGGGCCGATGACGTTCAGCATTGTGGCTGTGAATGCTGATGCTGCCAAGGAAATCCTGCGGAAGCTTCACCTCTTCACTCACTGCACATCTCTCGGTGGAATTCACAGCACTATAGAGCTGAGGATAATGTCTGATCCAGAGGAGAAGCCGGAGCTATTGCGGATTTCCATTGGTGCTGAGGATCCTGACGACCTGATTGCGGACCTCGCGCAAGCCCTGGGTAAACAAACCGCTTAAACTTGCGCTCTCTAGCTGGAGCTGGACTAGCAGTGTCTAATGATAGTACCTAACATCAGGGTGCATATCTGATTGTCATGTATATATAGTTGGTCATTGCAATATATAACTCGATACATATATCTTAGCTAGGCTAGGGGTTATTTTCGGCCTCACATATGATGCACTGGTGTGTTCCTCCACTTAGGCGGACAAGACAGGAATAATGAAACGAGTGGTGGCATGCAAAAGCAATTAGTCCATCAACTGGAGAGGTAGGGACATCACGCATATGCTCTTCCCATTTCTGGTATAAGACACTGGCATCAACTCCAATACCACAAATATTTGCCCCACATCCTTCACACTCACTATTCACAGATACTGCCCAACCTCGTCGCCGCTCGGCCATTAAGTTCTGCACAATCACATAAGTGTCAGAATCCAGGACATCGTTTATAGCGCGTAGCATGGTTTGCTGGAGTCGAAGATTCCGCAAAAGCTCACCGACTACAGGACGGAAGCTCGGCGATGACTTGACCACTACCTCTGACACTACGTCAACGATGTCGGCACCAGAATCTGCTAGTGCAGAAAGCACGAACCCAGTATCTCCACCAACATCAAGCAATGTTGTTAACAACCGTTTCCACAATTGGAGCCCTTCCTCGTAGTCGGCTTTAGTTCCCTCCTGACATATTTCAATGGCTACTTGACTGAACCCATTTGGCACTTTACGATCATCCAAAATGCGATTTGCAATGTAAATCATAGCCTCTCCCCATCGATTCAGCCGGCCTAAGAGATAGGCAAGTGCATCTTCGCGGCCATGAGCGAGCAGTGTATCAACAACAGCCGGTACGCTAACATCAGTGGGGCTGGTCAGCCGCGTCCGTAATAACTGGAGCAGGCCTTCAGGACGGTTTTCAGTCATGAGTTGCACATATAGCGTACATATGCTCTGCGAGGGCTTTTGATCACTGGTTGCAAATACCCCATTGAGAAAATCGACACTCAATGTCCCGAGATATTGTTTTTCTTGCCACATGGTGAGACCAAATTGAGCACAAATACGTGCAAGGGGTTCTGCTCCAAGTTCAATCAGTTGAGTCCAGAAATCCTGGACAAACTGCACTGATCCGGGTCGGTCATGTCGCAACGCTTGAATGAGTGCTGGCCACACAGAGGGCCCATCATCCGCCTCCAAGTGTAGTTTCACAAGGGGAATATATTGATGTCTTTTAAGAAGTACTCTCTCGAGTACCATCCGGTATCCCACCCTCGATAGCATGTTGATGAGCGCGCGAACATTAAGAGGGCTGTATACACTAAGAAGTGCAAGGATGGCCAATTCACGCTGCTCTTGATCATATGGAGAGGGGGATATACACAGGCGTTCCAATATCTCTTCCATCCGGTTACCCGATAACAGAATGAATTGTCGGAACTTCGCCACGTTTCTGGCCACAAACATATCAATAAAAGAATCAGGCTGAGTTGTATGAAGCAATGTATTCACCACAACCTGACGACTTACCCCTGCATCGTTATCACTATTCAGGAATGAGTCCTCAAATCCTGCATCGAGCCCTCTAAGTAGAGCATCTGCATCTTTGTGAAGTAGTGACTCTAGCAGATCAGTAGATCGTGTGAATAACGTAGCGTACACATCATTCTTCGCCTGTGTAGCCCATGGTTCAGGTCGATCTTCCATTGTGGGGAATATTTGGCCCCGTAAAGTCGCTGCCAAATATTCATCCAGAAGAGGCGATTCTGGGCCAGTTAAAGGAGTGACATAGTCATGTAGTGCTTCGGTGGATAAATATGTCGCCACGTTAACAAGACTATATTGCCTGCAAAGGGCAAAAGATTGGTCGAGGTCTAGCGACTCTGTATCGAGTGTGTAGAACACGCGTTCCAGTACGTCAGTTGGCAAATAGGCGGCCAGCGATTTGAAAATTGGAGGGGGGACATGCTGAAGGGGGGGGTCACTTAGAATCAAGTCTGTGACCTCATCTAGAAACAGATGTAGGGCCTTCTCATCCCCAATGACTAGTTCTAGCAGTGGCTCAAGCATGGGTAACCGCGTTACGATTACAGCTCTGACACATTCGGGTAACAATACTGAAAGCTGTAGTGGATCATGTTCCATAGCATATCGGAGCGATGTTAATACAAGATCAGGCACTGTCTTGCGTACAACGGCCTGGCGTGCCTTTGGCGTTAAAGGCAGACCAACAAGATTGGGTGCCGCTGCAAATCCAAATTTGTCCAAGTAATACTCCTCAGCTAATCTCACTGCATTAACAGGTTGCGATTTGTTCAGAAGATTCATTAATCGGTCCGCCCAACTGGGTGGGGTACCGAACACTAATTCGTGACGGCCAAGGATAAAGACCGTGGAAGCCTGTGTACCCACATCGATAAAGTGAGGACTTAGCAGAGGCTCAATGGCAGCAAGATCGAGGGTATCTGTGCGCACGAATGCCAGTTTATGGGCATCCCCCGAAGGGGTAGATTCTCGTAGAAGTAGAGTCATGATATGTGGATCAATCCAGTTCACGAATTCAATATTCCAAGGGGCAGAAAATGCATACTCTATCCCCAGTCCTGCTGGTGTCAATCGAAGTACGGATAATTCGGCATCCCACGACCAGACCAGCTGGTTGGTTGCCGGGTTCCATTTCATATGGCCAGTATCTGCTGATCCCATCGACCTTGGTACTTTAAGAAGAACTTTTGGAGTAGTTGCATGGGGCAACTCAAATTTGAGCACTACTAATGTTTGACTCGAGAGTGCGGCGAGTAGGAAGGACCGGTTGGGTTCACCTCCAAATACTGCACAACCGAACATTGTAGTGGGTGAAGCATATCGTCCTATGAGACGCCAAGATTTTGCGTGAACAGATCGTTCGAGTAGAAGTGGTGTTCTAGATGGTTTATGCATCACGACAACCCCTCGCTCATCTCCACTTATTACAATAGGAGACCGGCCACTTTCCACACAAAACTGCACAAATCGCACAGGCGTGCCAATAATATGAGTTTCGTTTGTTTCTATGGTTGAATTGAGAGGTGGTGGTTCCGTTAAAGGTGGGGCAACCAGTATCACCGAACCCTTGGACAGATCCCAGACGACTACACCTCCAAAGGCGTAACCAGCTGCCACTTGTTGACGATTTCCAGTACTTATAGCCAATGAAGTCGTAGGACCCCAGCGATTACCCTCAATTAACCTTGGTCTCAGTACTTTTACCAGATCTTGATTGGCATAATCGAATACTAGTACGTCGGCACTCTCAGTGCCAACTAGCATATGCGAGTCTGCACAAAGCATACAATGGGGACGGCCATAGGGTGAAGTCGTAGGATAGATAACCCCCGATATCCTTCGTAATTTAGCCCATCTGAGGGCCCGAAGTGGTTCGTCTGCTTCCATCCCCACTACTAGAGCCAATATGGGGGGGAGATGTGCGTAGCCTCTACGGTTCTATAGTCGCGTTGTAAATGCCTCCTCGTCGACGAGCGGCAGCGGTGGATTTCGCTGAATTGGAGATGGAAGTAGATCATAACTCTGGATCAGAAGACGAATATATCGCTCCATCTTCCTCGGAGCATGATTCAGCTCCTGAGCCTAATACAGAGCCAGATCCGGAAGCAGTGCACACCCCAAATATCGAGATGGAAACTGTTCCAGATTTTAGAAACCTTGACGAAGACCTCGAAGAGCAAAAACCTACTGTTGGTCCCGCTTCTCGACGTAGGATCAAGAGGGAAAACGCAGATACCGAAGTTACAATGAGAGGCGGTGGGCGCGCTAGGCCCAGCGACACACTACGCGATCGCATGCAACTATTCTATGGGACAGATGATTTAGAATTGGTTAATGGTGCGATTGCAAGGATGAAATGGGGTGGTATAGAGTTCATTCCTGACCCAGCGGAACTCACTGATATATCGTGGCCCTCACCGTTACATTCTTCAAGCGCGGGTCCATTTCCTGAGAATGATAACCATGAAGAGCAAAAGATCCAAGGATCAACTGTAGATGTTGATGGGGTAACACTAAAGCCAGGTCAGACTCGAGAGGCCTCAGGAGTATTTTTGTTCAATGCAGGTGCTGCAGTCACTAAGGTTGAGTGGGCACCGGGACATTTGGACAAAGATAAGCCTCAATATCTTGCTGTGGCGGTTCTTGATGATACTCAAAACTCTCCAATTAATGCATCTGCTGCACGGCCCATGCTGGCAGTGTCTTCAGCAGCTACAGTCCCAACCAGCTGGCTGTACTTATATGCCCTTCAGTTTGAATCTAATTCCTCGCCAAATGCTGAAAGATTCAGACGGTGTAATGCTATTCGACTGGATAAAGGACCTGTGCGGGATATCGCATGGCGCCCTGTCCTCAATTCCTGCGAAGTGGCACTTATATATGAGTCTGGGGAGGCTGCAATTTTGACTTTACCTTTGGAACATGGGCCAAGTGGAGTTCCCAATGTGGATATATTAAAATTGGATCGAACTGCAAGCTGTGTAGCATGGCGAGGTTCCGAAAATGTCCTAGTGGGCTTGGCCGACGGGGGTGTAGCTGAATTTGGGCGTGATGGCACTCCCAACTTTTTGGTACCTGTCCATTACTCTGTGGTAACATCTATAGCCAGTGCTTGGCCAGAACATCCAGATTATTTTGCCAGCTCTTCAGTTGATGGGTTCACTAAAGTTACGGACACGAGGGACGTGCGGAGACGACAGACCCCGGCTACCCGTATGTCGCATAAACTATCTACTCTGACCTGGTGCGGACTAGTCCAATCTTTTGTTTGTCAGGAGGACCACGTTAGCTCACGGTTAGTGCCGTTAAGGAAACCAGACTATACTACAATCATGCACCAGGTTACGAGACACAAAGGGGCCATTGCATCTGTGGCAACCAGTCCACTCCATCCATTAATTTTAACTGGGGGTGAAGATGGAACTCTGCACGTAGGAAATGCAGTGAGGCGGCTTGTCACACGCCGACCGAAAACCGTGTTTAGAGACTGCGCTCTATGGGTGCTGGAGTGTGCTGAGCGCACCTCGCAATTCAGATTTGTGGACCTCTTGGAAGCTAATGAAATCAGCAAGCCTATTGGTAAACGTGCTGCTCCAGTATTTCCTAAAGCTAGCACTATCACTAGTGTATCATGGAACCCCACGGCCCAATGGGGTACTTGGTACGCGGCAGGCACTGCTAGCGGGCTTGTACGAGTTGAGACAGTAGTTTAAAGATATTTAAAATGCTCTACAGAACCAATTGTTGCCAAAATATATTGTTGCAATGCTATCGTGTGTTGAGATGCGCATGTTTGTGGCTATCTAATAAACAGGGAAACTGCCATCAATACTGGACCACGCCCTTAGCCCCCCGCGAATATCACGTACATCTGTGGCTCCTAGTTCACGCAACTTTCTTGCTGCCAACTGGGAGTCATTCCCGTACCGGCAAACGATCACAACAGGACCTTCGGGAAGATCGAGCTCATCAAGTGATGATGCTTTGCGTACTCGATCTATGGGGATATTAATGGATCCTGGTAAGAAGCAGATTCCGAATTGAACAGCTGGCCTCACATCCAGAACTGTACCTTTATAGTTTCGCAGGTATTCGGCGTCTGTGCGAACGATTGGAGTCTGGGATGTCCCAACGGGAGCGCCACACGAGGCGCCGCTATCCCAGTCACTGAAATTCTCTACAGTGATCGAAGGGTTATCTCCACACACATCACATTTAGACTGTCGTCCTCTAATTTTCATGGCTCGGAATGGTGGAAAGTCCATGGCCGAATAGAGGAGTAGACTTGGTACATAGTTGCCAACGTTCTCAGTAACAACTTTGAGAGCCTCCACAGCCTGAAGAACACCCATAGTCCCAACAACAGGTCCCAAAATGCCACCATCCCCACATGCAGTGACTGTCCCTGGTGGTGGTGGTCGTGGAAATAGACATCGATAACATGGGCCGCCCCGATAGTGATATAGAGCTAACTGACCCTCAGTTCGCAGAGCAGATGCTGATACCAGAGGTTTGTCAAGTAATACAGCAGCATCGTTAATGAGATACCGTGACTCCGGAGAATCTGTACAGTCCAAAATCACATCGAATTGGGAGCATATCTCCAGGGCGTTTTCTCGAGATAGTGCCTCCTGCCAGGTGTGAACTGTAACGCCAGGGTTTCGTTCTTGGACATATTCCCGTGCAGATTCACATTTGGGACGGCCCAATTTACTGTGAAGTATCTGTCTATGTAAGTTGGATACTTCAACCGTATCGGGATCAACAATTCCCAATGTTCCCACACCGGCGCCTGCTAAGTATGCTATAGCTGGGCACCCTAGGCCACCGGCACCGCAAACCAGGATCCGAGACTTACGAAGCTTCAACTGGGCTTCAAGTCCCATTCCAGGGACAATCATTTGGCGGCCATAGCGCTGAAACTCGTTCAGATCAAGATTGAAGTCCATATACTTCAGATGGAGAGAAATATGCCTAAGCCTTAACAATAGCTCTAAACCGGGAGAAATACGACTAAGATAGGAATAAATGCACTGGAGTCACTGCATTTCTCACAAGTGCTTTGACTAGAACAGTGATACCTTAAACCAATTTTTGTTTCGTGAAGAACGAGCGGAGGTGCGAGAGTTGCCATGCACATGTCCCCGCAAGAACTACCAGTTGGAGAAGTGTCATGTTGCTCACACGGGAATTAACAAGCTCGGAATGGTCACGGAAGCTGGCCTCACGCTCGCGCATCAAACTTTGCTCGCGGCTAATGTGCACAAACTTGCGGTTAAGCTCAGCCACGCGATCGACTATACTGCCAATTTTGCGTTCGCCCATAGAGTCAACTACTTCCATGCCAGTGCCAACAACAAAGTCAACTTCAAGCTTGACCTTGCGCTTTGACCACCAGCCGTCTGTCAAGGCACGATAACAGATCCTGTGCTCACCGCCATCGAGAGTCGTAAACTGGAACTCGCCAGAAGGAGCGGCTTTCTGGTCATACACACGGTGCCCCTTGTCAAATACTTCATCAATAGTAATTTCTATTGTGAGAGTATCGTCACGTACCCACTTTTGGGTGGACTCTTCGAGCTCCCACGCGCTGTGTTTCTCGCTGAGAAGAGAGTCTTTGCCGAGATCCGTAAAGAAGCAGCTCGGAACATCATTACCACCGACATAAAGGTGGAATGCAGAGACAACAGATGCCAAAAGCAGCCATAACTGCATGGTGGACACTGTAGGTATCATCGCGTCTCTGATCCAAGGGGGTGACAACTCTTGATTACATCAACCACAATTCGCATTTGAGCTCACGTGGTCGAACATGGTCATGTGATTCGACGACTATGATATCCTGTGTTATAGATTATACGTTATGCGGTAAAATTAATTATGCCATGGCAACCGAGTTGGAGATCTACTAGCTTTCATGACCGCTTTCGTCATAAGAATTTTGCGATTTTAGGATTATTATAGCTATATTACTCTGTAAGCTCGCGCTTAGCCCCGCTGTTCTGTCCGTCGTGCACATTGCCGCCATTCTCAGTCTCTACTTTCTCCTCCGGCACACTCGAAAAATTATCGGGCTTTTCTGTAGTATCACTAGCTTCAATTGACTGGGAATTTGCGTCTTTTTCTTCGTGTGGTCCTTCTGAAGGTGCCGCTGATACCTCGCGACTGGATGGTGGCTGAGACGATGGATCTTCAATAGCCTCAGGTTCGGCCAAATCCTCAGGGATACCTCGAATAATGGGCTCCGCAGCCGTATTCCATTGATCCAACAATTCGTTGCACCGGTTCCGCAGCTGAGTCTTATTGTCATCAGGAATTTCAGGTAGCATTACAACAAGACGTAGAACTCTGTTGATCTTACTCTGGCGTACATACGTCACCTCAAGCTGTGCCAGAGATTCCACCTTAGAAAGACTCTCTGAGAGCTCGGAAATACGCTCCGGAATAGTTGTATCCAGCAACGCCTCCTGGAACTGGTGCCGGACTTGTCTGCACAGCGCTAATCGACCTTCAGGGGTTTCAAGTGGATCTTTCTTAACCTTACGGCGACCTCTACGTTTCCCATTCTCCGAATCACCCTCCTCAGCCTCTTCTTCGACCTCCATTTCGGAAAACTCGTCGTCATCGTCAGGCTCTTCCGACTCCTGATAGTCCTCGTCCGCACTATCATCAACTAGGGCAGCAGCTGCAACAACAGGATCTACCTTACGCTTTTTCGTTGTCGGTTCAGGATTCTTGCGCTGCCGAGAACGGGTGGTATTCGACCGACTTGCCCGTGATGCCGGGCGGGCTGGAGCACGCTCAGCGGCTTTCTTTGCTGTTGTCCGGCGCTTCCGTTGAGATTGACGCGTTTCTGGTTCTTCTAGTTCCTCTTCCGGCTCTGCAGATGCGGCGCTTTCCTCTTCTACCGGCTCTGGTGATCCAGTAATTGACGCGATGTAGTCTTTGTAGTGTGGTGGATTCGCAGCTATTTTGTATGCAGCCTTGAGTTTTTGACTAGTCTTTGAGGCTCGAGCTACCTTTTGTGCAGCTTCAGGTGCCAGATATTTAAGATCTGCATCGTTAGCCCACATGTAATTGTTCTCTCCATAAAAGAGTACAGGAGCTACCCGGCGTCGACGCGGTCTTGCAGATAAAACATCCTCAGGAACATCTTCTTCATCAACTACAACAGCAGGCCATGCTGGAAAACCACGCTGCTTCGCTAACACAGTCGTTCCTGCCGTAAATTCCGACATTCTGCCCTCAGGAAGAGACAGTACGTGCGGTTGACTAAGTTTCGCGTCGCGAGTATCCATATAGCTTAATTTTGCACAAATTCACTATTATAGTTGCCTTTACAGGCAATCTCATGATATGAAACATATACCGTGGATGAAAACAATAATCCTCATCTTGACTAGATAGTTCGCATCGAGACTACGCTATCTCCCCACATGACGAAGTAATTACTGATGACAAAAACCAGCGTGTGCAACAGCATGTAATGTCAGCCACTCTAGACTTATGCAAATTTCGTTCCTGGTGGCACAGTTGTATGACTGTCATCAATTGAAATTGTCTTGGGGGAATGATTTGAGTCTGGTTGTGTGTCCGAGCGGTTAAGGAGATGGACTTGAATATACAAATATATTGTATGGCGTTGAACGCGCTATTAAGTTCAAGCTATCCATTAGGCTATGCCTTCGCAGGTTCGAATCCTGTCACAACCGTTTTTTTTGGCGGGGGGAGGGATTGAACCTTTCTGACCCTTCTTTTTTTTTCTCTCAATTCCGAGGTACTTGGTTGAAGTGAAGTTTTCAAATAATAACTTCTTCATACGATCCTGGTACTATATTGATTACGGGCATTTATACTTAGATCTAATCGACTGACTGATAAGCTGATATCACGGGAAAGTGGATCATCAGACTTATCATGGGCAAACCGGTTGTGTTGATACTGAAAACCGGTACTGACTGGGCAGAGCAAGAATGGAATAAACTAGAACATGATTTTGACATTCAATTGATACAATGTGAGCCTGAAACACGTGTGGGCTATCTTGAATACTTCCATGAGTATAACGTTATAGTTGTCGCCAATACTGTCTCGGGAACCATCCAGTTCGGAGGTTATACCGAAGATTTGATTGAACAAATCATTGACGTTGGCACCGTCAAAGCTGTCTGTAATCGTGGTGCTGGTTTTGACGTACTAGGAGATCTGAGTGTATGGAAACGCTCCGATATCCAACTCTCCAACACGCCCACATCAGTGGCTATTCCTACTGCGGACACCGCTATATTTCTTATGATCGGAGCGATGCGTAACTTTGTCCAACTCTCTCGTGTAGCGCGGTCTGACTGGTCTGCGCGTGGTTCAACACTTGGCCACAGTCCCCAGGGTAAAATCTTGGGCATACTTGGGATGGGGAACATTGGAAGACTCATCCGGGATAGAGCTGTACCTTTTGGCTTTAAAGAAATCAAATACTATTCAAGAACGAGACTGCCGGTACATCTTGAACTCGATTCTGTGTATGCCAATTCCATCGACGAATTACTGGCAGAATCCGATGTTCTTATTTTGGCGCTGCCCCTTTCACAGGGTACAGTGCATATTATAAACGCTGAAACGCTGGCCAAGTGTCGAAGAGGCGTGACAATTGTGAACATTGCGCGCGGTAAGATCATTGAAGAACAGGCTCTTGTGGATTCACTGAATTCGGGGCATGTTTTTGCTGCAGGTCTTGATGTGTTTGAGAATGAGCCGTATATTCATCCGGGTCTCCTTGAGCACCCGAGAACGCTCTTACTTCCTCACGCAGCAACTTTCACCTTCGATACCCGAGTAGAAGTAGAACTTGAACACTTGGCAAACGTAAGGGCAGTGCTTGAAACAGGAAAGGTACTTTCCCCAATTTAGATGTTTCATTGAACTTAGAATAAATATATAGGCATATACATCATGTATGTATTTTTGACTCTAGCCTCGTACTATAAAAATGCGGGGCCATCTCTGCGACCCATGTTGGTTCAATCACAAGACAACCTCGCATAAATTCACGACTTGTCAACACAAGCTCCGTGTACAGTAGCAGTGAGGGTGATGGATC
This sequence comes from Wickerhamiella bombiphila, assembly GCA_030561035.1. Lineage (NCBI taxonomy): Eukaryota > Fungi > Ascomycota > Dipodascomycetes > Dipodascales > Trichomonascaceae > Wickerhamiella > Wickerhamiella bombiphila. The sequence continues at coordinate 429,765 of JAKTWK010000006.1, forward strand.
GACAGAGTGGAGACTAGAGCTGGGATGGATCACAACCGCTTGGCCGCGTCTCAAAGTAACATAATTCTGGCCAGTCTTGCTGAGACGAGCAGTATTTCCAAAGAAACCTGCTACTAATGCCTTTTCAACTGCGTGGTCCGGTTTTAACAACGAAGGTCTAGAATCGGTGCTGTTCCTTGCAATTCGTCGACATAACATGAGAAGTTGCTGCCGTACATCATTCGCGCGTTTGAGTGATCGATGTTGTACAAAATTATCGCGGCACCATTGTACCGATTGTCCTCCAGCCTTGTGGTACTGGGACCAAATGTTCAGCAAAGTAAAATGGTCACCACGATTATCGGCAAAGCTATTATGAGCCCTCTCTGCCTCCGATTTGCGGTGTTTTGGACGATAAAATATTTGGCCTAATTCTCCCAAAAGAGCTACGACTGTAGCCACTGCAGGCCCCACGCCTAGTTCCTCAGCAGCTAGTAATGAGCGTGCAGTCATAGGATCCGTTGGTAATTCAGCCATGCGCCGTCCAATTGATGTTAGTATACACTTTTGATTGACAGCTTGAAGGGAATATAGCAGTTCCAAAGCTTTCACCATTGCTTCGGTAGGGGGCTTGTCTAGAAATCCAAACTCTAGCACATTCCCGACTCCCAACGACAGAAGAAGTAGTGTGACTGCAGCCAAATTAACACGTAGTACTTCAGGGACTGGTTCTGGTGGAAGATTCTGTTGAAACGCTTGCTTGGTGTACAAGCGGAAACATTTCCCTGGGCCGGTTCTCCCTGCTCGACCAGCACGTTGTCGCGCAGATGCTTGAGAGCATTCGCGCACGATTAGGGTATCCATACCAGTGCGAGCACTATACACTTGTTCCTTTACAAGTCCAGGATCGACAACATAGGAAATACCGTCAATAGTCAATGACGTCTCAGCTATGTTTGTTGCCAATACCACTTTTCGAGAATTGCTAGGAGTCTTCTCAAAAATGCGGGCCTGTTTTTCGGATGGAAGCGCGGCGTAAACAGGAAGTACCAGTAGTTCTCTCACATTGGTTCCCAACTCTAATTTGGCCTCCAGTAGATTTTCTTGCAATGACTCTATTTCTTCTTGGCCAGGGAGAAACACTAGTATATCACCAGGAACAGGCTGAGATGAATGTATTTGCAAGATGGTCATAAGCGCTGCTTGTAGATAATTTGGTTCAGGCTGTTTTGCATAGTAGATATCCACAGGGAATCGGCGACCGGGAACGGTATATACTGGTGCACCTCCAAAGTATTGCGAAAACTTGTTCACATTTAGCGTAGCAGACGAGATAACCACCCGAAGCTCCGGCCTTTGTCGTGCTAGATCGCGCACTAGCGCAAGGACGATGTCAGTATGCAAGGTACGCTCATGAGCCTCATCAATCATAACTACCGATACCTTGGATAGATGTGGATCGGACAGAAACTCGCGCACTAACATTCCATCAGTCACAAATCGGATAGCTGTCTTTGATGATGATCGGTCTTCGAATCGAATGGTATACCCAACCTGTTTGCCGACAGCTGAACCCATTTCATCAGCTACTCTGGTTGCAACAGCCATCGCGGCAAGTCTTCTTGGTTGGGTTACCACAACTTGCTTTCTGTCACTACCTGCCAATCCATCATTCACTAGAAATTGTGGTAACTGGGTTGTTTTTCCGCTACCAGTTTCGCCCGCAACAATTGTTACTTGATTAGAGTGGATCAAATCAATCAACTCTTTTTTATGAGATACAACAGGCAGAGATGAATCAAATGAATTTGGCTCTCCCTCATCTTCTTCGGATAAATCGTCTTCGATGTCTCCTTCATCGAATTCAGCTTCACTGCTGCCAAGCTCATATTCGTCCAAGTTGGGTGCCTCCGGAAGCTTCGGAGCCGCATTGGCTAGCTGTTGAGCTTCCCACGATATATCACTGTGACTTGAGCGTTTCAAAGGGTTTGATTCCTTATCTTGACGCTTCTCTGCTTCAGACCGCCTCATGCCATTATAGTTTCTTTGGGGTTATGCGTAACTCTATTAAGAGGTTAAGCACATTTCCAGTTACGTGATATCGCCTTCATTCAACGCCCCCCACAGACGTGGTCTCGTCAAACAAGATGTCGACGACAGAGGAAACTTTGATCAAAGCTGACAAGGACTACAAGGAGACGCTCAACAAAGAGTTGCCTGAGATAGACCAACTTGCTAAGCGGAACTTGGATGTGGCTGTTGAGCGACTCCTCGTGCTCGAAAAGAAAGTGCGACAAGCAAGTGATTTGGCATCTTCGCAGAGAGTTCTCAGTGCTATTGTCCAGCTGCTTGTAGCACACAACGATTGGGATCGATTGAATGAGATTGTGCAGCTCCTTGTTAAAAAGCATGGCCAGCTAAAGACAGCTATTGCTACGTTGGTTCAAGATGTGGTCAAGGTGATCCCTCAGGCCCCCACACTTGAAACTAAGGTCACTACTATTGAAAATGTTCGTACTATATCTGAGGGTCGCATATTCTTGGAGTTGGAGCGGGCTCGCGTAACCCAAACTTTGGCTGGAATCAAGGTCAAAGAATATGGTGATTACGGTGCTGCTGCAGATCTGATGGGCGAACTTCAAGTAGAGACCTATGGCAGCATGAATATGAATGAAAAAACGGATTTCATTTTGGAACAACTTGAGCTATATATCAAAAAGGGCGACTTCGCCTATGCAGCGATCGTCAGTCGCAAAATCATGCCGCGTTATTTTGCTGACCGCAATAATGAACGTGTGCAGCAACAAAAGGTTCGGTATTACGAGCTTTGCATTAAGATTGCACTGCACGAATACGACTATGTGACAGTAGTCACACATATGCGCCACGTTTACGAAACACCACAAGTCGAGGCCAATGATGAGTGGAAGCACCGCATTTTAGGTGAGATGGTACTGTTCGCGGTGCTGGCACCGCATGATAACCTCCAGAGTGATATGTTGCACCGCCTAGCCCAGGACACTGACCTTCCACTACTACCCCTATATGACCAGCTGGCCACGATGTTCACAACTGACGAGCTAATCCGATGGCCTCGTGTAGAGGAAATTTATGGAAAGGAATTGCGATTGTCTTGGGTGTTCAGTCCGGAGTCAAAAGAGTCTCAGGGTGGTGGTGATGGAGACCGACGGTACGGCGATTTGCACAAGCGCATTACAGAGCACAATATCCGGGTTGTCGCCAAGTTTTACACTCGTATTTCCCTTGATGGACTCAATCAACTCCTGGATCTTAGTGTCCAGGAGACTGAAGAGAATCTGGCTCGTCTGGTAGTAAGTGGGATGGTGTGGGCCCGTATCGATCGGCCCAAGCGAATTGTGAGCTTTGCACCACCAAAGGACGTGAATGATATTCTTAATGAATGGTCTGCCAACACCTCAGATCTTCTTCAGCACATCGAGACTATTGGACACCTTATTGCTAAGGATGAGATGATGCACGGAATTCGGGCTGCTGCCAAGTAGGGATTTTAGCAGCAGTCTACTTTATTTGTAGTTTTGACTAAAGGGTAGAGTTCGATCAATTGAAAGAAAAAAATGTCATATATATTTATGTTTTCACCAAGGCTTTGATTCCTAGTGGATGGTTATATATACATACCTACTTAGTCGCACCACACTAATCATCCTCTTGGACACGACTTGCCCAGCTTAATACTAATACCACGGAAAATGGCCTCATGGTCTGAATTAGCGTGGTTCTGGTTTGAAACCATTAAAAACGAACTGTATCCTGGTAAGGCTATATTCACCACGAATGATTATCCCGACATCAGCGGTCAAGTCTGGATTGTGACTGGCAGTACCAGTGGAATCGGTCTCGAAGTAGCCACTAAACTGGCTCAACAAAACGCAAAAGTGTGGATAATGGGACGCAACCAAACAAAGATTGATGCGGCGCTCTCTCACATTCGCGAGCTTGTGCCAAATGCAAACATCGACTATATTCTGGCCGATCTTAGCGATTTGACCACCATCAAGCCCGGTGTGAAAAAATTCCTGGCTGCAGAGTCAAAACTAGACGGTGTTATTCACAATGCAGGCGTTAACAACCAAGACCAAGTCCCTCAAACATGCCAGCATATTGATTTTACATTGGGAGTGAACAATGTTGGTCCTCAACTCCTACAAAAGTTACTGGACCCGGTTATACTGCAAACCCCTGGTGCGCGAATAGTGTGGGTATCGTCTGTGGCTCATGCAATGGCTCCTCCAGGTGGATTCGATCTGACCAAACTGAATGTCTTGGGTCTAAACCAATTCCGTCGTTACTCCGAATCTAAGGCTTTGACCCTCGCACAAGCCGTACAGTGGTCACACAACCATCCCAAGGCTCAAGTCCAGAGTGTTGCCGTACATCCAGGTTATATTAGAACCCATATTGGAAGTACGATTCCCCTAGAGCGTTATCTGGACTATCTGCGGTGGCCTGTTGAGTATGGTGGTCTAGCGCCACTATATGCTGCTCTCAGTCCCAAGATAGATTTCGAATATATTATTCCTTGGGGTCGCCCTGGGCAAATTCGACCAGACATTTACCGGTCGGTGCATGGGTTTAATGGTGCGTCTGCATGGAAGTGGCTAGAAGATAAAGTCGCACTCTATGCATGAGAATATTTCTATACATAACGTGGAGTGTAGAAACATACGGCTGGATTTATATTTCTTTTATTGTGTCAATAGTTATAGTATCATCAGAGAATAAATAAATAATTATGGCCTTACATGGGCAGGAGGGAGGTATGGTATTATGGTATCTTTCGAAGCGGATGTTCGGTAGTATCCAATGTGAACAATTTATCATACTTCCTCCCGACGTTTCCTTGCACTTTGTTTTAAATCATCCCATCTGGATTTCATCTTCGAAACCTGGACACGAAGTTTATCGTTTTCGGCGCGAAGACGATCAACCTCTTCTGTATGTTCATCCTGCAGCTTCTGTTCCTTCAGTGCCACCTCATGGCGCAATTGTTGTAGACCAGATTTTAAAAACTGGCGCTGTGCACGCACAGCGCTATCCATTGCCGCAGTTACAGCTTGCGCAGAATATGTCGTAGGGGGTGGTGCCTGGGCCCCAGCCTTAGGTTTAACAAGGTAGAAGCTTTCAGAGGGTTCGATAGAAGGAGGTGCAGTGACTATTTTACCTGTACCGCCGTTTGCAGAGATAGTCCGACCTAGAGCCTGCTCCAAAGTGCGAGTAAATACCGCCTGGGATTTGGTGGCTAGAACATTAATAGCATCTCCAGCTGGCGCTGCAATCATAGATGCCCCAGGACTTACTTCCTTGTGTTGCTGTTGTGAAGGTGGCGAGATTTGCGGCTGGCCACGTGCCGCTGCAAGCTGGGCCTGGACTGATTGCTGAGGATTGGAAGATACGTATGTACGGCGCATATCCGCACGAGCTCGCCCACTGCGTAAATACTCAGCTCGATTGCGATGTTGCGTAGCCAATGCTCTTAATACTGATAATGCAGGATTAGAAGGTGAAGACGTAGCTACCTCGTCGAACTTGTCCGCTGCTTCAGTGAAAAGTTCAGCTGCGCGGCCATAGTCTCCGGCCATAGCAGCTGCATCAGCATTTTTAGCCGCACTGTATGCTTGGTCGAGAGGTGTCCCGTCCATATTTACGACAATGCCTTCCCACCACGCGCACCCACCAGGTATATAGTCTTTACTAGCAATATACGCGTAAGTTGTAATCTATATTACAGGCGATGGGTGCAGCACGTGACACGATAACCGCAGCCGCCCCCCTAGTGTTTAATCGCCCGCAAAGTTGAATCCCTTGAGGGTGGAATGGACTTTTGGCAGGATCTGCAGGATTTACTGGTGTGTGATAAAACTGGCAAGGATTCATCGCTAGGCGGTCAAGCGGTGGACTTGTATCTCGAAGTGGTATCGAACCAACTGCCAGAACTAGCTGATGGTGATTGTCGCCGTTGCGCAGCTGCACTGGTTAAATCCCAGCTTTATCGCCAGCACGCTGTGACTATAAGAAATCGACTCTCCTTATCGTTAAAATCTCACGACTGGCATGATAACACATATTTGGAAATATTGGGTACAGTTCTACTTCATGATGAAGGCGCGTATGCTGTATTGCAGCCTCTGATCCCTACTCTAATGAATATTATTTGGATGTTCCGTATTACAGAACACAGGATTGCGAAGATATATCTTGAACTATTGTTTGTGGTTATCCTCAGCAGCACCAACTCGGAGCAAGTCCTAACTGTGTCGGAGATTAGCACTGCCAGTACAACCCCTGAATTCATTTCTTACCTTTTCCGAGTCGTTCGCGATGGATCCATGGTTCACAATGAAGCGTTGCCTTTATTACTTGCTTTGAATGATCAATATATGCTGTTATCCGCTGCAGATCACAAGGTGGAAAATATAGTATATACGACCCTGGTCAAGAATGGTCGCGAGTTCCGATCAGTGGGCAGTGCCATTGTTGTAATGTTCAATCGCATTGGAGATATCACCTTGCGAATGCTTGTGTGCAAATTTCTGTGGCTGTTATTCTCACATCCAGCTTCAGCTGACTTCCTGTATACAAATGACTTGGCGGTGCTTGTGGACGTGCTTGTACGAGAACTTAATGACTTGCCGCACGAGTTTGAAGATGTGCGTTTGATTTATTTGCGTGTTTTACATGAGTTACTTGTTAATACTCCCTTGAAAACGAGTGTTCCTAATTGTCGGTCGTCGGTGACCCAAGTATTACGATTGGTAGTTGAGTCTGGATCGGGCGAAACACTGCGTCTTGCCGAGCGTTGTCTTAATGTTGATTGGCTGGGATGGTCATTGGATCGCCTTTCGACTACATCCGACTCCGATGCGAATCATACAACCGATGCGGATCATGCCACCGATCACACCACTGACGCCGACCAAGTTTACCACACTGACAATACTGACCACGCTACAGACCACACCCCGGAAAACATTGAGTCCACAACAGATGGTTGGATATCCCCGCTTTCAGGACCATCTCGAGAATCTGTGCTGCCCTGGTCTCCAGGACCGCCTTCTCCACCCCATTTACCGATCCCCGCCCAGGAATCTCCATTGGGATCTCCAGCAGAGTCTGATTCAGAGTTTACATTCGATGAAGCTGATGCGTATGTAGCTACTTGGCAAGGACGTAGGCGACCACCGCCACCTCCACCACCACCACCTCGACACAGTAGCTCCACAAGCTCGCTTGCAGTTGGTCTTATTAGGCCTCCCCCGCCGCCTCCGCGGCGTAATCAGTTTGCATAGTCGCTACCATTGTTTTTTTTTGTAGATGTGTTATTATATATTCGTTTTTCCAGCGCTATAAACCAGGGCCTGACTCCTTTACACCCCTACTCCACGATGATCGGCCCTCAGATCCCGTGATCTCACCCGCGTTGGTTGTGTAATCTCTATCTCTTGTATCGCGGCATTCGAAGGATAGGATTGATCCGAGCTCATAAACGTATGCAGGTTTCTCATCGAGCGTTAAGGCGAGTCATATCCATGTCAATGGATATGGCAAAGTGTGGCCGAGTCCGTCACTACACCCTCGGAGCAACCAGCCATCATAATATGGAGAACTACTCGCTAATCCAGTCACCCGAAGAACGTCTTGATACCGATCGTGCAATCCGTGAAACGGCTCAGTTGAAGCCGCAAATAATCCATCTCCACGATTTGGTTAAATACAAGGACGTAAGTCCAGTTCCACAGGACTATTTGTTACAGAATGCAGCGGTTGTTATCGGAGAAGTCACTGTGCGCCTAGCGCGACGTCTAGACGCCATGCAACGACTACCATATCTGGCTGTTCTGAATCCATATATTTCGCGGATTTACAACATTTACTACAATAGTTTCCGCGTAATGAGTGCAATGCCACCACCTGAAACCCCCGAGGAAAATAGTCAGTTTGTCGAGGTCCTACAATCCCTTGTGGCATTCCATCTCGATACAATCCCCACGCTTGCGAAAGGATTTAGTGAATGTGGGCAGTTACTATCACCGAGTGATATTAATCGGATTCTCGGAGAACACCTCCAAGCACGTATTGGCACCCGATTGCTTGCCGAACACCACATATCATTGACGCGACCAATTGGTCCGAACTTCATTGGATGCATCCAAAAGGATCTTAGTCCGGCCGAAATCATTAATTCATGCGCATCGGTAGTTGGTGAGATGTGTAACCTCCAGTTCGGCTTCGCGCCGGATATTAAATTCGACATGGGAACGTCAGTAAAGCTGGCGTATCCACCGAATCATCTTGAGTATATTATTATGGAATTGCTCAAAAATGCATTCCGAGCTGTCTGTCAAACTGCAGTGACCGATGAATGCCAGCCGATATTGGCAACCGTAATTCAAAGCGGTCAAGGCGTGATCATTCGGCTGCGTGATCGAGGCGGAGGAATCCCTCCAGAAAATGAGCGTGATGTGTTCAATTTCTCGTATACCACCGTTGAAGATGCGCCACAGGACCCATCAGATGCAACATTGGCTGGTCTTGGTTACGGCTTACCATTGTCAAAGGCCTATGCCGAATTCTTTGGTGGACGGTTACAACTACAATCGTATTTTGGGGGAGGCACCGATGTGTATTTGACATTAAAGTCTCCTTTGATCACGGGCTATCACCGCGATGTGGAAACCAGTTAGTTATAAACGACTGATATGACCGGGCACACCATACAGCAAACGGCAAGAGCTATGGCAGGAATTATGGCAGGTATCCACAGACCTTCTTAGTTTATTTCACAAAGTATTACAGGATAAATATAAAGCACATAGTAATTTGTCGTGATCAGTCTCCCGACAGGTAGGTCGGTTCAAGATATGCGTACTTAAGCCGCTAAACGGGGGGGTTATGCACTACCACAAGTAACCAATCCCGCGCATGAATTACTCAGCGGTTGTGGATTATTCATCGACAACTACCTCATCGTGGTCGTTTTCAACCGACAAACCAACCAGTCAACGTTCATCTTAAAGATGATGCTTGCTAAACTCGCACTGCGGCGTGCCCCTGTGGCTGCACCTCGTTTCATGGCCGTGCCATCACGGACATTTGCTGCTACCGCTATTAATCGTGCCCATGGAGGTGGTACTTGGCAGCCGGAGAAGGTGAAGGTTTCCACTAAGTTGGAGGAGGCCACTGAGCCTGAGGCGCTGTTCGGTACAGGTCCCAAGGAAGGTGAAATCCCAAGCGATTTTGAGCAGGCCACCGGTCTCGAGCGTTTGGAACTTTTGGCGAAGCTTGAGGGTATCGAATTGTTCGACTCCAAGCCTCTGCAGCAGGACCGTAAGGGTACAGTTGACGACCCGTTCATCGTGGACAGCTTCGATCCCGTCCGCTATATTGGATGCACTGGCTTCCCTGCTGGCACCCAGGAGGTAAACTGGATCCGCCTTGAGAAGGATAAGATCTCGCGCGACTGGGAGTCTGGTTGTGTATACAAACTGAACTACATCGGCCCCCCTCTTGAGGAGCACCACTAAACCGACTGGTCTTATTTAGGGGAACGATTCGACCCCAATAATCATCGGATTGTATTTAACCTGATTGTCATGTGAGAAGTGTTAGGAATCGTAGGGGCTATATGCGTATCCAGTATTGTGCACATACCTTCGGAGACCAGTGCGTATAGTGGATTGTGCGCATCTGTATACGTAATCCAAACCCCCACATTAGTCACACGCCAAAATGTGCAGAGATCGCCTTATGCTGCGGTAGGCGGAGTGCAGATTGGAGATCTAAGTCAATAGGGCATTGAGGAATTCGGATCGAAATCAACTTACTAGTTTGCTCGATCTGGATTAGGTTGATTCCGTCGATATTGGTTTACATGGGCACGCTACGTGTATGCACATGAACACGGAACACGAACCACGAGAATTTTGACGCGGGCTAGGGTTCCACTATTATGAAAAGGAGGTTGGTGAGCGTGTTCCTAAAAAAGCCCTCAACTCGCGATCGCTCGCTGGCGGATCAACCGATCCGGATAGCGGAAGTCTCTATAGTTTCAAATAAATTTTTATACCATTTGACCATGGGGTGGTCGATCGTTACTTGTACAACGCACTCTCACAGCCAAGCTTCATAACCGAGCGCCAAGGTTTTTTTTACCTTGCATGAGATCCCAAAGCGAGCACTACTGTCATGCAATGCAGGTTAAGCGTAAGCTATATTCAGCACAGCCGCGAACGCTCGCATGACACCGATAACTGAAACGGGACCATCGGCAAAATATTGATGCCCTCAGCAGAAAGCCAAGCCAACATTCTCCGCTTACCTACTCCGTAATGGTCCATATGGATGTCAACGGTATTTCAATACATGGACCCCTATGAACGCTCCCTCGACCAAACACCTACTATTCGCGCATCCCAGGACCCCGCGAATCGGCTGAGCGAGCCAGAAACCCCAGCCGCATGTCGGCCTATACCAGCCTCGTAGTGATGTGCATAAATGACGATAATATGCCCATCATAACCGCATAATAGGGGTTAGATGTGCTTAACCACGTAAGCCCTCGCGTATTTTTGACGCGTCCTGTTGCCTTATTAGTTAATGCTCCTAAAAATAGTGCTGTCGGCCTGCACGGCGCATCTCCTCCCTAGCCGCCTCTCCTCCCGCGGACATAATATTTATAACGATTGCACTTTCTAACCCCACGCGGATTTTAGTCTTCTTAAAAGCCTCCGCAGAAAAGACCAGTGCTATCATGCAGAGATTCGCCCTGCTCGCACTTTTGGCGTCGGCTACACAAGCCGCCTCCAACCCCCCGAGCTGTGGCTCAGGCCAATCAGCATGCCCGAAAGAATATCCTTGTTGCTCCACAGATGGAACATGTGGAAATGGATACGTATGTCTGGGTGGATGTGACCCTAGGTACTCGTATGAACCCGGTGCATGTGTAGCCATGCCCGTGTGCCAGGATATGACGTGGAACTTCACCAGTACTGACAGCATTTCGACTTACTCGGATTACTTGGGAGATGCCGATAATAGTACTTGGAGCTATCTGGGTAATATCACCGAGGTTGATGGAAAGCTTCGTACACAGATGTTCAAGGGTACTACCGGTTCATCGGTGTCGTCTTCGCGGTACATTTGGTACGGTCGTGTAGATATCAATCTCAAGTCATCCCACACTGGTGGTGTGGTGTCCGATTTCATTTTGTTGAGCAATGTTAAGGATGAGGTCGACTATGAGATGGTTGGTTCGGATACTACGGATGCTCAAACCAATTACTACTGGCACGGTGCACTTGACTACACCAAGGAGGTGAGTGCCAAGACCAGTGACACTTATGAAAACTACCACACTTACTCGATCGACTGGCAGGAGAATCAGATCCAGTGGTTGATTGATGGCAATGTCGTTCGCACTTTGAACAAGTCAGATACTTACAACTCGACTTCAAACACATATGCTTACCCTCAAACCCCAGCTCGTATTCAGTTTGGTCTGTGGCCTGCTGGTGACTCGGCTTCGCAAGGTACTCAGGAGTGGGCTGGTGGCGCCGTTAACTGGAATGCGCCTGATATTCAGGACCCTGGTTACTTCTATGTTGAAGTTGAGAGTATCAAGGTCCAGTGCTACGATCCTCCTTCTAGTGCTCAGAAGAATGGTACTAAGTCTTATGTTTACACCTCTAAGGACGGTGTGGAGAGCAGCATTGCTATTACTGACGATGACACCGTTCTGGGCTCCACAGATGGTACCGGACTCAACCTTGATGGTTCCAAGGCCTCGTCTTCGTCCTCAGCTTCCTCATCCGGTGCTGCAGTGACTCTCTCTGGTGCCTCACAGTCGTCGACCAAGTCTGCATCTTCGTCCGGGGCTGCTGTGACGCTGTCTGGTGATTCTAAGTCTTCGTCGTTGGCCGCCTCCACCACGAAGTCGCCTTCGTCGTCTAAGAGCAGTGCTTCTGCTTCTGCAACTAGCTCATCGGATGACTCGTCAAGCTCCGAAGCTGCCTCTACAGGGTCTGCTGCTGCCAATGGTGCCGCTGCATCGGGAGCTACTGCATCCTCAACCGATTCGAGCTCGGAGTCTTCGTCTTCGTCTTCGTCCTCGTCTGCTAGCCAGTCCGCTGACCGTCAGTCAAATGGTGGCAGTCTTCTGACCCCGGCCGTGGGTATTTTGCCGCTCTTGGCAATGCTTTAATTTGCCCAAACTCATCTGCTCTGATCGCTTCTTGCTAGCGTGTCCGGGTCATGTACTAAACTTTTTTCAATGCGCGTAATACATAGGTTTTATATAGGGACCCCCCTTTGAATATAGCATACTTAAATGATTCCACTCCCTCACTCGCTCAGCCTCTAGCTGGCACCTTGGGATTGACAATGCTCTCAGAGTAGCATGATTGGTCTATAGACCTTGGTCATTTAGTCTTGAAGACCTTGCTCGGCCTGGCAATTAAGTATGTTCTCAAGTGCTTTAACAACCTTTTTCATTAACGCCAGATCCCCAGGTGAAAACTCTCGGGAATGAGGGGCAAATGCTCCCATTAAATACCCCGTAGACCGGCGGTTCTCCCGCCGAAACGGCATTAAAACACCGGCTTCAAGGCTTCCATGAGGCAAAGATCCCGCACTGTACAAAATCCCGAAATCACTAGAGAGGGCTGCTTCATGTATTGCCAACCCAGCAATCCGTGCTCCTTCGCCATGCCCCATTGGATTATGATCTTCTTTGCTCGGTGCTTTGACGTGGTCCACAACTTGTTCTCGCGGATAACCTCGATTCTGGTGCTGGTCCGTATTGGGGGTATAATGTGTAGTTTTAGACAGACCCGACAAACTCTCCCCCCTATGGTGATCCAACCCAGAATGCTCTGTCTCGAGAGCTGGGTCTCGCTGATACTGTCCCAAAATATTCATAGTGGGTTTTGTAGACCCTCTTTTTATCTGTACCACGTATACAAGATCGATACCCAGCGTGTGCGCCACAATTCGACAGGCTTTGGCGATAGCCTGGCCAAAACTACGGCATTTGAGTAAAGACTCTACCACTTGATACGGCTGTAGCACTGCGTGACCTCCTAAAGGCCGTAATGCTGCAGTTCCACTGTTGCCATTATTACCACCCAGAGCCTTTAATACACCATGTCCAAGATAGAGCTCGGCTGTGGTTGGAGATGGTGTGTCTGAAGAAGGTGTTGGTGGAGAAGTATCACCATCATCAAGACCAGGACTCCCAAATTCAACTCTGGCACGTCTATTCGGGCATCGGTGCTCCAATTTAGTACACAACTCCGCTGCCAGTGCCTGTAAAGCCACTAAGAGCCCCGGAGGAACGCGAGACCGCAAATATGGATCGCACACTGCAATCACACCAATCACGCGGTCTCGCACCACAAGGGGGACGCCCAAATAAAACTTGACAAATGGAGGCCCATGCACTAATGGGTTGAGTTGAGTGCGCCAGTCACTACTTGCATCCAATAGAGAGAAATGGCCCTGAGATAACAATGCATGGCCATCGATGCTGAGATGGCGAGCTATCACCCGTAGCTCACGTCCGACGCCTAATTCAAAGTGTACTGTTTGAACCGATCGGTTAATAGTAGACACAGAACAGGCACCCATGGCATATCGCGCAAGAATTGGGCGTAAATGCGCGTCCAGCCAGGGTCTCAAGCGTCGCCACACCCGTTTATCTTCGATTCCATAGCGCTCTAATACTTTGATTCGGGCTCTTTCATCAACAGCATCTGGAGGAACCATATGTCCGAACCCATTGAAGCACAGAGGACGCTCACAACCACTTAAATTGTCGGTACCAGCAGCGTAAACATCGAGCCAATCGTCCCATGTCTGATCTAGAGCGGTTACTGCCGCATTGCGTCGCCGGTGAAGCGACATGGTATTCACGGGAACGGACCTTGTAGGCAAGCCAACAGACCCGGTCCCTCCCTTGAATGCGTCGGTGGTGGCCGGCTTCATCACAGTAGATCTGCGCCTGAACAGAGTACTAACCAGCCCTCTGATTGATCTTACAGACCCAGTTTCATCCATTCCCTACAGTAAGAAAGCTTGTGCCGTTCCAAGGTCAGGAGGATTACCCGAGAATCATGCGCCTGATCAAGCACCGTAACCGGCATGTTGACGCCTGACACGGCGTTGCGCCCGTCTTCGGCCCTCTGAATTGCCGTGAAAGGCTCGAGAAAGTTGTTTCCAAGCTTCTTTGGTATCAACAATGTTTCCCTCACTATCCCGGTATTCTAATGCCACCTCCGGCTTGTAGTCGGCGAACCGTTCTGGGGCAGATTCAGCATCCTCCCGCACTAATTGAGCCGCTTGGACTTGTAACAATTCATTACGTTCATTAGGAGGCAGATTTTGCCATGATGCAATCTGGGTTTCGATTTCCATCTGTCGCTGTACCTGTTGTTGGATGAGTCGACGCGACCACTCGCGCTGGCCATGAGACTCATGTTTGCGTAACTCGACTGTACCACGTTGTTTCAGCCTTCGCAACACATCAGCTACACTCTCTGTAGAATTTCCTGCACCAGATTCCTCCTGCGAATGTAAGGAGTTTTCAGGCTTTGATTCTGGAATCTCAGCTGGGGGGTCTGGAAGCTGAGTCTTAGTGTGTAGCTCAACACCAGCGTCCATCACAGTTGGTACTGGTGTAGATGCAGGTTTCTCGTCATATGATACGTGGTTTTGGTGTTTTCTCCGCCGCATTGACTCCAGAAACTGGTTGGTCTCACTAACCACAATACCTGGCCCGGCGTCTTCAGGAACCGATTCGGCATCATCCCACTGATGTACTTGAGGTGCAATTTCCTCTGGTTTTGCAAGTTTTCGTCGCTGCTCTGCAAGTCTCTGAGCCCCCAGTATATCCTGATACTCTTGGTGGGCATCTGGGGGCAACTTAAGGTGTGGACGCTCAACAACTTCAGGATCGGATCGTCGACGCTTGTGCGAGTTGCGAATCTTTTTGAGTTTAAAAGTTGCACGTTTACTTGTATCGATGTCATGCAAAACGGGTTTTGGTGTCTCATCTTCGGATGAAGCGTCAAGAGGATCCTTGTCAATCTGCGATTTATGGTCTGTGCGATTGATCTTCGAGGACTTGGGAGCTCTGGGGGATATCTTTTCCATTTCCACACTTGTACGATCTATCATTTGCACTTTGGGAGCTAGTGATTTCTTTTCAGAAGGAACTTGGGAAGACTCGGCAGAAGACCCCGTATTCGGCTCTCGCCTCGCGTCTGTGCCAGACTTCTTAAGACCCCGCATGCGATCCAGCCATGAGGCTGTTGGTTCAGCCGGTTGGTTATCAGTTAATGATGGACCTGACATCACTTCACGATGTATTCGCCGTTCCTGTGCTTCAGCAATGCGGTCCTGGGCCTGTTTAATGTGTGTAGTGGTCTCTGAAGAATGAGCACTAAGAATTGACCCACCTAGCTGCGGGACCCCACTCCGATCCGTAGATTGAACTTTGCTATCATCTTCAGTTGGAATTGGTTTTAGCCCCAATGCAACACGGATCCGGTTCGTTTCTCGCACCGAAAGTACCGTCTGCATTGAAATATGCAAGCAGGCTGCTGATGTCAGCAGCTCTCAAGAGAGCGGGAGGTGGCTTGAAAGAATTCGACTATAATTTAGGTATGCCTAGTGAAAGAGGTAATGAAATACCGGCATCTGTGAGAATATCAGATGCTGCAGGATTTACAGCGATGCGTTGAACTGTTGCAGCAGTTACAGAACAATCCGGTCGTTCCTTATTAGCGTCCCATGTGGGCCATACATATTTGACTTGACAGTGAATATAGGGCACACTTATGCCCGAAAAGACCGACCGAGCTTTTGCGGTCATAGGTAGGGGACTGGCAACGGTAACAACTGAGGGTGAAGAGAGTTGCATGTGCACCCCCGCCATTTCTCGCCATAATTGAGGAGGAATCTTTGATAGAGATGATTTACATTGAACAGCAACCTGCAACGCATGATTGTGGCCATTCCAAGAACCCAATATGTCAATTCCACTGTCGGCAGGTCCTGCTACAACTGTCAAATCTTGCAGCCCTCGGGGTCCCAGCCTCAGCTGCAACGCTCGTTGGACAACGTACTCATACAACGTGCCCTTAAACACCGCCTGAGTCTGGTCGACATTCCCTGAATATGACCACTTGAGGAAACTGCGTAGATCGGCATGCCTTGGCATTCATACAGCCAGACTAGCGTTACTAGTAACGAGTGGTGTGTCAGGTGATCTCACAAGGCAGTTGATAATGAGTAGTGCGCACAGGTTACACGATATACTATGTGTATTGTAGCAGTATGTGTAGATATTTCTCTCAAGAAGCGCACTATTGAATCAATTGGATTATATCAAAGATCTAACATGGTCCCGTCTCACGTAGTCAATATAATATATAACCATCGATGATGATTACCATATTCGTACGGTGCCACCCTCACGAATGGGAGAGTCAGAGGCAAGTCCACGCGTACCTCAGGAGGGTGCCAGCAATGATTCTACAGCACTGCCTCAGATTGCTCGTGATATGGACACCCGTTTAGCTCGTATGAGTGAAGCTATAAACGCCTACGACCGTGAAATGTCACAACACTTTGAGCGCATCAACGCAGCACTTCGCTCTACTGACTCAGCGCAGTCGTAAATCGCGTCCATCAGTCTAGCCAATTTATTCCCACTACGGGCTTGTTCAGGCCTTAAACCCGGTATTTTGTATGGGGAGACGACGTGGAAATGCTCTGGCTCGACTCTACCGAGAGTCGTCGAAGCCGGAGAAGCGTGTGAATCCGCCTGCCCCCTCTTCAGAGGAAACGTCGACTCTCGAATCGCTCACCAAAAACGTCGATTTTAACGATAAGTCTTTGCAGTCTATGTACCCCGCTATTGTGGCACGTTTCGGTATTTCTGTTCCGTCGTCAGACCCTCAACAATCCGGAGCTGAGGTTAACAATCTTGATTTCAGGCATTCGGAGCAAGGAGAACTTTATGAGCAGGTGCATACAATTCCCGTTGAGGAGACTGCAAATTTGGACAATAGCATATCTGGATATACTCAACCTACAGCGCATGAAACTGACGTTGATCCAATTACCCAACCCAAAGCACAATCTAGCATCGACCAGTATGAGACCAAGGGATCTCAAGAACCCGAAGAATCAGATAATGGTTCTAAAGCATCCCAAAAACGGTCTCTAGAAGATGTTGCTATCAGCAGTTCACGGAAAATGCGAAAGACTTTGCCTTTGGCTACTCTCAAAGCCCAGGCACCGAGGCCGGACCTCGTTGACTGGTTTGACGCTGATGCACGCGATCCCTTATTTCTAGTGAAGCTGCGAAGTACTCCTGGGGTTGTTCAGGTACCTCAAAATTGGCGCGCGCGGACAGAAAGTTCGATTTTCCGACGGTCTTCACATGCGAGCTCCGATAGCTATAAGCTCCCAGAGAGTATTGCGGCCACTGGCATCAATACAATGCGAGATGTGGTAAAAGATGGCCCTGAATCTGCAAGCGTAAGACAGCGCACTCGAGAGCAAATCCAGCCGCGCCTAGGTCGCTTGGACCTTGACTTTCGGAAATTGCATGCCGCCTTCTTCAAGAATTCCCCCAAACCGCGGCTCCTTGGTTATGGTCAGATATGGGCTGGTAATAACTCAGGGACCCCAGTATCTGAGTCAATTTTGTCTCGACTTCGGCCTGGACAACTCACTGACCAACTACGCCGAGCACTGGGCCTTAAACCAGGCGACGCGCCTCCATGGGCCACTGCACTCAAGAAGAAACCCTCTCCATACTACGCGGGATCAATACCTGTGAAGCTTCCTGACTTATGGGGAGAGATTGAGCTAGAGGATGAGGATAACGATGATAGTGTGGAAGACATCAAGCCTGGCCAAGCCACTGAACTCGAAATTAACGAACATGATATGGCAGCTAAGTCTCCAACCGACAATGAACAGGAGATTGATGATCGCATTCAATACCACCATCGTCCTAAAGAAGATCTCCATAATGTTGAAGGTATCTCCGATGAAGTGCCGTTGGAACCTAGCACCGATGAAGAAGATGCCAACACGAAGCCATTGTACCGGGAGCTTGTACAGTCCAAGACAGAAGGCCCTCTCGGTCCAACACACAAATATACTATTTAAATATCTTTACACATGTGTAGATAGTCGGTTGTAGAGTAATATTATCCTAATATGATAACTGCTTGGCCCATTCAGGAGGTGGCCTTATGACGCTTGTCGGCAATAATCTTGGCCACATCAACCCCGCGCATCGTTTCGCTAGCTTTTTTATTGCGTGATTCATCTCTTGTCCGCAGTTCTGACAATGTTTCCTCGTCAAGATTCCCGATTAACCATGGCAACGCCCAAATCATGACGAGGGAGCTGACCGACAAGAATACCGTCGGCGACTTGATCATTTGCCAAAGACTGAATGCTGGGCGGTCAACCACAAGCTCAGATCGCCGCCATGCTATCGCCACAGGATGGGGAACCGTGAGCCCGCGTAGCTTCCGGACCTCCACCACATGGTCGTCATTCACCGTCACTGTATACCTATGCGGGGCCTCAATAGTGGCTGACTGGAGGCCTAGTTCGTATGTGCCTGGTGTGACACCCGTCAGGGCAAATTCGCCGTCGGAGGTCAAGTATACAAAACGATCCAAGCCAGAATCAAGGCTCCGTAGACGGATCACCGAAGTATCAGCATCAATGTCGCGGATTCCGGTCAGGGAGCCCTGTATCACAGCAGCTGTTGATACTGCAATCTGTAAGAGCACCACAAGGGCATAATGTAAATGCATCCGGGACCTAAAGGTAGAGTATAACGGAGACTATGCCGCGGAGTGCATAGCAGATATGGTCTCTATATGCATTAAATATAATGGAACTTGTGCATATTACCCATGTTCATCATCCCTAGTGATTAAAATGTAGCCTTCAAACGCACTATGAAATCATTTGTTCGTTCATTTTCCTATTTTTTTCACTATATTTATCGGTTTCTTCATTCACTTTTATTCCGGCTTTTATGCGGACTTCGTTTGGTTAGATGATCTCAATATACTCAAGTTAACAATAATAGTAAAGCTATAAAATGTAGATTAGACCTCAAATCTATCCAATAGCCCCAAAGTAACATCATTCCTCATCACAAAGATCAACTATCCCTACCTATCCATTCAGACGTTAACAATATCTAAGAACCCATATATGATTGTTACAGGAATGCGGCCGACGACTGCGCCATGGTCTTCGACGAGCGTGAAATTGGGTCTGTGAAGTAGAAGTTTGCAATTGGCTTTCCAAGTTCAGGGGCAGTGGATGACTTCAAGCCTGCAAGGGACTGAGCAGCAGCGTGCGAGAGGGTAGTCGGTTCTAACACGTCGTGGCTCAGTAAGTTAGGCGCGACCTCAGCAAGGCGTGAGCGCAGCTGCAACGGTGTCTCGTACGGCAGGTCCAGCCCAAGCACGTCGCCAATCGCCTTAATCACCTGCCAGTCATCACGAGCAGCGCCTGGAGGTGCTACAGCAGCCCGCGTCTGTTGGGCCCGGCCCTCTGTGTTGACGTAGGTCGCGGCCTTTTCGGTGTAAGCTGCACCTGGCAGGACAATATCGGCAAGAGGAGCTCCTACATCACCGTGGTGGCCCTGGTAGATCACGAACGCATCCTTGGGCACATCGCCAGGCTTGATCTCATCAGCGCCAAGAAGGTAAACCACCTTAGGCTTGGTCTCGGCGACTTCAGGAGATGGCACAGCAAAGCCAATGTCGTAGAGACCTGCACGAGATGCCTGGCGTTGCAGTACTGCCAAACCATTCCAGTTGTCATTCACCACGTTGTTGTTAGCGGTAGCAAACCGTCCCAATTCGCCATACACAGCAGCACCACCATCAGCAGCCTCAGCCACGGCAGAGCCCACAATCACCATAGGGCGCTTGGCACCTGCCAAGGCCTTGCCAAAGTCGCCCTTCAATGCCTTAGCTAGCGCACCTGCATCGACGCCCAAGTGCTCATACTGGAAGGTAGAGTCGAAGTTAGAGCCCACCAGACCAATCCGGACATCCGAGTGCAGCCAATGCTTGCGAATACGACTGTTCAGCACGGCAGCTTCATGGCGAGGGTTGGTGCCAATCACCAAAATTACATCGGCCTCTTCGATGCCCTGGATCGAAGGGTTGAACAGGTAGTTTGCACGGAAATCAACGCCTACCTGGAGCGGGTTGCTTCCATTCTTGAAGTCATGGGCCAGGTTATCACTGCCGAGTTGGTTGGCCAGGTCCTTCAAAGCCACCGCAGCCTCGACGTCGACAAGGTCACCAGCCACTGCCTTGAACTCGTTGGGGCCAAGCGACGCGGCGGAAATCTTGTCCTTAACGAGTAGAAGGGCATCTTCCCATGATGCAGGCTTGAGGCGCCCATCCTGTTTAATCAGGGGCGTGGTAAGGCGCTGAGTGTTGAGCCCATCGCACGCAAAGCGAGTCTTGTCACTGATCCATTCCTCATTAATCTCCTCGTTGATCCGGGGCAGCACGCGCATCACTGACTGACCCCGAGAGTCTACACGAATGTTCGAGCCTAGCGCATCCAGAACATCGATGCTCTCGGTCTTTTTCAGCTCCCAAGGCCGAGCCTTGAACGCATAAGGTTTCGAGGTTAGAGCACCCACAGGGCACAAGTCAATAACATTACCACTGAGCTCAGTATTCAGATTGCGCTCAAGATAAGTTCCAATCTGTACTTCGTTGCCACGACCCGAAGTGCCGAGCTCAGGGGCTCCGGCCACATCGTTGGTGAATCGGATGCATCGGGTACACTGAATACACCGGTTCATGCTGGTTTTGACCAGAGGACCAATGTTCTTGTTCTCGGTAGCCCGCTTACCGGCGATTTCGTGGAACCGACCCCGATCCGAACCATAACGCATACTCTGATCCTGAAGATCACACTCACCACCCTGATCACATACAGGGCAGTCAAGAGGGTGATTGGCCAAAATCATCTCGGTGACTCCCTCCTGAGCCTTTTTCGCCCGTTCGCTAGTGGTATGAACCACCTGGCCATTGGCCGCAGGGAACCCGCACGAAGCCACCGGTTTTGGTGCGCGTTCCAGATCAACCAAACACATACGGCAGTTTCCTGCAATAGCTAACTTCTCGTGATAGCAGTACCGTGGGACCTGAACACCGGCCTTTTCAATGGCCTGGATGATCGTAGACCCTGCTGGCACACTAACCTGAAGGCCATCCACCGTTAACGTAACTTCCTGGAGTCGACGTGGCGAGGTCCCGAACGCTCGGGCCTGCCGTTGCGCCGCCACACGAAGCCTCGCCAGCATTCTTCGCGGAGAGGGGGGTGGTCAGTGTCTTGAGTTAAGTGCTTACGCCTGGCCAAAAGGACGGCTTACACTCTAAGTTGAGTTTGAGCGGGATCTGATTGGATAGAGATCACATGAACGTCACGTGACCTTGTGGTCCCGGGTCATGTCCGTCGGGATATTATGGTCAAAGTACGTAGGGAGACTTATTATTGGATTTATACTAAAAGGCCCGGAGATGCGGCTTCGGTTTCGCTTCCATAGGGCTCCACATGGGACCCCGCTACGCCGCTAGCGTAAAAGCCCTTCGCGGCCCATGACTAACCTCTCTACATTCCAACGGCACCATATTGTGGGCTCTGGGCGGGGTATCTTTACTGCCCGGGCCTCTATCTGTGTGCCCAGAACGAACTGATACTCCTGGTCTCATTTACTTAGTGCAGGTGGTCTAAATATTGGCCACATACCCGCTAGGCAAGAACTGCTGGGGGTGACATTTCTTCCTATTCTCCGGATTACTGTTCATGATCCAAGATTATCTATTCATATACGTTATGCTCTTATTTTTTTTTGCTTACCCATTAACAAGGGTTATCAGTTACGCTGTACCTGGCCTATCGGATCAAGGCGAAATCTGCTGACGGCCCAGTAATGGAATCCAGTTAGCCACCAAGAAAATGTGTGTACTAAAGGTAGACTTAGACTACTTGCATTGAAAATATGGTAATTCCTGGGGTTATTCACTACATCGCCTTGATTCTGCGGCAATCGGGCACTTAACCGACAACGCAGATCGCTATCAGCTAACATCACGTGATCAAATGAGTCAAACGCTGGGGGCAGAGAGCTCGTGAAAATACCTCCACCTTGAGTCGCCTGATTGCTTAAGGGAAAGTTTGGCAAGTGGCCGATATTAAAATGAGTCGTGCTGTAGTGGAACAGATCATCCGTGATCTTGGTTGCCCTTCTTTTGTGGTGGGAACAGGGCCAGAAGCCTTGCACGCCGATCAGGACCCATTATCTGCGGTAGTTGATTGGGTCGACCAGCATGATATGGAGAAGGAAGTAGGCACCTCGACTTTAGCATTTCTCGGCCCAATCGATGCGGTATTTGGAGGCCTTGCTCATATTGGAATGCTCCAAACTACTCCTGTTGTCTTGCATACTGAAGTGACCACTGATTACGGTGCCATTGCATCTCTGCGGAACTCTGGATTCATATTTCTACAAAGCTTTGGGGTCTCTGATACGTCGGATATGGCTGTGACAGCGCATCTTATTGCACAACGTCTGCGTAAACCGGTTGTTCACTTCTTCCCGGGTGGTATTGAGGAAGATGCCCCGCAGCCCAAGTGGACTTTGGAGCTGCTTGGGGCAGCTCAAGCCGAAAATTTAGCATCCGAAAAAGAACAGGATCCTCTGCAAAAGGCATGGGCTATTGCAGCCTCCAACTATGCGCCGTTCGAATGGCGTGGAAGCAACAACGCTCAGGGTGCTCTAGTAGTATTTGGTGATGCTAATGCCATTGCCACGGCTATTCCGAGTCTTGGTGGTCGTGTAGGGTTGCTGGTAATACGCCAGTATGCGCCATTTGATGCTGATGAGCTCATTTCCGCCATTCCCTCATCAGCCCGTAACCACATTGCTGTGTTAGAGCAGATCTTGCAACCAACCTCGGCACTGTTGCCAGTGACCCAGGATGTCTTTGCAGCTTCTCCTGAAACTTTGAGCCAATTGAAGACCCTACACTCTTATCAGTTGGGTCATATAAGCAACGATGAGGCCGTCGCAGTATTGGAGCCAGTTGTTAGTGCTCTGCTCTCCGGAGATCATGTTAAGCCGGGAACACTGCTGGGGACTCAATTTGAGTCTTCTGCTCATGATAGTTCCATTATCGATGCTTCAGCCCTCAAATTGGAGGATGTATATTTCAAGGTGTTGCGTCAATTGTTCCCCAACTTGCATCTCGTGAACACACCTGAAGATACAGTTAGATTGCCTGAGTATGCGTTTGGTTCTTTCCTTGCCATTGAGGCCCAAACAAAACAATTCATCGAACAAATTAAGCAAGATATCAAACGCGGATCCCTCACTGGGTTGAGCCTCGGTAAGTGGCTATTGGACCCTCGTAATCCAGACCTGTTAGCAGCTGCTCAGCAGGAGACTGGCCGCTCCGATTTAAGCAAGGCTGCTCAGCAACACTGGATAGTTAGCAGTGATGCTTGGGCATTCGATCTGGGCCAGTCGGGCGTCCATCACGTACTGGCTTCTGGTCGCAATATCAAGATGCTGGTTGTAGATTCAGCCCCTCGGGGATCGAACCGTGGTAAGAAAGATGTGGGATTATATGCCATGGGCTTCGGCAACGTTTATGTAGCATCAGTGGCTGCCTATGCATCCTACACACAGCTACTGCAGGCCCTGATTGAGGCCGAAAGTTACCCCGGTCCCGCTGTAGTGGTGGCTTACCTTCCATATGAACAGGTTGGAACCGAGTCTGTTGATGCTTTAAGCGTGCTTAAAGAAACAAAGCAAGCTGTGGCAACTGGGTATTGGCCCCTTTACCGCTGGGATCCTCGCAACGAAGCTAATCCAATGACTCTGGATTCTCCTGTGCTTCGCCAGTCTCTACAGGACTTCTTGGCCCGCGAAAACAAATTGACTATGTTGAGTCGTCGTAATCCTGAATTGGGTCGCACTTTGGCAGCATCCCAGGGCTCGGAGATTCAACGTCGGCAGCGCACCAAGGCTCAGGAAGCATATGCTGCTTTACTTGATGGTCTGAGTGGACCGCCACTGCTGGTTCTGTATGCCAGTGATGGTGGACAGGCCGAATCAGTCGCGAAACGTTTGGCTCGTCGTGCTCACTCGCGTTCTCTTAAGGCAACGGCCAAAGCATTTGATGATGTGGAAAGCGTGGAAGATTTGGCTAAAGAGCCCCATGTGGTATTTGTGACATCAACGGCTGGACAAGGTGAGTTCCCCCAGAATGGCCGCATGCTTTGGGACAAGCTCAAGGAAGCTGATGATCCTAAACTCTTCTCACAGACAAAGGTAGCAGTCTTCGGTATGGGTGATTCGCAATACTGGCCTCGCAAACAGGATCGCCACTACTACAATAAGCCATCAGGAGATCTATGGGCCCGCCTCAGCACTTTGGGTGCTCAGCCTATGTTGGATCTTGGTCGGGGTGATGATCAGGATGCCAATGGCTGGTCCACTGGCTATGAAGAGTGGGAACCTGAATTATGGTCTGCTTTGGGCGTTGCAGGTATAGGCGGGAGCGAAGAACCTGCTCCTATCACCAACGAGGATATCAAGGGAGCCTCGAACTTCCTTCGCGGAACGATTGTGGAGGGTCTGAATGACAAGTCTACGGGAGCCATTGCAGCTACCGATCAGCAGTTGACTAAATTCCACGGAACTTATATGCAGGATGATCGCGATATCCGCGATGCACGTAGGGCCGCGGGTTTGGAGCCAGCCTATGCCTTCATGATTCGAGTTCGGCTTCCAGGATGTGTTTCCACGCCTGCGCAATGGCTCAAAATTGATGAATTGGCTGATTCTCGCGGAAATGGCACGTTCAAGATCACCACGCGCGCGACCTTCCAGCTTCACGGCGTCGTTAAAGAGAATCTTAAGCCGGCTATGCGGGGTATAAACTCCGTACTCATGGACACCGTAGCAGCCTGTGGTGATGTCAACCGCAATGTGGTCACATCTGCAATGCCATTTAATGCAGCTGTGCATCGCGAAGTTGCCCGCCAAGGTGCTGAACTCAGCCAGCATCTGCTTCCGCAAACTACCGCATATTACGAGATCTGGCTTGAAGGTGACGACCCGAGTGATAAGAAAGACGATCCCAACTTCAAGGCCTGGGAACACAAGCAAGGTGGACCTCGCCGCAAGCAGCTCGTTGGCCAGAGCCCAATTGAAGATGTGGAGCCACTATACAGCCCGGTCTACCTGCCCCGCAAGTTCAAGATCAATATCGCCGTACCCCCATATAATGATGTGGATGTATATGGACATGATGTTGGACTCATCACTATTGTCGAAAAGGGTACTTCCAAGGTACTTGGCTACAATGTACTCGTGGGTGGTGGTATGGGAACTACTCACAATAATCACAAAACGTATCCTCGCACTGGGTCATTGATTGGATTTGCGCCATCAAATAAGATCGTTGATGTGTGTGAAAAGGTCTTGTTAGTACAACGCGACAATGGTGACCGCCAGAACCGTAAGCATGCACGCCTCAAGTACACTGTTGACGACATGACTGTCGAAGGCTTCAAGGCAGCTGTTGAGGAACGTTTAGGCTACAAGTTGGAGCCTGCCCGCAGCCATGAGCCGTTCAAGACCAATGTGGACTCTTATGGTTGGGTCCGTGATGAAGAAGGCCGGAACCACTTCACGACATTTGTGGAGAATGGGCGTATTGAAGACACTCCCGAGCTTCAGCACCGCACAGGCTTCCGTGAGATTGCTCTATTATTGGCCGCATCTGGCGAGGGTGAGTTCCGACTTACCGCGAATCAGCACATCATCGTGGCTGATATCTCCGATTCATTAAAACCGCGGATTGATACATTACTGCAAAAGTTCCAGCTCGACAATCTAGCTTTCAGCGGTCTGCGGCTGTCGAGTGCGGCTTGCGTTGCATTCCCTACTTGTGGTCTTGCCATGGCGGAGTCGGAGCGTTATTTGCCGGAACTTGTCACGAAACTCGAGTCCGCACTTGAAGAGTATGGTCTTCGCCATGATTCAGTGGTGATGCGCATGACCGGATGCCCCAATGGTTGTGCCCGGCCCTGGTTGGCTGAGGTGGCCTTGGTTGGCAAGGCATACGGAGCTTATAACCTTATGTTGGGCGGTGGACACGTTGGCCAACGTCTCAATAAGCTTTACCGCTCTTCTCTGAAAGAAGAAGAAATTTTGGCCATTCTGAAGCCTCTTTTCAAGAGTTGGGCACTTGAAAGACTCGATGGTGAGCCATTCGGTGACTTCGTAATCCGTAAGGGCGTGATCGCCGAGACAAAACAAGGTCTAGATTGGTGGGATAATGTCGAACCAGGTGTCGAAAATGAATAGATGGTTGTTGACCAGCCTCCTTACCTGTGCTTTTATACAGTGCAAATAATGATATCATTTTTTATCTTTTTGCTGAGGATTATGAGGCCTAATAATGCAACTATCCACCTGGGTGTTTGTGGTTGTGTGCTACGTACAACTAAATTTCCAGTTACCGTTGCATACCCAGAAAGCATTGAAACATGAAGACAATGTTACTTTATTCCATATATACGTAGATTAGCAAGCTACGCGTCGCCAATGAGACCCCTATTCATGTTCAGGAACCGTGCTTGGAAACGGGTGCACCGAGTATAGGCCGCCTGTGGAACTGCGTCATGTACTATTCATTCATAAAAGATCTATTAATTTATAGTTCATGGTTTCAAAAAGGAGCAAGCACCATGGATACGTTATGGCCAAGGAATAGTTCACTCAGTCCGTGCCCATACTGAAATATAGGGAAACGAATACATTATGCCCATTATCCGAAGTCATGTACCCTCATAACAGTCTACAGTAATACGAGCAGTTGGTCCATTGGTTGGCGTGCGACATACATCTGTGCCATTTTGGAATGGGAAGCTGGCAATGTTTCGATGATGTCTCTATCAGACATACCTAGAAATTGTGTAACCTAATGTTTCTGGCGGTGTGGTTGTGTTGTTCGTGTATGACCTGTGTGTAGAGTGGCTAGACTAAAGATGGTACTCCGCAAAAGAATCTCAGTGGTCTGCTGCCTCTGCTGCCCAACGGAAATAGGTGTCTTTAGATTTGACACGAAGCCTCTTCCCGTAAAGAAGCATTGGGATGCCCGTAATCCAGAAGGCCACGCCTAAAATGAACCCAATTGTAATAAATGTGTTCTGAAGTCCCTGGCTATTTATCCACGGGGTAATTGAAAATGTGAAAGCAAATGAAATCGTGTTACGCATTAGTACGATAGCGACAATGGCCTCTGATCCGAGTTCACTACACGCATCGAGCGCATAGGTGTATGGAATGCTAGATGAAATTCCCATTCCTGCCGCAGTAACGGAAATCCCAAATATAACGCCAAACCAATGTACATGATGATATGCTCCAATGCCATATAAGAAGTAACCAAACGGCAGCAAGAGAATGCAGATCAGGCCAAGCCAGATTCTGTCTTCAGCTTCATGAATACCGCCACGTCGCCTTGCCAGCCATAATACATGCCAGTCTGAGAGAGGGCCACTGTAGATACAAACGAAAATTGTACTTACAGTAGGCCCAATATATGCCAGTCCGACGGAATTCTCGCTGAAATTGTATGGTGGGGCCATCAATACCGATGAAATTGTGCCGGTCAGAATCTGGAAACCAGAAAGTGAGGACGCAACCATAAACCCTGCCCATAAAATATGAGGAAATTTGTAGAGCATTACTACAGGTCGTACAACTCTCGCCAATGAGGGTATTGGCTTAACCTTTGAATATAGTCTTAAGCGGTACCAGTATGGATGCATTCTAGGGATGTCAGGCATTTCAGAGTCTCTGTATGCTGAACCAGAATCTCCGGAAGCGGTTTGGATCTGTTGAACATTATATTTTTCCGGATCCTGACCTTCAAGCTGATCTTTACTCATTATCCCGGAGTCAATTATACCTGGGTTACCAGTTGATTCGTCGGCACTGTTGAGCGCATGAATGACTGACGGTTTACGGTGATAACCACTTTCCTCCATGAGGAAGAACATGAGAACCGCAAGACCACCCGCAAAAATGGCATGGAAATATAGTACCCAACGATATCCCATGTTACTGAACACAAAAGCGCTGGCAATTGGACCCAGGAATGACCCACCACTCAGCGCAACAACATACGATGCCATCCAAAATGCACGTTCGTGAACGAAAAATACGTCAGCCACTAGAATTTCAATCAGGGACTCAAATGGCGAACCGAATATGCCTTGAACTATACGACTAGCATAGTAATTGCCATCCGTCTTCACGTAGGCCATCCAGAGAGGACATGCAACGACTGATACGAGGAGGCCAAATATAACGATCAGACGCCGACCTCTCGCCATCGCCAGTGGCTGGAATACAATATTCATCCAACCCAAGAGCAGAAAACAGTACGCAGAACCACGGTTCACAGCCGTCTCACTAACACCCGCTGCAGATAGACCGGGCATCAATATGCCTATAATGCTAGTAACTGATGCAATGAAAAATGTACCAGCAAGGGCAAAGGCCATAAACTTGACTTTACGCCATTGCGTCCAATTAAGGGGGTCATTGGGGTCAGATGACGGCTGTGGAACGAGCACAATTTCTTTACCCTTGTGCTGCTTGTCTTTAGCATGGTTGCCTATATCGACAAGCTCCATAGTCCCTGGAATAATTTCGGTGGTGAACTCGTCAACCAAGTCGGGGCCTTCAGAGAATTCTTCTCTAGTATGGTCACGGCCTCTGCCAAACATGCGGAGTATGCGGGACATGACGAGACCTTCACCTACTATATTGTTCCCGATGATGGGCCATGTATACTTATATGCATTATTTGACGTTCGATCACGGAGGTACTAGTGTATCTCGCTGCATTGGTTATCTCTCTGCCGCTTATTGCAACCTCTCTCTCCTGACCCTAAATTATGAAATCGGGGTTCCGCCACTCGAACTAATGTCGCCATGAAAGAGGGGGGGAGGTACTAGCTACCAGCTAATATTCTCATTAGTTTTTTTAGGCGTGTATTTGATATACACCCAGCCAGGTTAGTCCGTGGAGTACTCACCTTACTGACCTTGCCAGCATTGCAATCACAGGCCTGACATTATTCAAGAGGATAGGCACATGACATGGTTAAGCTCATTGGTGACGGGGTTAGGTGTCATTGTTCGGAAAAGGCTGCTCAGGAATTTTGTCGGGACGTTCAAGGTTCTCGGCGTATATGAAGTTAGTGAGTATGAATACATATTAGACTGATGAGAACATAATCCCCACCACAAAACCACATTTTAGTGTGCATATGTGATTTTAGCCACGTGCCAACATCTATTATTGTCAGCCAGAAGGTAGCCGCAGCCGCACCCAGCAGTTGGCCAGTCGCGTATGATATGTTGTTAAAAGGTGAGTATGCTCATAGGGGTAATCAGTTGGTTACATGATAAACTATTAGGCCTAGTCAAATCTAAAAGACAGACTTTGGGTTCTTGATAAATAAATGTTTAGCTGGACTAGCCGGCTGCGAACTCCTTTCTCGTGATGAAACGAAAGAGAACGCTTGTGCTCTTAATGCAATAAAAGACTTTTAAGGTTAGCTGAAACATTTAGTATGGTGGTGGTATCAGTAATAACACATTACTTGTGTCTGTCTGAGATAGATCGAATCTTACCGGCCTGCAGCATCAATCTCAACGACAGGTACTCGGCAAGAAGTGTCAACGTTCAGAGGTTAGGGCTCATCGATGAGGAGGGCTATGGAAAAATGGAAAGCCTGAGTATAGAGAGCTCTATCCCAAAGCATTTCCATCATTTTCAGGCCCGTAGTACCCCATTTCTCGAGTATATAGGCGGAATTCTGTCAAAAAGTGTCATTATCATGAAATCTCGGCACGGACTGCCGTCGTTATGACACATAATTTGCTTATTTAAGTGCAGGCATATGCACCGGCATGCGCATCAATACTGCATGGTGATAACGGGTGTGTGGTGGCCTATCCGATATGTGCAGAGGCCCATGTGGAAGATAAGTATAAGATTACTGGTGAGGCGCGGGTTGAGTAATCTCATCTGAAAAGGCTGGTTCTTATCTGCATGAACTTACCCACCCATATAGTTCATCTGAGTAGCCTGTATGTCACCGTTCAGTACGGGCGTACCAGCACGGCGGTAAATCAGGAATTATTAGGAATCACTGAGCGGAGTACTATTTGTACCACTTCCCACCAAAGTAACAGAACCTATGAGGAATGATGATCCTCATCGATGACTCTATATAACGAAATTAGGACTATAATGGTGTAGAGAGCGTCGTGACCACGCTGATACAATGTGCAAATTGTATCTCTTGCAAAAACCTTCCAAATATTATTAGTAGTGGCTTCAAGCCTTAAACGGAGCTCTAAATATGGGAGTCATTTTTAAAGGACGTTCGAGACTGGTTACCTCTTACAACGCAGCTACCAACAACCACGCTGCCAAATAGTTGACAAGATGGTGAAGCATGAATGTGTGTAGAGCCCCGTAAAGGATTGCATATGCTGCAATATATCCCAGAACTATCTGAGTGAAAAGAGGGAAGCGACCATTCTCCGTTTGCAGGGGCTTAAGTAGAGCGACAAGTATCGCTATGGGTGCTGCACTAACCAAGTTGTGCCAAGTGGAGAACACCAGTGTCCAATGCCAATTCATATTTCGCATCCACACCACAACAATCGGGGCATCAATAATTGCAATCCACACGAGTAGATGCAAAAACGTGTATGGTGCACCCCGAGTATCCTTGGTGCGGAACAACTGGAACAAAGCTATAGCCACCAATACAACCTGGTAAGGTACCAAAAATAGGACTAAACAGCCTAGTATTGAACCAGTCCATGCCACTGTGTTCACTGAAAGTCTGTTTAAAATGTTCACAGAGGGCCTGGCCTTGTTGATACTGACTACCACACCCAATATCAAATCAACGGCACGCACAAAAGCTGTTGCCATAACTAAAAGAGATCCGGGAGCCCATGCTGCGAAGGGGTCAGATGTGCCTACAAGAATATCATGCACGTCAAATCCCACTTTCTCCAGAGCAGCCACGTTTGGGGACTCAGAGGGCATTTGAACCAGACGTACAAAGTCACGCACAATCGGCCAAGCCAGGAGAAGATGAAGAATAGTTAGCGCACCTACAAGATGGGGGAGCACTCTCCGCAAAAAGATGTCGAAACTTGACTTGAAAGTAGGCTGTTTCAGACGCAGTTGAATGGCAAAGCAAATGCATACGACTGCCAAGGGATACACAAGTAGCAAGGTACGGAATCTCATTGTCATATTCGCCAGAGTTGCATCCCAGGCAATTCGCACGTTAACTTTGATAGGGGGATGTTCAGTCAATACTTGCAGATGGAGCCTGGGACTGTCGTTGAAGGGTACAAACGGCCCGGCCGAGTACCATAGAAGCGTTGCAGAGTTTCCTTCATACCACCGGGATTCATGTGGTGTCCAGTGGCGGAAGTAACCTTCCTCATCACCGAGAATCTTCACATTCACGGCAACTAAGCTCGTTGAGAGGGGTAACTCAATATCGCTAATCCGTTGGTCCAATGGAATGGTAACACCAGTGAAAAATAGGGACCACAATGATTCTAGCTTGTGGGTTTTAACAGTCTCACCTGGCAGATCTTCCCGAATTTCCACTCGTCCCGCCGGAGTATTAGCATTCCCTGACGCTCGCGGATCCCACCACACGTTTTCAAGTGCCCAAGGACGAGAATCCAGAGGAGATACAAGACGGTTCCGAAATACATTGACCCTCTCAGGAATCTTCAAGGTACGTCCTGGGGATGAGACGTCCGTAGCGGCCACCAATGATTCCACAAGGGCATCACGAAGTTCGGCGCACCATACAATTGCGAGGTGATCGATACCACGCCATACCCCAGGAATAGCATACGAAAACACAGAAAGGCCATTTTCGGGATTGGGGATGACTGACTCGACAGAAGTATAATCGGGGATCACCATCAGATCGCCGTGACCACCTGCAATAGATATGAGGGCAATATCAGAAAGCTCATCAGAGTGGGTACGCCAATATCGATTCACTAGATCATATACGGCGGTTATATCACGATCCAATGTCAGTGGGGGTACGGTATGCGGCGTCGAGAGCGTTATAATCGTGTTGACACTAAGTTCATTATAAGTTGGCAACGTCACGAGAGCACGAGCAACTATACCACCCATAGAATGGCTCAGAATTATAACTGATTCTGGAGTAGGTTTCTGGTCATCAAAGTTCTGAGGCGCTTCCCGATACAGCGCTAAGATATGAGCGATTGCATCGTTAACATATGCGGCTTCATCAAGTAGTGTTTTCCCATGCATTGCCGACATATCCTCATCGAAATGGACCAGAAAGAAGTCAAACTCGATATCAAGGCCTTTTTCGGCCACATAGTTGGCAGCCTCTGCGGCTATAGACCGTCCCTGGCTGTAAGATCCAGCGTTTCCAGGTAAAAAAAGCACGGGAGTCCCACCTAACTTATCAGGGTGGTCATAATGGGCACTGACACCACCCTCACGATACAAATAGAGACTATACTTACCCCCGGCTTTAGAGGAATTCGATACGAACGGGATAGGATAATAAACTGGATGGCTCCAAGACATCGTACAGCTATTAACCTCAGTGTAATGCGCTCGCAAAGCAGCTAATGCAGCTATTGCCATGGCCAATCCGACCATCAGCACCCCCGTGCTCACCCTCGACATCCTCCTCAGCGAGGAAGGTGGGCGAGGTGGGTGGATTGAACTACCAGACTGCAGCACTGACTAACACGGGCGGACACTTTAACTGACCGTGATAATACAACAGCCCAATTTGGACTGCGGGTAATGAGAATTGGTTAATCGCAGTCCTACTTTTTTTTTTCAATAAATTTTGGTCCATAGTGAATACATATAATTTCCACAACTTTTGCTATCAATGAGCCGATAATTATTTCTTTGGCATTAACATTTGGACCGGCAATCCAGATCACGTAATTTTTCACCGCGTTCCCTACGGCACTATGTCGTCTAAGTACATAGGCAAGACGGCGCTGGGCTTTGCGCGGACGTGGCATCATGTTGATGTTGCACGGGATCCTAGACCTCTTGGTCGTATCGCGACTTCGGTGGCTACTGCTCTTCAGGGGAAGCACAAGCCGGTGTATTACGATGGCAGTGATTGTGGAGACTATGTAGTGGTTACGAACTGCCAATACATCTACACCACAGGGAAAAAGGATAAGTACAAGCTCTATCGATCTCACAGTGGAAAACCTGGTAACCTCAAGGAGATTACCCTTGGTGATCTGAAACAGCGCAAAGGTGGTAGCGAACTTCTACGCCGAGCTGTGAGTGGGATGTTGCCAAAGAATCAGTTGCGACAGCGTCGGCTGGACCGGCTCAAGCTTGTTGAAGGAAGTGACAGCCCATGGGCTCAAAACGTGCAAGCATTTTGGGATGATGCGGCAGAACTCACTCCCATACCTGAGAATCACCAAGATCAGGCCCAGAAAGAAGCTTCCCAGTAATGATCACATGAAAATGCATGTGTGATCCTAGACAAATGTTGGTGTCTTCGGTATCTTTGTATAGTGTGATCATGAGCGTCATGAACTCGCTGTTGTCCATGATCTACCCATCCTATTCATTATATTTGAACTGTATATATAAATCTAAGTGATATGCTTAAATTCAAATACGCCTAAGTCATAAACAGATGGCTATATACCCTTTGTTTGTCATCCATTGCCATCCGGCAGCGTCCAGCCTAACTGCAACTAATTCCCTATTGGCATCGAAGATGGTGCTGGAGGCAACAATGATCGTGCTCGATACGAGCGAGTTCATGCGCAATGGTGATTATGCGCCCACACGGTTCCAGGCTGAACTGGAGGCAGCCACCACCGTGTTTAACCATAAGACCAGAGAGAACCCTGAGAATACTGTTGGGCTCATGACAATGTCAGGCGAAGTTAAATGCACATTTATCAGCAATTTGGGCCAGTTTTTGGCTGGTTCTCGTGAAACACATATCAACGGTCAAAGCCGTCTTGGTGCTAGCATTCAGGTCGCACAGTTAGCGTTGCGCCACCGTCAGAACAAGAACCAGCGCCAACGTATCATTGTATTTGTGGGTTCGCCCATTACTGATTCGGAGAAGGATCTCGGTAAACTGGCTGCCAGAATGAAGAAAAACAATATTGCGGTCGATTTTGTAGACTTTGGCCAAGAAGGTGGCAATGCGGCCAAGCTGCAGAACTTTGTTGATACTGTAAACTCAGGTGACAACTCGAATCTATTAACGGTGCCACCTGGTGCCCATCTCCTTTCTGAGCAGGTAGCTCGAAGCCCGATTCTTGGAGGATCCGGTGCTGGGTCGGGTGCTGGTGGCGACTTTATGGACGATGGCATGGACTTTGAAGATGATCCTGAATTGGCAATGGCTTTAAGAATGTCGCTGGAAGAAGCTCGACAACGTCAAGAGCGGGAAGCTCAAGAGGCTATCCAGGAGTCTGCCAAAGGCTCGGAATCTGAACAGCCCAACAATAACGGTGCTGAATCTGGTGCAGAATCGAGCGCTGGACCCAGCGCTGGACAAGAAACCAACGGCGACAAAAAGGAATAAATAGGTATTCTAAGAAGATGAATCTTTGTGGTAGTGCATTTTATGCGACCCTTTTTATGGTCTTATATACAAGAGATTTACAGTACAGTGAATTGTAAACTCAATTGACTATATATAGTAATGCTGGTCAATATTTCTGGTAAAATGTACCCTTACAATTGCTTGATATATTCAATATTATTGAAAGGTATACGATATATATATATATCTATCTAAAAATGGGAGTATTTTTTTTCTCTCATATTCATATTATTCCACTTTTAGAGAAAACGGTAACACATCTACTTAACGAACTGTTACACCAGAGCGATCAGTGTAAAGCCTCGGTGCAATGTTCATGGCCATAAGTTCTTGGAACAATAACTTGGCCGCATAAGGGATATGCACCTGGTAGATTTTAGTCTTGTTCTGGCATGAACGGCATTCATACTGAACCTTCTTGAGGTTGGCAATAACGGTCATCAGGCCGCAAACTCCGCACACATGCACTCTGAACGCATCCGAGGCTTCCATGAGTCGTTCCTTGAGGAATGCAGCAGCGCCATGGGCAATCATACAGTCACGTTCCATCTCTCCGAAACGCAAGCCACCATCTCGGGACCGGCCCTCGACAGGCTGTCGCGTCAAAATCTGCACGGGACCACGAGCTCTAGCATGAATCTTGTCGTCGACCATGTGACGCAGACGTTGGTAGTAAGTGGGGCCGAAGAACACCTGTGCTGCCAACTTCTTACCAGTGTGGCCGTTATACATTACCTCGAATCCACGACTCTGGTATCCATGCTCACGCAATAGCTTTGAAATTGCATCCACAGTCACATCTGTGAACGGAGTAGCATCACCTTCCAGTCCACTCAAGGCACCCACCTTGGAAAGAAGGCACTCAATAAGGTGGGCCACAGTCATTCGCGATGGAATAGCATGGGGGTTAATGATCAGATCTGGCACAATACCTTCTGCGGTGAAGGGCATGTCCTCGTGGCGGTAAGTGATACCCACAGTACCCTTCTGACCATGCCTAGACGCGAACTTATCACCGATTTGAGGCACCTTAGTGGTACGCATCCGAACCTTCACAAACCGCAATCCTTCCTGGTTTGTAGTCAATAGTACTTGGTCCACAATCCCTGACTCTGTGGAACGCAATGGTGTAGACGCATCGCGTTTTGTGTGGAACTTAGTGCGTTGACCCAGTTCCTCGGTATCCGGTGGAATCGGAGCTGTCTTGCCAATAATGATGTCTTCACCAGATACCCGCACACCTGGGTTTACAAGGCCATCCTCATCCAGCTTGTCGTAAGTACCATGTTTCAAACGAAGGGTATCAGCACGAGTAGGTTTCTCGAATTCCTCAACAACGCTCATACCAATACGACGCTCTTGATCCATATAAGAACGGAAGAAGAGAGATCGGAAGAGACCACGGTCAATCGACGACTGGTTCATAATAACTGAGTCTTCTTGATTATATCCAGAGTAGCACAAAATCGCCACAATAGCATTCTGGCCTGCTGGCAACTCCCGGAACTTCAAATACTCCATAGACCGTGTAGTTGCCAGCGGCTTCTGTGGATAATACAAGATGTTGGCCATGGTATCCATTCGCACAGAGTAATTGGTTAAAAACACACCCATTGCTTGTTTACCCATTGCAGATTGGTATGTGTTTCGTGGCGACTGGTTATGGTCTGGGAATGGAATGATTGATGCGCAAATACCCAAAATCATACTTGGATGTACCTCACAGTGTGTCCAGGTATTACCGATATTGTGAAGTTTCGGCTTAAGACGTCGGCCAGCATCGACAACTTCACCATCCATAGGAACATCTGATTCCTCCAATTCGGGGTGCTTCGCAGCTTCCAATTCATCTGGAGTCATGGCAATCATTGCTGTTTCTTCTTCTTCACCATCAATGTATTCGACAATGCCATTTTGTACCAGCTGGGTCCATCCGAAATAGTCCGGTGAATCAGGAGTTAACGCCTGATCTTCTGTGTTCAGGAGCTTGTAGATATGCTCCTTCTTGAGTCGGAGGTCTGTGCCATTTTCAACCACGAACAATGGTCGATACACCCGTCCAGCATCAGTCAGAATCTTGAATTCCTTCTCACGAATATCACGAACAATTGTAATCTCAGGGGAAATATCACCCCGACGACGTAGATTGCGCATTGTCTCTACCAACAGAGTCGGTTCACGATGCACACCAATCCATACACCATTCACGAAAACACGGGTGGCATTACTGTTGGCGTGGGGAACAAAGTCCTCAAGAGGCTCCATACCCCATTCCTCCAAGAAGTAGACAATCGGATCAGAGGGAGATCCCACAGAAACACACGTCATTAGAGACAGGTTCTTAACTAGACCACATGCCTGGCCTTCGGGTGTTTCAGCAGGACATACAAGGCCCCAGTGCGTGTTGTGCAGTTGGCGGGGCTTTGCAATTTTACCATCTTTTCCAATGGGTGTGTTAGTGCGTCGAAGATGCGACAATGTCGAACTATAGGTGTAGCGATTGAGCACTTGCGATACACCTGCCTTGGTGGACATAGCCCGCTTCTGATCACCCCAGTTACCTGTAGCCAGTGAATACTTAAGACCATTGGTGATTGTGTTCGATTTAACGGCCAATGTCAAGTTGAAGTCCTTGTTACTCTCGACACATTTCTGCATGTATCGGAAGATATCACGGGTCAACTTCTTGAACAGCATGCGGAACAGGTTTGCCAGTAGTGGACCGGCAAGATCCAGCCGCTTCTTGCCAAAGTGGTCACGATCATCTTGGTCCCGACGATCCAACGCTACAAGAAGCATGCGGTGAACCATATAGCCCAAGAAAAACGCTTTGCGAGTCTCATATCCTTCCTGCTGGGTGATATGTGGAAGGAGCTCCTTTTGAAGAATGTCTCGAGCGTAGCGGATACGTTTATCCTTGGAAATACCAGTGACAGAACCACGTCGCCCAATGAAATCAAGGGCAACCTGACGGTCCTGCACAAAGAATCCCTCCTCAACACATGGCTTGAGGGCTTCAAGCATTTGCCAATCATTCTGGTCATAGCAGATATGCTCCAAAATATCACCATCCGGGACAACACCAAGCGCACGAAACACTAGTACAATGGGAATATCCGCCTTGACATACGGAAGCGCTGCCTTGATCGTCTTGTCCTTGCCGAATAACTTGAGTTGCAGTGTCGAAATAAGACGGGAACCCTTCTCGATAGCACTCCTAATCTCCGCCACATGCGACACAGGACTATTCGCTGGTTTCTTGAACACTTGGACAATATTAGCAGCTGAACGCTCTTGGGCAATAAGCACCTTCTCACTACCGTTAATGATGAAGTATCCACCTTGATCATAAGGACACTCGTCAAGTGCATAGAATTCATCTTCACGCAAGCCACGCAACATGCAGAAGTTCGAGCGTACCATGATAGGAACCTTTCCAATATAGACCTTGGAAATTGGTTCCTCAGGCTCATTTGGGTCTGGCTGCCAGTCGTCAGGGCTGATAGGTTGCCCTATGTCACCTGCATCCTTGGCATACAGTACTCGTTTACGAATATCCACATATAAGGGGCTGGCATAAGTCAAGTTACGAGAGCGAGCCTCCTGTGGATATATGAACTGGGTTGATCCGTCGGCTTCCGTCATCGTGGGCCGAAGAAGATAGATTTTGTCGAAAGTGATTTCATAGCGCTTGCTCACATTATCCTCAGGAGTCGTATGCTGAGCAGGCTGGTCTAGAATCAGGTGCTTGTCTTCCCAAACCAGCTCCTGAATCGTGGTACCGATGAACTCGTCGAACGAATCAAGCTGCTGCGACACCAGACCTTTCTCATTGAAGAAGGAGGAGATCACGGTCCAGCAGTCTTCACTGGTGATCTCTGTATCCTCCTCGTACGCGTATGGGTCTTCGTCTGCCATGCTCATACTCGCCTTCGCCGTTCTCGTCACGGTCACCCGAAGAACACCGCCTGACTAAGTGGATATCCCGTTATGTCAGCTCATGCTGACGTTATTTTTGCCCCCTGCAATAGATACGCACATATGTTATCGGAATCGATATTGCGCATAATAGTATTTTAGAAACGTATATCAACTCACCTCCACCAAGAAGGGATTGTGCGTTGTAGGCTCAAAATTGTCCGAAAGGTGATATATATATATATGTGTGTGTGTGTGTCAAGTTGCGGTAAATGGTATATGTTATGGAAGTCCCTATACGTTTTCAGTGGCAAGTACGCAATGCCAGAGCTTTACCTTATCCATAGATATATATATACCAATAGAACATATCTAATTACAATAACCATCAACACGATCCCAATCCTTATAGTTTGTAGCGTCGCTTTTAAAACCCCGCATAGACTATCTACTATGAATTTTGGAAATATAACAGTGCAAAATTGAAGGAACTATACAACAAGGAGAGGACGTTGTTTAAATTTTCGAGGTTTAAAAATTATATGGTTATATTTAGTATCAGAACTAGTTTGTGGAAATACAAGAAACCGTCGTATTGGCTTGATTTATCTAGATACATACCATCGTATACGCGCATGCCAGTGTTCACTGTGGTGACGTAATTTTTCCGTTCGCGTGGCAGACACAAGGGATGTATCTGCGCACAGGGTCCGAGGGACCGGATGAACCATATGCTACATCCGCTGATCCATATGGTCGACTTTCTTATGAACCCGCAGCACACTCAGTAGAGTTTCCTTCACTTCCAACAGTAGATCACACCTACAGTCACAAACATCATGACTCCCAGTCAAAAGACGAGAGCTCGTTCGCAGCTCGTCGCCGAACCAAAAGTATCAGTGAGCACACACAACAAGCCGTGCGGGTCATGGCACCACCCGTGAGCTTCCCATTAGTGATTTTATGTATGCTGTGGTACCTGACCTCTGCAGTATCCAGTAACTTGGGTAAGGCGATCCTAGGGATTTTCGACTATCCGGTGAGCTTGACCATGGCCCAGTTTCTATATGCACTGGTGTTTGCATCATGTGCCACAGTTTTCGCATCCAGGAACCAGAGTTTAGCCGCGTTGGTCCCCAGAGGTACGGTGTCAACCACAGGACTCGTGGGGCCATCGAGAACTATCGCCATGTGCGTTGCACCCATGGCTGGTTTTCAAATTGCTGGACATATTCTCAGTCATTCAGCCACATCACAAATCCCTGTATCACTTGTACATGCCATTAAGGCATTATCCCCACTGTTCACCGTTATGGCATATACGCTATTGTTCGGTATCAGGTACAACTTGAGCACATACTTATCTCTTCTTCCTCTCACAATTGGTGTGATTATGGCTTGTTCGGCAGAGTTCAAGGCACGGCCGATGGCCATTTTATATGCAGTGCTTGCAGCTATGGTGTTTGTATCGCAGAATATGTGGTCGAAAGGTCTTCTGACGACAGGTATGACTTCAGCATACTCTCAAAATGGCAACGGAACTGAAAACACCCGTCCTAAACTCGACAAACTTACGATTTTGTACTGGTGTGCCGCATTTGCATTTGTGGGTACCCTACCCATTTGGCTGAGTGTTGATGGTGTGCGGATCATCCGCAGAGGAATAGTAATCCAAGGAACATTCACTCAATTGTTTGTTCTCTATACTTTGAATGGATTCTCACACTTTTGCCAGAACCTCCTTTCATTCATGATTCTTGGCAGCATCTCGCCTGTGTCGTACTCCATCGCTAGTCTACTTAAGCGCATAGTGGTGATCAGCGTGGCGATCGTGTGGTTTGGCCAGCAGGTGTCACGAACACAAGGCTGGGGGGTTGTCATCACGTTTGTGGGACTTTACATTTATGACCGGTTTGGTTCCAAGAGACAGTCAACAACGCCACCAAGCTTGCCAACTTGAAGGTGATGTAAAATAATCATCTCCCAACAACAACACTGGGTCCTCAAACATGACAGAACCAGTATCATTAAATTGATTGTATTTATTACTGCTTAAGGGTCTGTAAGATTACCATACACAGCACTTTTTTTATTCGCGACTAATGGCCCATGGGCTTCTTACCTGTAACTTTAGCCACGGCTTCTTTGGCCATATCGCCTAGACCTACCATACAAACGGTTTGCCAAACACCAAGACAAATTCTAGGGGTGACACCGCGGTACAAACCACGGAGACCGTTCTGTTGGTAAATATAGCGGAGCGCAGACGTGGTGGTTAGCTTCTTAGGACGGTTGGGATCTTCAGTCTTGGACTGCATTTCGATGCGCACTACTTCAATGGGTTGATTCCAAGTAGATAGACCGCCACCAACTGCTGAGGCCAGAATCTTTTCAACTGGGGATAGCTTTGCGTCTGAATCTTTGCCAGCCACTTTCCGGATCAAGTCCTCAGCCAAACGTGATAGGCCAAAGCGAGAGCCCCAGTTGGTACATTGGCGCACTGCTACCGCATTGACTCCTTTGTTGATGCCTCTAATTCCCTCTTTACGGTATATGTCCATAAATACCGACCATGTGGAAGGTGGCTTAATACCGGCAGCCGCTTGCTTGGATCGAGTGATTTCCACCGTCTTCATGCACGTGCAGAACCCGACACTGAGATATGCCTGAGCTATACCACCTGCCATACCACCAGCAATTCCCGCGCCAAAGTTAGACGGTGAAACGTAGCGTTTAAACATATACTCCACTTCACTTGATGTGAAGAGGAGAACAGCTCCCTTAGTGGTGGCCTCGATCCAAGCCCAAGGAATCAGGCCCTGGTAAAACCCAAGCACACCACCACGACCCCAGATGCGGCTCATGGCTCGCGCGAATGAATCACCTCTGTTGGCTGCCATCGTGGTCTTAACCACTTCGAAAGGCTGACCCAAGGTGGTGACTTCAAACAGATTCAGGCCCGCACCCAGCAGAATGTTGCTGAAATTAACCGGCTTACGCTGGATTGGAGCATCTACTTCTGTTCCTGTCCCAACCATTGTAGAAACAGACGCGATGGTTGTGTTAGACCGATCTGGAAACGATTGGATGATTATTGCGCGCGGCTTCGTCACCACCCCTCTTCCTAAGGTGCGTCAGCTCCCCCGCCCCGCCCCACACTGCTGCCCCAACCTGTTAGTGCATAATAGAGCTTATGCGTACTTATGGGTATCACCTATATAGCCATAGAGAAGAACACGTGAGCGGAAAGAGGCGGTTCAGAATTGATGGAGAACCGGGACAAAATCGGGACAGAATCAGGTTAAATCACAAGAAGTACGGGTGATCTACAGCACGCTTGGCAGAAATCCGCGCAACTGGATCATACGTTATCAACTGCTCCAGTAAATCAATCCCGAATTTGTCGAGCTGTGGAATCACTTGTTCCAGGCTCTTACGACCCCATTGGGGGAACGTGGTCTTAAAATCAGGTAGAGAAGTGACACCAGGCCATACATGCTCATTGGGGGTTCCTAAAAGTCGGAAAATCTTGAAAATCTCATCGATTTCAGAGTCACCAGGGAACAAAGGCCTGCGGGTCGCCATCTCTGCGAATATAGCGCCAATGCTCCACATATCAACTCCGGTGGAATATTGACGAGCTCCAAGCAATATCTCCGGAGCTCGATACCACAGCGTGACAACCTCGTGGGTATAAGTTCGTAACGGGACGCCGAATGCTCGGGCCAGCCCAAAGTCGGCGAGTTTGAGATTCCCCTCCTTATCAATGAGAAGGTTCTGAGGTTTAAGATCGCGGTGCAAGATGCGATGCGAGTGGCAATACCGCGTACCTTTTATCAGCTGTAACATGAATTTCTTGACCATGTCGGCCCCCAATCCCTCACCACGCGGGATTGATTCCATATATTTCTTTAGGTCCAGGTCCAGGTACTCAAAAACCAAGTAGAGCTTTTGTGAGTCACTGTGTACAATATTGTAAAGTGATACAACATAAGGATCCCTCATTTCCTTAAGCAACGAGATCTCACGAATCGCCGTGGATGGCACGCCTTCGTCCTCAGCTTCTAGTCGGATCTTCTTGAGGGCCACCAGCCGATTTCCACATAAGGTATCTTCAGCTTTGTAAACCACACCATAGGTACCTTCCCCAACTTTTTCTAAACGGCGGTAGTCGCTGAGCTCGACCATATCTCCAGGTGTCTACAACAGCTGACGGCTTCGAGCCCAGGGGTGAGGAGGACGGGTGTTTACTTTTCCTGCTGTGTAAGCATCACGTGAGAGAACGACAGTTCTGTACCGCGTTTTTATATGAACTAGGTGGCCAGTTTGCGGGATATGGTTCGATCTTTTGAACATGGTTTAGAATTACATGTACCATGTGCTACAGTTTAAAATTTGAGTAGCTCTAGACAGTAAAGCGATCTTACTAGTTACTATACCCACCCTGTTTTACTAGAGTAGCAAGCCCATTTAGGAACATGATATAACTGGATGGTTTATTGGGTCTTGGCCTGCTTGCGCAGGGCACGACGCCGAATATCTTTGTGCATGCTTAAATTGATTCGTGAAACAAGCTCACTATACACTCCAAACACATTCTCGATAACATAGTGGAACACAGCATGAGACCAGTATGGCGTCATAGTGAAAGCACGCTCCTGGGCTCCACCACGACGCCCAATAGATCGGAGAACACTAGCTACAAAAGCACGCGGGTCAGGAATCATGAGGGAAGTGCGTCGTATCTTGGACATATTCGATGTCACCAGATATGAAATCACCAGCTGAACATCGACTCCCTGATCCTTCATTTCAGCACCCAAGGCATTGCTCCAAGATTGCAAGAATGCCTTGGAACCTGCATATGTAGCCAGCAATGGGGTCGGAGTAAGCCCAGCAAACGATCCCACAGTCAAAACAAGGCCCCGTTGACCTTTAGTCTCCCGAATATACCTCGTGATCTGGGGAAGAACAGCACGTGTGGTCTCCAGAGTGGCCACATTATTGACCTGGATGATATTGTGCATTTCCTCCCGATCAGTTTCTGTGAAAGGAACTGGCATTTCGTGACTCTGTCCGACGTTGTTCACAAGGGTGGTAACACTCCCGAGTGACTGAACCCACTTCTGAAGGGCGTTGAAATTGTTGACATCGGCGATTGAACTGTCGAGTGCAAATACTGCAGTCTCCACCTTGTACTTCGTAGCAATTTGCTGGGAAACGTCTTCAAGCTTGGACTGTGTACGTGACACTAGGGCAACATTGAATCCAGCTTTAGCAAGCTGATGTGCGAACTCGTTCCCGATACCAGCTGTGGAGCCAGTCACAACGGCCCACGAACGAGGCTGACCTGGTCGGTTGGGAAGATACTTGGA
Organism: Wickerhamiella bombiphila; assembly: GCA_030561035.1. NCBI lineage: Eukaryota > Fungi > Ascomycota > Dipodascomycetes > Dipodascales > Trichomonascaceae > Wickerhamiella > Wickerhamiella bombiphila. Next base: position 473,888 of record JAKTWK010000006.1, read on the forward strand.
AACTTGAGGGCTGCGCGGGACGACAGTATCGACAAATATCCTCAAGAAGCCCCAAACTACAAAAAATACCTTGGCTGCGCCGACAACAACCAAGAACTTCCACACTAACGGACACAAGCTCATGGTCAAGATCAAGTTACACCCTTGGTGATTTGTACCTCTCTAGGTTGGTCAGCGTCGTTCACGCCAGGTAGTGACGCCCTTGGTCTCTTTAACGGACGTGACCTTAACATATGACATTTAATATAATAATGTATATCATTTATAGCAGACGCTAAGAAAAGATACTCGGTATGGCCACAACTGTCAGCGCATGATTATCATGCTCCAGTGCAGGCCTTTTTTTAAGCACCTCAGACCTACGCGGGAGAGTATCAATATGAATAACGACATCGTCCAGCTGAGACTCGATTCATTAAAACGACAACGGGATAATATAGAACAAATGGGCTATAACCAATGGATAGATGCGCTACGACACTTGTCCACGTCTCTACACAAGTTCGAGCTTGCTGAAATCGAATTCAATACTGAATTCTTAGACCATGGCATGGAAATTCGTGCATCAATTTTACGGAAGTGTCATATATTGATTGTCAACTTTGAGCGTGCAGTGCATACTAATATAGCACAAGCATTGGCGGAGAACAACGAAGCCAAAGGTGATCTTCAGCCATCATATTCCAAACAATATTACGGATTAAAAGAGAGAGCCTGCGAAATACAGAATACTACAGCACCAGCAGTTATACTGCATGACCGCCTCAGCAAAGAAATTGAAATCATGGAGGCTCTGCTATGGGCGTGCCGCTCAAGAAATCGTAATGGACGACAGTGGAAGGAAGATATATCAGTCAAAGTGAGTCAACTAGATAAACTTCTGCCCATTTTTCAGACTGCAGTGCGAAGAGCTCACAGCATTGAGTATGATATACGAGCAGCCCTTGCTAGCATTGAGGCACAGTATGCACTATGGGGAAGGACCGCAGATCAAATATGTGAAGTTGCACTCGAGGAATACACAGAGATTTGCCAAAGTATTGGAAACACGCAATTGGCTAAAGATGAAGCGGCCGCATACCCTTCCCTGGCACATAGGTCCACTGTACATGATGGTAGTTCCACAATTGTGGAAGTGTTCCAAGCGATTCTCAGTAGCCAATGCGGCAAGCTTATTTAGATATTTGAAACAGGAAACCTGGAACTAGAGCAGAAACTGTTCGTACTTCGTCCTCGCCCCTGGCGAATGTAGATCCTGGCTTCATCTTCTGCCGTAATCGTGGATTTCATGCGGCCACTAATAAGTCGTAGATGTGTGTCTTCTACAAAAATGAGTTACCTTTAAGTATGGCGCCAGCACAAGTGTGAACCACGTCCAAGTTTGCTCCAAACTAACTTACCTACCTCGTAGTTCATTTTGACAGAATCACACACCAACTCCCATCATTATCAAATATTGTAAAAGGTCTATAATAACTTATTGACGCTGACACAGATGTATCAGGAGGGTTCCCTCAAGGAAAGAAAGTAAAAGCAGTTTAGACAAAGCTGAAAAGTGGAAGTTGGAACTGCTGCGGTCTTTTCGTAGCCGATGTGCTTCGAGCTGATGTTTGGCGCTGCACAACGCAGTTCAGGCAAGTTTGGAGTGCAATGGGATTCCGTTTAGGAATCTTGAACGGTCTTCTTAAGCATTAAGCTGAAGGAAGCACTGTTGAATTCTGTGGATTATTGGCCGATGGCAAGTATTCATAGAAAATGTTCGGAGGTATGCTACTGAAGTTAACCGGTATTAATTGCTGTGAACTTTAGAAGGTAACCTCCTCTCAAGCCGATGATGCAAAGCTATGCTTTGCGGACTTCAGCTGGGAAATCTTAAAATGGCAATCGGATGTGCGAAAGTTTGGTCTGTTTCGATGGATCTGGCTTGACCACTGAAAACAGCTTGAATAACTATGTTTCTCTTTCGAGAAGCTTGGGACGCCCCGTTCTGGGGTGACACAAGATAGTTATCTGGTTGATCCTGCCAGTAATATATGCTTGCATCAAAGATTAAGCCATGCATGTCTAAGTATAAGCAATCTATACAGTGAAACTGCGAATGGCTC